>OX638391.1:15837946-16437946 GCA_951813805.1 Limnephilus auricula | reverse complement strand
AAATGGGTTTCCATCAACGAAGTTAGTTATGAAACATCGCTTTCGAAAAATGGATTTTTGACAAAAATAAACAAAGGTTCCATCATTTAATTTATTTCACCAATATTGTTCGCCGGGGCGCGGGCGCCTAGAAAACAGGCCGCGAGCTACCGGTTGGGCACCACTGATCTAACAACTCAACTGTTACATAAAAAGGAGCTGTGAGGCTGTTTTAAAACATCAAGAGATTACTGAAAAAATATGTGCTCTTAAAAAAAACTGTGTACCGTTATAAAAAAATGTACGATGCAATGTAATAATCAGACAAGGAGATATGGCCAAATGAGTTTTATGGTGAAGTAAGATGGTGCGTGTTGATGCATGTTTTGGTGTTAACAGATGAAATCACTTTTTTTAGACTCAAAAAGAAAAAAGGATCATTCTTCCAGTCAATTACATCTCTGCAAAAGAATAGCGCTAAAGTGTCGTCTCGGCGCGATGCGCTGGAAGAGAAATCCACCGGAGCGAGGAATGACTACATCCTCAGCCTTGCTGCAGCCAATGCCCACCAGGTAAACAAACACTTTATCTTTTATCTTACAGTATACAGAATACCTAGAATACCTATATAGTCTCTGTAATCCGAACCACCCGGTGACGGGAGTAGATGGGTGGAAAACACAAGAAGTTAATCACTGAAGGAAAAAGTTTGTTTTAAGCTGTTAATTAGTCATAATTACACGAAGAGTGCACTGGCTCCATCAAAACAAATACTATTTACAATTATGTAGTATCCTAGTCTTTAGCACTTTGCTGTTTGAAGTTTGAAACATTACCAAAAAATAATTCGTAATTTAAACCAGCGTAAAAATAAACTGCGGTCGTTGACATTGTGAAATATCGCTATGACAGTTGCTTAGTTTTGCAAAGAAACAATTGGTAAATTCAGACTGGGTCGACGTACGTATGCATCGCTACGCCTAACAATATCTGGGCTACTTAGCAACCATAGATTTTCAATGAAAATTTATGTTTTAGAATCACATTGGCCACACGCATCGCGACGTGCGATGTCTGTGGCCATTTTCATAGAAAATGTATGGGTTGCTAAGCATTGTTTCGCGACTGAACAACTCGCGTGATCTATTTTAATTTTTTATGCAAATTTCATAACGACAAAGCTCACCAGTATTAATAATATTCATGGGCATGTTCACAACAATTCAAAAAACTTTAAAGGCAATCGGATGAAATTTTAATCGCGATCGGATGAATAGTTTGGGAAATAATTTCATAACGCCAGAGCTCACTATCCTAAAACCATCCCGGGTATGCGCACATCATATTCCCAAAGTTTCATCACAATCGGATGAATGGTATGGTCGCGCATAAAATACGAACAAACAAACATTAACTTTTATATATTAGATTTGTTTTATTTTACAATTTATTAATTTAAAAAAATATATGGTGCATTTTGCTGCATGTTTTTTCGAGTTGTTATGTAAATATTTTCAATATTGCCCTGGTGAGACCACCATTCAGAATCGAAACGTTGCATGAAATTTGCCGAGTTTGGTGATGAGATCTGAATATAAATAATTCTCCCACATTCCTCTACTCACATCCTTCCCTCATCCCTAGCGTCAGACGCAAAACATGCCTACCCCAATTGGGGATGCCATGGTAACTTAAAAAAGGTCGGTAAAATAAAAAATATTTTTATTTCACCGGGTTTTGGACCCGCAACTCTAGGCTCAGATCGAAGGCTCCTAAAGTTAAGCCTAGGAGTTGGTCAAATAGTTAAAACCATTGATGTACTCGTAATTATCAAACAAGGAGGTTGATCTCCTCAAAATTAAATACGAGGAAACTAAATGAACTAAACTACCTTATAAAAGCTGACGTGTTTGAGTCACTGTCACATTTGAAGTCCACTTTTTACTTGGTCTCCGATTTTATTATCTGTCAAGCATTAAGGCTTCTGCCCACTACACCGTTCTATACCATGACCGTACTATGAACGTATCAACCACGAAATAAACACTCTACGCCCTACTATGCTCACTAGAACTTGCTAACACCTTATGATACCCGTACGTAACGGGTTTAGTGACCGTATGATACCCGTATACACCGGGGTTAGTGTCCGTACCATCCCCGTTCAATAGGCGTACGGTTCTAAAAAAAAGAAAAATCGAGGGAGAATACTGGACGTTATTTAAGCAACTAGTTGATGATGAAGAAAAATTTTATACGTACTTTCGTATGACGTCATTCCAATATAATGAATTATTAAGAAATATAGGAAATATTATCAATAAAAGAATAATATCAATTATCTGCATATGATCCCCGTTCTAACACCGTCGCGTGCCATGCATAGAGCGGACCGGCACCTGCAAAATATTGTCATCTAGAATTCGCCGTCAGTCCGGTCATGGTATGCGACGGTGTTGGTCGGTGACGGGACGGGCTAGTGGGCAGCGTTTCATACTGATCGATACAAATAATATTTTTTTGCATGCGCCGCTTTGGTAACGGTCATGGTATGGAACGGTGTAGTGGGCAGAGACCTTTACAACACTTGAAAGGGACCGAGACATGTCAAAAATGTCGTTGACCGTCAATTTCACAATTTCAGATTGATCACAATGCATCAATAAAAAAAATCGTAGATTGATTAAAACGCCTTCGATATTTTCAAAAGTCAATAATTCCTGCGAGATTAGTAGTAAGTCAGGTTAGGTTAGATTTTTTAGACTTTTTTAAGATGGGTAAATCTTTTTAATGGTCCCGTAAAAATGTGTAATGAATCTTTCAGAACCGTTATTTCCTGGTCGACCTCCAAGGCTGCATGAGCACCATGGAAGCGGCGGTGTACGAGCGCGTGGCGGAGTACCTGACCCTGATGGGCCGCACGGAACTGCTCACCTGCTCCGCCACGCAGCACTCCTTCGGCAAGATTCGCGACCAGGCGCAACAGCTGACCCGCGAGTACAACCTGCAGTGCTGCTACCTCTACTACCCGGTGCTCAAACAACACATACAGGTACGTTGTATCACATCGCAAATACGGTAACCGGACAAATTAGAAGAGTGACAAAACCCAACATAAGGAACCTAACCTAATTTCAAGGTGCCTAACCTAATGTATTATTTGATCGCGTTCTGTCACTATTCTGTTTTAACCAGTTACCCATAAATATCTGTAAATTGGGTACGTATTATGGCACAGATAATAGAAACATTGGAGAAAGGTCATACATTGCTACCACTATTCTATGAACATCGTTTTTTTTTGTTATGTATATGATTTTTAGCAAAAAAATATACTTCAACTAGATCGACTGTGTTACCCCATCCTACCCCCTCCCTGTTCCTATTTTTAAAAAATGTGTGTAACTTTCTTATTTGTCTTCTTTCAAATCACTCAATTCACTAATATATTATAATACCCATGTGGAAATCTTTAAATGGTACAATTATTGTAACTTAGATATTATAATGCTCAATATTAAGTAAACTGTCCTCTCTAATATTGTTTACCACTGTAAACGCACAGCAGCGCCCCTCTTATGTTTTCTACCTATGTACTTTTCTACCTAAAGTTCGTTAACCAAATGCAAAACTTTCGTTGGCCCCACTACTTTGATGGTACGTGCAGTTTGGTCGTACCTCGGCGACAGTCGGCACCCAATAATATGTACGGATAAATACGGAAAAACCTATAAGTTATCTCACTGACTGACAATATTTTGTGAACGGTGTTTCTAAATCACATCTCTGCACTAGTATCTAAATAAATATGGCGTCTTTTCACATATAAAAAAAATATTACATTTACGTATAAAAATAATAAATTATGTAATATAAATTCAATTATTATAAAAAAATAAATTTGAATATAAATATTGGTAAAGATATATGCTGGAAAAACCAGATATAAAATCCGTGCAAAGTTTATAAATCCAAATTAAAGATTTTCAGATTTTGAAAGTGTGGGAATTTACCATAAGTCATAGAATAATGTTATTGTCACACATGCTCATAAATGAGCATGCTCTTTTCCTCTTTCATTAGTAGCATGTGTGTCACGCCCAAATGAGCATGCTTACAAATCAAATAACTGTAGATTTTTGAGCTTGCTTATTTCATGCTCAATCAATGAGCATGCTACTAATGAGCATGTGTGCCAGTACTATAAGGAAGAAACTTAAGTACCTGTATGATATGTAAGTTTGTATTCGCAAGTCTCCAAAAGTACGAAATGCAAAGTTTACTTGACCATCTATTATTAATATGAAATTAATATTATTAATCTGCATCAATGAAGTCGAAATACAAAAAAGTCGTAATACAGGTGAGATCTGGAAACTTTCTTTTTTATGAAGGCGAATAAAATAAAAAGGTATTGATTGCTGTTTCCTTTTTGGAGAATGATAAAACACAATTTGATGTTTTAAATGATGGATTTTTAAAGAAATTATCTATAAGATGGTGCCTACCGTTCTCTATGTACCGATGCAACCAATTTCTAAAGCTCATCTACACGTTCCAAGATGTCAACAGGAATTCGGGCTGCTTCCTGCAGTTTAAGGTATTTAGTTGAAGCATGGTTCTAGTTTTAGGGCAGTGTTAGTAAACCACTACCTTGAATATCCTCATAAAAAAATCTTAAGTTGGTAGTGCTTCATGAGCAGATATCTGATAATTGCTCACAAATTGAAACGAAGTTGTCGAAGAATGAAGAAGGGCCAATAGTACCTAAAGTTGTCATGAACGGTCAGAAATTTTCACGACACCAAGGGCGATGTATTTTGAAAATGAGTTCCAAACACACAATAACGCGGGTTGACGTTTTCAGGGAATCCCAGCACCAAGTTAAACATGGCTGATGTGAGGGGATATCACGAAAAAACAAAGGCACATATTAAAAAATAAATATCATTGATATAATATATATCGACAAAACGTATAATTAATCCGCATTTGACCCTTTCCATTTGTGTTGCAGTACGAGTTCGAGGCTTGCGACAACGACCCCGTGGACCACGTGACGGCGGATCACGACAGCGCCGCGGCGACTCTCAGCAGCGAGGCGCGCCGCTGGGCAACGCGGATTGCCCGCGACAACAACTCCGTGCGCGAAGGCACGCGCCGCGTGCAGGTGCTCATCGCGCTCAGAGACTCGGGCCAAAAGGTACATTACATCCACTTATTGATCTCTGACTTCTCTGACATCTTTTGGACACCTTGTCTCCAATCTTATCTTAAATAATTAATATATCACAGTTGATTATTCAGTCATCTCCAAAAAGTCTAAATTTGTGTTGAGTGTGAAGCTATATGTATATACTGCTACAATAATCAGATTGATAAAAAAAACCAAATCAATTAAAATGCAGAAAAACTTGTAGTGAATTAAACAAAATGTTGATGCTGTCTGTGTCACTAGTAGGATATTTCAAAAATTCATACTAAAGTACCTGACCGTTATGTCTTCTGGGGTTATTTTATAGCACATTTAATTCGTACAACACAGACATGTGTAAAGAATATTTGATTTATGGTGAGTGTTCGAATATTGATTTCCTGGAAAAAATCTATAAGGCGCTCCGCTGACGAGGCAACTGATACCAAACTAAAACTGGCTGGTTTCTTGATGTCTTGATTGGTCAAAAACCTAGTTTAACCATAGAAGAAGAACAATCAGCTGACAGCTGGCAACTAGCAACGGCCGACCACGGCAATCAGCAGTGCAAGTCGCGAGTCACTGCTTACGTTACCATTAACAACGAGTTTTTGAGTGATTGTGTAGTGTGCGGGCCATCACATTGTCATACAAAGAAAATTGGCAGTTGAGAGTTTTCAGTTGCCTCAGTGGGCGGATCGCCTAATGGAAAAAAAAATCATCGAAAGACTCGTAGACAATTCAATTAACGCTGAGGGCTGAACAAGATATGAACGTTACAAGTAAGTGCAATTTCTCTGAGATTTCCTGGCTATGCTTTATAGAAATAGGCCACATTTTGGAAATAAAAAACCGATCTACAGTAGCCGACATTGTCCAAAAAAGAAGCACATTTTAGTTATTTGACTTAGAAGACACCCCAAGCACCTAGATTGCCTAGAAGCTAGATCACTGATAAAATATATTTTGATATTGACATAAGTTATTTAAAACGAGCAGAGTAATATGGTTCAACCGCTGAGAGCTTCGTTGTAACACTTCCTCCATTTTGTAAATATTAAGAAGTTAGAACAGAACTCTCAGCGGTGCGCCAATAATGAATCCAATAGTTATGTATGTAAATGTAAAATTTGGACATGAAAGCTCACTGTTTACTCAGGATACCAATTTGCAGGTGGATCCAAACGACCCCAACGGCCCCGACATCGAGACCAAAATCGACGAGATCCGCCAGAACATTCGGCGCGCCGAGACTTCCAAGGCTAAGGCGGAAGCACGCATCGAGTGCCTGCGAGCCGGCGGCGTCAGCGTGGACGAGATCGTGCAGGAGGCCGAAGCTCTGTCGGTGCAGGATCTGCCAAGGAGCAGCAGCTCGCTCAGCGTGAGGACGGATGCGTCGGGAATGGCTGTAAGTACTCTTCTTTTCCCTCAGCCAATAAACTATTTTATTTTTACTTATCTGGATCTTACCGACAGTTCAAACATCTGACAAGATAACCCTTTCGTATCGTAAATTATATTTGTAAATACACTTTGATTTTTTTCTCTCCCCACTAAGAGCGAAAAAAAATTTGCCGTTTCACTTTTCAAATTGCTGACATTACTGGCATGACGGTACATTTTTAAAATTGGATTTCAGTTACCCCGTTCAGGCGGTAGATATATATTTTAATATCGTTTTCCGCACTATATAAATCGTTTTTTTAATGTAAGTTTTGAATTCAAGTTTTTATTGTTTATTTTTAATGTATTTTTTGTGTATACTGTACGATTTATCATTTCAAGTGAAAGACGCTCTAAGATACATAATGTTCTTTTAAATAAAAGCTATAACTTCTACAGAATTGAATAAAAACTAATACACAAAAAATTATTACGGCCATGTAATTAATGTTAGGTAGGGTTACTTAAATAAATTTACCATTTTCTGTACTCTACACATCATGCTAGATACTGCTAGGAAGCCCCAAAAATTTGCTCAAAATGAAAATGAGGCACAAG
This sequence comes from Limnephilus auricula, assembly GCA_951813805.1. Lineage (NCBI taxonomy): Eukaryota > Metazoa > Arthropoda > Insecta > Trichoptera > Limnephilidae > Limnephilus > Limnephilus auricula. The sequence goes on along the minus strand of OX638391.1, from coordinate 16,430,772 downwards.
GAAGAAAAATTGACAAAATCTGAAGTAAAATCATCCGATTAAGATGAGTTCAATGGGGTTGAAGGAAGACATTTTGCTTATATCCGAGCTACAGGCTTGTGGATACAAGTACAGACGAACGCTTATTGCCACCAACTCGGTGCACGTTCGAGCCGCTTGTTGCAACCATGCAGTGATTCAAGGAGCACAATGGTACTACAAAACTACAAACACCACTGTGGCAAAGAATAGGTCGAACCAAATTGGATTGGACCTTCGGATTTTTAGTAATTCCACAAGTAAGCTCATGACATGGACCGACGACCACCCAAGACTGCTGGATTTATAGAGAAGAAAAAATACTGGATTAAAGATCCAACCACTGTTCTCGATGAACATCTAAGTCACTAACGACCGCAAAATCATTTGTTTGCAAAAATTTGTTTTCGTTGCTTGCTGGGAATTAACAACGGGATGGGAACGATAAATTTGGCAAAGTCAGTTGGGAACTAGAGAGAGGATAATCCTGTCACACCGCGTAAATTGCATGTTGAAATCTTTTTTTTAAATAAATTAGATGGATAAGCTAAAAATAATTCACACCCAAGAATATCTTGCGCGTGCTCTGACCATGCTACCATTTTCCAAACCACCCCTCAGTTAAACCATATATTTTTAACTAGCTTCGTCTGCGTAGGATTAGTACTTCGAGTAATCTATTTTCTTTTCCTAGGTCCCATCTACGTTTGTACCAAAATTATTAATCTATTTATTTAAAATGTCTATAATTCTTGATTCGATTTAAAGTATTAGGCCAGTACTTCAAATAAATTCACTTGTTTAAATATTTTCCAAAATAGAATTTTGATTTAACAATCATTGTTTTGCAAAATGTCATTCTCAAATTTTGACATTTTCTATTAAAAAATAATTATTATTTTCTATGTATTGAAAATGAATAGCTAGCTTTATAAATTACAGCCTATATGTTATTCTGACGTGTGAGCTATGTTAGTATAAAGTTTCATTAAAATCCATTCAGTAGTTTTTGCGTGAAAGAGTAACAAACATACATACATCCATACAAACTTTCGCGTTTATAATATTATTATTATATAGTAAGATATGTATTTTTTTTCTTTAACATGATTATTTTTTCCAGGATCAACCAAGTTCAGACTCTTTCTATGACAGTGACAATGCAGATGGCGACAACCCGCCCCCGCAACCTATCCACAAAGAGGAAGAAGAACCTGCCGATGAAGAAATGGATGGTAAAGATTTTGAAATAAATAATTTTAGGTACTTTACATTTTTCGTCCCACTTTGTAAAGCTGCACAAGTAGGTATATTGAATGATGTTGTTATGTACAGCCTTACTAATCGTGTATATTTTATTAAAATCATGAAACAACCGTGTGTGCGAAAACCTTACTAAAATGGAAACTGACATAAAATAGTTCATGGAAAGATATTTTTGCTTGTCCAGCTAAAGAGGGTTGTTTATCTGTTGTAAATATACACTGTTATTAATAGTAATTTCTCATAAAATTTTGGAAGTTTTCCAAAGTATTTCCATCGTTCTATATATTTCTTATTTTTGAAGAAGTAGTAAAAAATATGATTTTCAGAAACTTAATATTTAAAAATCGCAGTAGGTACCTACCTATCTTAAATTCAAACATGAAAAAAACTTACCGCGAACCCTTTATCAAAAAAGTTCAGAAAATACAATTTTTTTTTAAATGAGTGCGGCTAACCTTTACGCGCGGTTCTAGTAAAACTTATTTGACTGTTGTGGCAGGTATTAATTACTATTCTGGTGAGAAAGCTTTAAATATAAAACAAACACAGATGGCAATAATGGTACCGATATCCGAACGTCATTTTATTTAAAAAACGTTATTTCCGTCCGAAAAATACCTGAATTACTCGTCAGATCGCGCCTAAAGAAGTTTTGCTTTTAAAAAAACATTCTAAGGTATTTAAGAATATTAAAGGAATTTGAAACAAAAATGTCGCTTCACTTTTTATCTCTTTCACAGAATTAAAAATTATATATATAATTTCCTGAGAATAACCAAAAAAATCGACATTTTTGTGCGATATAAACGTTGATTTCGAGAATTTGTATTTATTTACACACACATAACATTTATGTTATTAATAAAACAACTTTCACCGAAGTGTGCCGTGAAAATCATTTAAAAAATAATATGTCAGATATAATCTAGCTTTTACGATTATTATCGATTTTATCGATATTAATGGATTGACACAGTTCATAAATAGAACTATTTCAATATAATTAATTGGTCATTGAAATAGGAATTATGAAACAAGAACATAATATGAATCACACATCATATATCATATATCACAAATCAAAACTCTCATTTTGCCGGGAAACTGAAACGTATGCGTCAATCTACCAAAATGCGATGTTGCCAAATCTATCGCAGCAAGATACGTTTTTAGATTTTCACGGCCAAAAGCATTTTCGTTGGATCGTCGGATCTGCCCTGATGATGGACACTGCAACGCTGTCGGAAACGTCGGCTAAAGAAGGAGGTAGCGCAACACTGCATTACACCCCAAAAACAAACAACGACTATCGCAGCAAGTTTTAGACATTTTTTTATTTGTAATATTTTGAAACAGAAAATGTACAATTTTTATTCAGTGTGTAACTCTAACTATAACACCGTTTAACGGTTAGAAAGTGATTTTTTTATGAGTAAGGCTGCTAGAGCATAAAGAAAACTGTGAAAAAAATGAAGGCTTTAGAAAAAGTGTTAAAAATGAAAAGAAACCAACATCGTATATATTATACCTATGTAAATCGAAAACAAGAGAAATTAATTTTATAAATGTTTTTTTATAAAATCGTCCTTTCAACCACAATTATTTAATTATTTTTTTTATACCAATTATTCACAATCACATTTACAATGTAGTGTTATATATTTTTTTCACAACTCTACACAGGAGATCCTAAGGAAAATAATTTTCTATGTCATATTTTGGGATGCTGGGTGGAGGGTATTTTTGAGGAAAGGAAGGAGTGAAATATGGGTCTTCATAATACTTTTATTGTAGGAGGAGGGAAACGTTGGAAACGGTGGAAACTTAGGGTGACCTGTAGCAAGGTTGGTTATCCAACTAATGATTTCCGGGGCGGCGGTACCCATACCCGCCTCCAAAATTGACATTCTTAAGTTCATCTGTACTGTTGGCCACGCGTTTCTCGTGTTTCCCAAATATGCACCAGTGCCACCAGAATCAATGACGCTAGTTCCTCAAAGCATCTGCCATTGTAGTACCAGTAGAACATGGGCAGCATGCCTACATGACGCTGGTGCTCTAAAGATTGCAATCGATTTGTTCAGGGAAATCCATCAAATGCACCACCCGTTTCTGCATAAAGTCGAGAGTTTTTCAGGTATTTTGGGGCTCCAAACCAGAGGTGTCTGCCAAATTCAACAGTGGGGTGCACTTGTGATTTCTACAGGATCAGTAGTTGAATACAATTAAAGCATCTGCGGGCTCTGTACAATACACTCTGCTAACTTGACTCTGGCTTCATGGAGCCCCCGTGCCTTAGCTGGTCACATAGAATGCTAAGCATATCAATGGAAGGGGTATTGGGAAGATTGCCTCCATTGAAGGAGACTATATTGTCATATAAATACCTTTTAGACGTAATAAGACATTATTGGGTCTTTGAAACATTAAATTCGACTAGGTTATTCTTACCCCAAGAGAAGACTCTACCAAGGTAAGCAACCGTCCAATCTCTGCTTTAAAGCCCTCCGAGCTGTTGGAGTTAGTGTATAGGGCTTGTCAAACAAAAAAACTATAATGCTAAAAAGCTAGCTGTGCTGTCATGATTTGGTGTACACGACAAAAGTGCAACAAAAACAAAGTCGAAGACAGAACCGATTCCTGTGGATCTCGACCATTTATTGAATGTGAGGAAGACTTGAAACCATCAGCAACCGTCTGAATCGACCTCTACCTCAATACCCATGTAATGATATTATTATGCATTATTTTTTAAATATTTATAATGAGGGATCAGTAGGATTTATCGGTCAAATTAGGAATTCCACCGAGCTGAACCCTCTGATATGAAAATATCTGGGGTCGGTGAATTATTTTCCCATTTAATAGTCTGGTAGGCTAACCTGTTGTTCTTGTATTGTTTTGTATTAATTCTTCATATATAATACACTTGCATAGCATGGATTTACTAGATGATCATTTTTATGGAAAAGTGTGTGAAAGGGTTTAGTTTTTCCTATGGGGACCTAAAAGTCTGGTGCGTATAAAAATATAAACAAGGTTATGGGTTTATCACCAATACAAAATATGAATTTAATGTGGAAATTAAAAAGTAATCACCATAAAATTTTGATTTGCAGCTATTCTGGAGACAGAGCGGCGACATATCGAACAGCTAACGGCGGGCTGGGAAGACCCGACGCGAGTAGACTGGGGGGCCCAAGGGGGCGGAGAGCCAACTTCCCCGGAACCCGAGCAAGGACCAACTTACAAATGCACGGCCTTGTACTCTTACACGGTATGTGCTTGTTTCCCTGTTCATTTGACCAGTTTACTGAAGGTAACCGCTGTCTCCATTGTTGAGAGATATCTGTTTTTTTTCTCTCAGGCACGCAACCCCGACGAGCTGAGCATCATCGAGAGCGAGCAGCTGGAGGTGATCGGTGAGGGCGACGGTGACGGCTGGCTGCGCGCGCGCAACTACCGCGGGGAGGAAGGCTTCGTGCCGCACAACTATCTGGACGTGGAGCGCGATGAGCAGGTATTATACATTATATACACACATAATATATTACAACTAACCCTGTTTCTACACTCTACCCCCCGTAACTGTATTGATTCCACTGCTTCTCATTAATTATTGTAGTTTGGAATTCTATCTCTCTCTCTCTCTCTATCAAGTACTAGCACGAATTCTTTCTTGTGTGATGATAAAACAACCATGTTGATAGACCAGTAAGAAGATGTATAAGATATGATTAACTATTGTTTATTTTTAAACGAATTAAACTCGTTTAGAGAACAACGAGACGTTGTATATTCATAGGTTTATCTGAGGTGTTTTTCTTGTGATTTTCTTGATCGTAACCAAAATAACTGAGACATTTAATATAAAAAATAATTTATTTTGGTATTCGGCGTTTCCTGACGAGACAATTTTCGTGCGGTTTTGAAATAATCTTGATATATTTTAATATGATAGTCTCAATGGATATCTATTTTTTTAAAATTTGAAAACTTATATTCACAATGTACATTTTTTACTTAATTTTATTTATTTTCTACCGATTTCGACATACGTGCACAAGTGTCTTTAAATGGCTTTCTTAAAACCAACTTAATTTTAATTTGTGCGCCCTGGAAAGAAACAAAAAATAAATTAATTAATAAACCAAATAAAGCACCCTGTAACGTACAGACTGTAAGTCACTTTTATTGACCACGTTTTCTTGTTTTTTGACTCCTTCCACCGTTCTACCCCTAGTTCTAATCAACACTAATAATATATACTCATTTTTTTACTTGTATAATTTTAAAATTAGTTTTAAGAACGCATTAGCATTCAAATAAATAAAATCAAGTAACCAATGTGCATTGTAAATAAAACTCTTCAAAACAAAATGTCTACAAATTGTTACATAGTTTATTACCAAGAAATTGAAAAAACAATTTTTTTTTAGAGTTTATCCTTAGAACAAAAAAATGCTTTAAAAGTTGAATGACAACGATTCTTAATAAATCATCTTTATATTAGTTAGGTTGAATGGCCATTCAACTTGAGATGTAGGTAGAATAGAAGAAAAATAAATTAAAATGAATAAGACCTTAACATGAATTTAATAGATATTACAAAAGCCATGTTGCTTTTCAAATAAAACGAACAATATATATTCATATATCGCACATCACATAGAAAAGGGTCATAGGTCAAAATTTTCTGCATTATAAAATTTTATTTTTATCTCTGAATAGTAAAGTGATTGTGATTATCTACGCCCCATGAAAACCGCATTAAAGTTAGATCACCGTCTCCGTGAGATGTCCCTAGTGTCTCCTTTTGATGGGACTGCTTGTTTCATCAATCATCATTTGTTTTCGCTCTCCTGTAAAATTAACTATTTTATTCACGTCCTTTTTCTACGGGATATGCTTTATATGTTTTTAAATGGATTTTTTTTTCTGACATACCTACCGAGGTACTTACAGACAGATCAGTTGATTATTTTCAATTTTATTAAGAGTAACATTCTTATAAGGATTATCTTGATTTATTTTCTTGGGATATTATGCCATGTTGCGATACCTTCTTATATAGCCAATGTTTCGGATGGCGTTTCTGTGTCCATCATTAGGGCAGATGTGTATGGTAAGGTGCGTAATGATGATGGACACTGTAACGCTGTCTGAAACGTTGGCCAAATAAGGAGGTAGCGCAACATGGCATAATATCCCAAAAATAAATCACGATAATACTTTTAGCCTTGAAAATCTCAAATAATTTCTTGTTGAGAGTTTGCTCTCCGGCAAGAAAAAAATGATACGCCAATTTTCTAAATAATGGCGATCCAATTTCTATTTGTTGTAAGGTTTTTAAGATATTTTATGAAAAACACCAAAGACCCTCACTTAAATCATGCTTTATCATGGGTTATATCTACGAATTATTAATAATTTTAAGTTTTTTTTTTTCACCCAATGTTTTAATTCCCTTGTGAAAATAAATGTAATTATTTTTGTTTTTGCCATTGAAGGCATTATGAAACTTTAGCATGAAACTCGTAAAAAGAGGATTTTTAATGCTGTCTTGCCTTATGAAGCATGCTTACAATAACATAACCTTTCCCAGTTTTACTGTAAAAATAACATAATTTCATCATTACCTTTAAATCTGATGCCTATACCAAAATTGATTAAATTTTGTAAAGTTTTTAATGAGAATTATGAAAAAGCATGATGTAGACTGTCAGCTAATATTTAGGTTGAGCTCCATTGATCCAAACTTTTTTCATGGAGTCTTCAAGTGTCAGGTGAAAATATTGTAAATTGCTTTGCCAACCCACCAAAGGTATAAAGTACTCGTGAATACCTGTTGAATGTTACTCGGTGTTACTTTTCCAGGCTGAATCCACAACCGAAACGAACAACCAGGTCGGTGATTATAGATTATTCAAATTTGCTTGCTTTGCTGTTGAAATAGTTCACAAGAGCATTTCTTAAATTGTTGGTCCTAGAATGTATATTGTGTACTTATATTTGGTTTTAATAAATTTATTGGAATGCGAACACGTACATATTTATACTAAACAACACAACTTAAGACAGCAATAAACACGTAGTATTTCCCACGATAACTACATACATTAATAATGTATTCAACGACAGACACATAGTGACTATTTATAATTAAAATGAATTAGAAAAGTAACATTGATATTACTACTAGAAGAGTAAGTACCTACATGCATCGGAAATATATCGTTTTCACCCAGAGTCTATCGGTGACAAATTTTCATTTTAATGTAAACACAAAACAATCACACCTGATATTCCCGTAGCTACCATTTTTACTTGATTAAGGTTTATGTTTGAACGATGTTTCAAAGTTTATAACAAATGTTTATTTTGGCAGTTAACAGTTTAGAAGTTTCACTGGTTTATTACTAAACGGGTTCCTACATGTATCGAAAATATGTGTCATTTTCACCCAGAGTCTATCGGTGACAAATTTTCATTTTAATGTAAACACAAAACAATCACACTTGATATTCCCGTAGCTACCATTTTTTACTTGATTAAAGTTTATGTTTGAACGATGTTTCAAAGTTTATAACAATTTTTATTTTGGCAGTTAATAGTTTAGAAGTTTTACAAGTTTAAACGGGTTCCTAAATGCATCGGAAATATATGTCATTTTCACCCAGAGTCTATCGGTGACAAATTTTCATTTTAATGTAAACACAAAACAATCACACCTGATATTCCCGTAGCTACCATTTTTTATTTTATTATGATTAATATTTGAACGACGTTTCAAAGTTTATAACAATGTTGGCAGTAAATAGTTTAGAAGTTTCACTGGACGTAATAAAAAAAAAAACTGCACTTTTAACATGGCTCGGATGATTTCACAAATTAAATTGGAACTACATGAACACATTAGCGTCCCATTTTCATACTTATACGTTTCTTAAAAAAAGTAACAAATAACACCAACATAGTGAATGGTTGTATCTTAGTTTCACGTTTATTTTTGGTAATAGAACTGGTATTATTATTTATCTACATTATTAAAACTTGGTTCTGTCGAAAATTGTCAACGAGGCTCTTCATATGATTTGTAATTCTTTTAGTAGGTGTAAGCCACCACAAAAAAATTGTCTTATTATAAGATTGTTTTACTTTTAATGTAATTGGGTTTTTGAAAGATTAATCGGAAAGATTTCGTGAACGCTGTAACAAAAGTGAAGTTATTGCGATTGTAAGAATAAAAAAATATTTATGCCAATATTACGTAATAAATTGAAGTAGATTTATACTTTGTATTTAATGATGTTATCGGACTTTGAAAATTCGAACGATAAGCACTTTTAGGACACCTACACCTACAAGAACAAATGAATTATACTGCATACTGTACATTGCAAAGTGTAGGTAAAAGTAGTATGTATTACAGAAATAAAGCTTAGATATTGGTTACTTATTTTCGACCTTATAACAATTAATATTCTGCTTTACCTATAAATATTACCCACGCAGAAATAATCTCTAGTTTCTGGATACTTACGACAAATTACTATGCCTACTTTTAGTATTTACTGTATACACCAATAAAATATAGGTACTAAAAATAACCATAAGATCTTAACGTACTGGTTAATGCTTTTTTGTTATTTATTTTTGGGATGTTATGCCGTACTAATATTGGCTAAAGAAGGAGGTAGCGAAACACGGCAAACATCCCAAAAATAAATAACAAAAATACTATTGGCCGTGAAAATCTTAAATCATATTTGTAAATACTGGATATGATGATCATCAAATAAAGGAATTTGTTTTTTATATTTGTCAAGAATCAAAGTAAATTAAACAAAACGTATTTTATCCTGAACAATAAAATTGATCAAAATAAATTTCATAAAAAAATATATGTAATATTATGTTCAAGTATCTTAGATTCGTTATTGCAATTTAGATTACTTTAAATAAACAGTTTCCTGTTTTGAAGAAAACATGTATTTACTTTGTATAAACTTAAACAACAATTTAATAAATTTAAAAAAAAATACTAATTGGTTTCCGAAAAACTTTTGACTAGACTATCTTTTGCATGATTCTATCTTTTCTGCTGTTGTTTCCATAGTCCTTAAACCAATCGAATATTTTTTTAATCCAACAAACGTAAACAAAACAAATGTATAACCAAGGAAATGTATTTAGCGAGTACATTATTATAATGCATGAAAAGACTTCAAGTATGTGTGCATGTATGTATGTATGTTTGTCAAAGAAGCCTTATCGAAAACACAACTAAATAAAGGTATTTGAGCACAAATTTATTTTAAATAAAACAAACAGTTAGTATTTAACCACGTATATTTATTATTTGATATATCGACCGGTTTCGCTCCGACCGAGCTTCATCAGGATATAATAAATCCTATTATTATTATTATATCCTGATGAAGCTCGGTCGGAGCGAAACCGGTCGATATATCAAATAATAAATATACGTGGTTAAATACTAAGTGTTTGTTTTATTTAAAATATAATGCCTAACCACAAAGTGATTGCTTCTTACGAAAAAAAAAAACAAATTTATTTGTTGTTTCTAGAGGTAATTTTTTATTTTTGGACAAATGTCTGAAAATATATTTTTTGTAACATAATACATGTTAAAAATTATTTTTTCTCGCCACATTGGGTTCTTAGTATATATATTGCTGGTTTGTTGAAATTTTCTATAAAATATATTGGGTCTGAATTTATTGGAAGCAAATCATTTCAGATATATTTCACAGGTAAGTGGCATCCCAATCGTGAACATGCCTGTAAAACAGAATCGCAGTAGCAAAATAAGAATGATTTTTTATTTATTTAAAATTAATGATTTTTTAAATTTATGATTAATGATTTTTTCATTTATTAAAATGATTTATTTCTATTAAATTGACTCTGATACAAAAATATGCTGGTAATGTGTTAAATTCTGAGTGAAATAAATATATACAGGTAAATTATTATAAAATATACTTATTTCTTTCATATTTGTTCAATGAATCATTTCAAAAATTGGAACTAATTCTGTTAATTCAGAAAGCTACAGAGTACCTACCTATAACACAAAACTTTTACATAAAATTATTTTAATCGTAATTGTCAATATTGGAATTGATTTGTTAAGAATACAGACTATCCCGTGATTTTTCTCACTGTATTGGTAAACATCTATTTAATTATATCTTTGGGTTATTGAACGATTGGAGGAAATTTTAATTTCATAAAATCAATAAAGTTTAAAACTAAAAGCACTCGTTTTGAAAATTCCTAAAATTTTTAGTTAGGTGAAAGATGAATATTTTTTACCAGTATTGCGATTTATAGGAGGAATATATAGTAAGAAGTTTATGCTTTTTCTTTGAAACCCTCAAATATTTTGATCTATTCAAATCCAAAATCTTCAGAAATCTTAAAATATTATTTTCATTTGATTATTATAGAATCACTAAGGATGCACTATTATTTTATCAAGGCACTTTGAATTTTAAGATTTTTTTAAACAAACTTTCTTTAAAAAATCAATAATATACTTGAATGGTATTTGAAACATTCTATATGTAGCGTATTAAAAGCACATTACCTAAATTCCTTTGAAAGAATGTTTGTATAAAGTCATAGATTTTTAGAAATATAATTAGAGGAACGGCTGCGCGGTTTTAAAAAACTTTAATTTTTTATTTGAGGCCAAAATTCATATGTAGCAAATATGTAGTACAGATATATGCTATTTAATTTATTTGTTTTTCAAATTATAAAAAATAGGACATTAAAAAAATTGGATTTTTTCTATTATTTGTGAGTTAATTACATAAAAAAATATTTTTTCGCTACCTACTATGTAATTAAAATGAAATATATAATATTAATTATTAAGAACGTATTTTGATGGGTTTAAATTTAAATTACAATCTACCATTTTAAATTGAAACACAAATTTGTCGTATGACATATTTAAAATTTCGACCCAAGAAATGCTTTTTTTTCGATGTTTTATTTTTTATTTAAAAATATAAACATAGTAAGTTGTACAAGAATATTTTTTTAATAATTACTACCTATTAACTCGCACAAATTATCAAAGATGTTCTCTAAATTCATGAAAATTTTAATTCTTTATTGACCTTATTTTTTAGTAATAATTACAAAAAAATATTTTATAAAAAAATTAAGTAGCACATATCCGTACTAGATTTTTGTTATGTTTGGTCAAGTATTTGTCCTCAAATCCAAATTAAAATTTCAAATAAAAAAGGCAAGGCAGCCGTTCTTCGAGATTCTCACAGTTTTGTTTGAGTTTTTGGTCACTGTGTTGCGCTTCTTCCACCTTCTTCAACCTCTCATTGTTCAGTGCAGATAGCCTCGCAGGGTCATGATAGACACTGTACGGTTGCCTGAAACTTTGTCTAAAGCAGGGTGAGGGAGCGAAGCACGGCTTTAATCAACAAGTCAAACCATGAACATGGGCAAAATTCAATGCCCACTGCTTAACAATGTCTGTCTGATTGGTCGCCAAGAATGCTTCCACTCCCGGGCTGGTGACGCAGATATCCTTCTCCTCGGTGGACTACACGGTGGACGGGGAGGACCCCGACACGGCGCAGTCACCCGACCAGATCAGCGTGATCTCGGCGCCCATGACGGGCAAGCCCGGCGCGGCGCAGGCGCCTGTCAAGGTCAACGGGGAGAGGGAGCACGCTCAATACTGCTGCGCGCTGTACGACTACGAGGCTACTGCGCCGGACGAGCTCTCCTTCGAGGAAGGGCAGGTTGGTCATGATGTTTTTTTTTTAAATTTTGGCGCCAAAAACCACCTTTTTATTACCACTTAATCATTTGAAGCTCATTAAATTACTCAGTAAAGAACTCTTCAATTTATGTTTCTGAAAATAGATGCTATTTCCACTAATATAATCTTAATTTAACATTATTGAAAATTTAAAAATGTATAATATATTTTTCCGGGAGGAATTCGGTCTTTTTTTGTCTTCTGGAAGTATCAAGAATGTTCAACTAACCCACGACCTCTGGCAATTGGCCCGGATTGCCAGAGGTCCTGGCTTCGAGTCCCAGATGTATCCGTAACTTTTTCTGATTTTTCTGCTTCAGATTTTCGATTGACTTTCGCTAATATTATCTTCATTAATTAAAATAATATAAATATAATATTATAATATTATATTTATATTATATATACATTATATAGGTATAGTATATAAGAAAGGTTTATAGAAAATTGTTCCGGCCAGACCAGAAAAATATCTAAAACTCGAATTTCGAAGAATCCTTTTCAGGACATATTTTTTAAAGATCAAAACATTGAAAATATGTTAAAAAAATCGAAATTCCAGACTAGAAAACCCCCATAATTAATTAAATGATATCGGGATGTAATGTTTCTTCTTTTCTATTTCTCTCATTTCTTATCAGTTCTTTTCATTCATTTCTATTTTTTCTTTTCGTTTTCTTTAAGATATTAAAATTAGATTAGATTTCTAGGCTCAGCCTAGTGATTCGGTTTATTAAAAAAATATTTGTAGCTATCGATACACAGTTAATAAATAAATTTAAAAAATAAATTTTATAGTCAGATTAACGAAGAAAGAAAAATGGAAACACTCATCTAATCATTATAAATTTTTACCGACGATTAGATTTTGCCAAAGGATGTAGAGTATTCGTTGTTTTTTCCAGGTAATCCGAGTGATGGACAAGTGCGCCCACGATGTGGACGACGGCTGGTGGCGAGGGGAGGTAGACGGAATGGTGGGCAATTTCCCGTCTCTCGTTGTGGAGGAGTGTGACGAAGTAAGTTCTCTTCAAATATATCTTTAAAAAGATTTTAATGGTTTTGTAACAACGGCTTCATTTAAATCAATAAATAATTGCAATTAAAGGGTTGCTCCTGGATACAGAAAATTAATTATTAATATGAGCTATATAATATACAAGCTTCTGCCTCCGACTTCGTCTGCGCAAGATTAGTACCTACTTCTATTAGCCTATTTTCTTTTCCTCGGTCCCATCTATGTTTACACCAAAATTCTTAACCTATTTATTGAAAATATCTATAATTCTTGATTTGATTCAAAGTATTGGGCGAATACTTTAAATAAATTCACTAATTTTCCAAAATAGAATTTTGATTTTAATGAAATTTGATTGTTTTGCAAAATGTCATTCGCAAATTTTGACATTTTCTATTAAACAATAATTATTATTTTATAATATATTGAAAATAGCTAGCTTTATCAAGCCTATATGTTTTTTTGACGTATGAGCTATATTATTGTAATGTTTCATTAAAATCCATTCAGTAGTTTTTGCGTGAAAGAGTAACAAAAACATACATATACATCCATACAAACTTTCGCGTTTATAATATTAGTAAGATATTTGTATGTATTGATGGGTTTTCTATGGGCTATATTTATGGTTTTCTCCTGTTTTAACATACAAAAAGCAGACACCCAGCTGATATATAGATAATATTAGTAATAAAGTTTTTTTACTATCCCCAATATAATTTGCTTATATCGTCAGATCAACCACAATGTGTACTCTTATTTCAAGATGGCCTCCTTTCAGCCAATGTAAATGCTATGAAGTTTGCATGTAAATGTGTTGAGAGGCGCACTCGGCGTCCACTTTCTGACTAGTGGAATATCATCCATCCGTCTTGCATTGATTATTTCATAGTAGCTCGAATATGTTTTTCAAAGACGTCTCCAAAATTTCAATGATATTCCTATGCCATTTTTCCGAGGAAAATCCTCTCTCTCTGGTTTCAATCCTGGGATCGGTTTGCAGCAATTTCCTCTATTCTTCTCTTCGATTCTTCCCTGTCTTGTGCGGCTCTTTTGAAGTCTGCATATGATGAGCAGCGCATGTCCACCAGCAGGTCCTCCAGGTACTCTCGGCGTGGGCGTCCCCTAGAGTTTGTCCCCTCGGTCATATCCTCCTTTATGGCATGCAAGAGGCCTTCATGTCGTATTATATGGCCGATCCATCTTGCACGCCTTTCGGACAAAGTCCTGAGCAGGTGCCTTCCTCCTTCGATTCTTTGGAGAACCTCCTCATTTGTAATGTGGTCTCTCCAGGAAATTCCTAATAGCCCTCTATATATTCTATAATAGGACGACATCTCAAAAGCCTCTAGTCTCCGTTTATCTCTTTCGGATAGGCACCGTGTTTCTATGGAAAATGAAAAAAAACATGGAAAATCCTAACATAGTTCTTAATCAGTCTTCTCCCGGTGAACTTGTCTTGTTCCATCTTCTGCGGCTAGTTTCAAGGGATATTGTAGTATTTCCTCAACTTTCTTGTAATAATCAACATTTAAGCAATACCTTTATTTGTGTAACAGAACGGGGAGCCACTGACGGGGGGCTCCGACTGGACACCGCCGAGCTCGGAGCCGCCCGCGCTCTCTCCTCCCGGGCTCATGGTGCCGCCCGCCGCGCTCATCGTCACTTCCGCCACGCCATGCATGGAAGACCCCAGCGGCGACGAGAATGAATGTAAGCTTCATTTATATGCCTTTCATACTCAATTAAATCAATCTAAATGGAAAAAAAATCAAGATAGAGAAAGAAGAGTTATTATTGAAGGACCAACTCGTTTACCGGTGAACCCAAGTCTTCGTCGAATTTAATGAAGAGAAACACAACACAAAAATATAACCATAAACACATAATAAACAGTGCACAACAGTGTTCCGGGATAGCCATACAAAGTTATCCTGCAGCACAGACAGAAATAATATGTATTATTCGTAATCTTTTATACCTTTCAATAACCTTACTGAGCAGGTTCACACGAGTGGAGGGTGCGTTTGGAACAGGTAAAGTAAGAACAACAAACAATATCTACATTTGCTTTCTCACACATACTCTTATACACTCATTCCAACCACGCATTTTCTTCTTTTGCTTCCGAAAACTAATTCACAACATGTCATCTCTGTAAAGCAGTGGTAGCTTTCGTTCTGTAGGGCAAAAATCGAGAAAAAGGACTCAAGGTAAACAAACAATAGTATACAGGAATATTATATTACATTATTTGTTTTTTTTAAGGCCCATTTGTTTGAAACAAGGTCATGTTTGACATCATCATCAAATCGAACTTTATAACTGTTTTCACATTATTTGTCAGTTCAAATAACAGAATCTATTCGATCGATTGCTATGATTCTCGGAAGCATCAAATTTTAATATTAATTGTTTTAACATATCTTAGAAGCCATCTTTCCTTATAGTGGAGTTGAAATTTCCAGTTATTTTTTTGATAAGTAGTGCATTTTTGGAAAAATTCCGCGTTTATTTTGATGAATTTTGGTAAAAGTGATGTGACTTTGCAACAATAATTATGTGTTGTCTTTTTGGTACTTTTCAGCAAGAAAATGGCCTCCCTAATATATGTTTTTTTTTCATACAAAAAGAATAATTATTCGGGGTGAAAATGTCAAAATTCGTAAAAGTAAATTTCGTGTAAATTCAAAAGTTCCAAATTATTATTTTTTTAATCTTTATTTTATTTTAATCAATAACTATAAAAAATTAAATAATAAACAAAAAAGTCAGTCAAAAAGCTGTGGCGAAAATTTCATCTATTTAGCCATCGAACATAGCAATCAATCTTAGCTTCTCATCAGCTGCCACTGCTTTGGACAAGAGGGTATATCGAGACATTCTACTTCTTCTAAAATATTCTTCTTTTACCCTCTTCATTTCATTTTTCAAAGTAATGAAAGTAACGTAGTGATATATCCTTATTGCGTCACCAGCTCACGTAATAAATATACATTCTCAAGTCGCAGAACAAGAGATGAATGGGGAGCCGGCCATGCCCGCGATGCCCCCGCCTCCGCCGCCGCCGGGCGCCGAGGAGCTCGACGGGATGGAGGACGGGTTCAACCTCGAGCTGAGTCACACGCAGCAGCAGCATTACGGCTCGCAGTTCCAGCCCAAGATACCGCAGGTCTCCGTCTCCGTCACGGGTGAGATGCAAACCTACTCCCATCTGATTCTATACTCCTGCTGCTGACAGCTCCTTTATATAATATATAAGATTTCATCATTTTAACATTATGTTCATTTTATTTTCACGCTCGCCATAGTGGATGAAATTCCTACATTCTTTGTTGAAGAAGAGGTAATACAATTATTTTTTTAATATTATCTATGTTAACTTGTAATTGTTAAAATCATTCGTGACAAATTTATGAAATATTTTCCAGGACGTCGACCAAGAAACTGGAGAAGCTGAAGCCGCTGACGCAGCAGAGCCAGATTTCGGACTAGGGGTGGCGCAAATAGTGATCACCGCTGCCACGCCCATGATTGAAGACCCGGAGCAAGCTTTCCCAGACGAGAATGCAGAAGGAAAGGAACCTGACGGAGAAGAATCTGCTGAACCAGACGAGGAGGATGCGAATGAAAAACCCAAAGAAACACCCAAACCCAAAAAACAAAAGCACCCGAGAGTTTCACAACCGCCACCCAAGGCTCCCTCTCAACCACCGCCTAAAGTACCCGACCAACCGCCGCCCAAGGTACCCGACCAACCACCGCCCAAGGCACCTGACCAGCCCCCACCTGCCGTCCCTGAACAACTCCCACCCAAGGCTTCTGAATACCAGCCCATGGATTGCGAGTCCCCCACCTCCCCTGAGCAAGACGGCAGTCAGTCTCCTCCCAAGCAAGTGCAGGGAGGGAGAGCGAGCATCCCGGATGAACTGGAACCTCATCAACTAGCCAGGCTTCAAGACCTCAAGGAGTCCAATGCTTGAGCTATTCACTTACTAAACTTTCAATTCATCACTAGGTATACTTGACAATATCTGCGCATTCTTTCATCTCCAAACTCGGACTTTATTCTTTTCAATGTTGTAAACATTTTCAAATTTGACCTTGATTCTGCCGCCATTTGACTTGATTTTATTACGTCAAATCATCAATGATATAATTAAGTACATCCCACAATACCATTAAACCCAACATTGATTTTTATAAATTCTCCATATATTAATTTCATCTAAACACTTACAATATGTTATTGTTTGAAATAAATTATATGACGTGCGCTACAAATACCTACCATCGAATAAAAGGAAGGAAATGCGGGCATTTGAAAAGTTCAATGATATTATAATGCGAAATTCTGAAATCTTCTCATCTTGACACTAAACAAAAATATTATTTTTGTCAAAGAGTATTGAAATTCGGTAGCTAAGTAGTTTTTATTTTATTACTATTTACTTCACAGGATATATAGAAAGCACCTGGACAACCTGGTTTCCAATACTACCTTTTACAGATTTTTTGCTTGACTTTGAAAAAGAATATCATTGTTTAAATAATGTATTAAAAAACATCCTAAGAATCAAATGACATTGAATCAATCAACAAAATGCACAAAGATGAAAGTTAATATTGAATCATCCGCAGAGTGAAATTTTTAGAGGTAGGTACCGAGTTTCCGTCGATACATAATATTTGTACCTGCTCGAGTTTGGGTGAGTATACAACTAAAATTACTATCGTCTTCAATGCCCTTGATAAAATAATATTTTATTTTTAGTCGGGACCTATTTTTATATCAAAAATATTATGCTATTACTAAGTGTGTAGGAAATTCCTTGCAAAATCATTTTTTTTCGTGATTTTAGGTAATTACTTGTTTCTTGTTTTTCGATAATTTATGAATGAAATGAATGAGAAGTTGGTTGACGTAATAGGTACAATGCCTGTATGTATTATTAATAATGATTATATCGTAAACATTATAATATCATTTTAGCTTATTCTGTATTTGATGTTGAACTAATGTTAAATGTAGGTTAAAAGAGGATTACTTCCTCTGACTGAACAAACCAAGGCCGCACTATTTCTGGCGAAGGGCCTTTAGAATTAATTGGGTGACCATATTTTTTAAAATTCTGTCTATTTTTACTTGGGCGGAGCAAGGTTAGTATTTTCATCTTGCTATGCACAGGAACCAGGACCGATATCAATAATCGGCAACTATGACAGAACTATAGAGAATTCACCAAGTCATCATATGCGCTTTGGAAGATTTGGGCTGAAAAATACTAGGGCATTCAGCCAAGGGTAAGCCAAAGGCTGTATCCAACAACTCTGAATTTATTAATTTGGGTATATTGTAGATATTTTCACAGCGTTCTCTACAGTTCTATGATCTAAACAAATAGATTCTTCTTGAAAATATAGAACCCTTTGATTAATTAGACGTGTCAGTATATAAAAAAATGCACAAACCTATAATATTAGGTACCTATTTTACACCATCAGATGATAATGTAAGACATTTCAATTTATATATTATAACATTATTATCATTGAAACAACAGTACTAGGTACTCCAATACGATTTGGAAATTAAAGTAAAAATATTTTCATAAAAGAAAATACGAAACATTTCAATAGAATTCGCTTTCTATTTAGAGTAGAAAAGAAGGAGTCATGGAGAGCGGTCTAGCGCAATACTTTTTTGTGCTTGAGTTCAAACGTTGTCCACGTACATTATCTTGGGCATTTCGTATTTTTATAAATGTGAGTAACTTCAGCACCTCTACACTAAGGGCATAATAAATATACAAGAATGTTATCAAAAGTGCATCAAGATGGGATCAGGAAAGATTTGTCACCTTGTTTTAAACTGACTAAGTTATCGTCGTACTTTGGGAAGATGTGTCCCCTCCTCGTGTTGTCTAACTCCCCCCGACTTCGACACTAGCCTTACTTGCATATGACTTCAACTGTGTAAATAAAATTTTATATTTGGATAAAATCTTTCGATGAAAGTATTATGTCCATTGTATTATGTTTGTATAATTGTTAATATAAGGCTTTTATTGGTATTTTGTCATAATTTAGCAGTTAGATCAGTATTTCGAATTCAACCCCTAGTATCTCATGCGTGCATATTTATCAAAATATTCGTGTTAATTTGATTTTGGTGTTGTCAAATATAAACACCCTTTAAAACCTTTCAAGCACAAACTCCTTCGTAGAAATTGTTTCGTTAATCATTATTGCATGTCTGAATTTACGACGTAAAAAAGGTTGAATGAAATACTATTAATATATTGTAAAGGAATTTTAAGGTGTATTGGCCATTTAGAACCCGTATCTCTTGATGGGTTTAGTAGCAGGAATAATATTTGATTATTAGAAACCGAAAAGTCATATAAAAACTTCATCATAATATTATATTATAGAGCCCAAAATTTAACAATAATGTCGCTAAATTCAGTAAGTTAATGACGATGACTTTTGATAGACAAAAATTTGTGTACCTTTTGGTAGAAGGAGTATCTTAAAATTATGATCGTTGAAAGGATTTTATGTTATCATGCGTATATCTAAGTGCTTTCTTATTCATTCCGTTAGAGTATCTGGTTGATAGATAATGAGTATGGGTTAATGCTTTATACTGAAATATTAGGGAACTGTAATAATGTTTTGTCACGTACTTGCTTTGTACAATTTGTACATATAACACTAAATCTGAAGGCAGCATGTGTTTGTGTATGTTTGTTATTAGGAGGATCAGGGGTGGCTTGAGTGTACATTAAGCGTATTGTTAAATTTTCTTCCACTTGAAACTTGGGACTATATTTTCTTGGTTTAATTAATATTCATTCAAAAATTTATACCATTCAAATTCAATTGTTGCTAAATTAAAGTAGCATAATATTATTACATATAAAGTTTTGTACAGTTTTAATAAGTGCACGAGTTAGCACGGATCTTTGTCGGAAAACAAGTGAGAATTTATTTCAACTAAAGCAACATAAAATCTCACAAAAAAATCATACTTAAGAAAAAACTAAATATTCTTTAAATTGTTTAAAAGATAGTACAGATCCAACGTCATAGCATTTCATTGTTTTAAAATGCAATATTAATGCACATTTTTATAATAATTAAAAAATTATATAATTACTTAGGTATATTATGTTACATTATATCAAAATAATAAGCAATACCTAATTGGAAACTTTATTATGTCGAGCACAATAATGAATTTATTATAGTATTTGTAAATGTGAGCAACTAAGGAAACAATTTATTGGCGAGAACAAAGACCAGTTGTACGCCTACAGATATAGGCACAAGTTTACCTAACGCAATAAAATAAACTGTTTTAAACTTTATAAAGATAACTTAACAATAAACTCTTCGACACTATTACAACGGTACAATCAGTCTACTAATTTTAATAAATATTAAATTTGTTATCTCGGATGAACAAAAACTTGAATATATTCTAGAACACACTTTGAACATTTAACAAAGCAGAAAACTTATCCGTGCCTATATCAATATCTTTAAGATTCGGACACACTTGCTCATTAGAAGCCAAAGAGCATGCTACCTAGTAGCATTGAAGCCAAACGAGCATGCTCTCAAATCAACAGCCGTTTGATATTTGAGCATGCTCAATGGATTATCGAATGGAAGGGGAAGTCTCTAAGCATGTGTGAACAGGCTGGCTTATGAGCATGCTCATTTCAATCCGATCTCAGTTCGGAATAGCATTCCGCATTTGAGTAGGTTTCTCGTTTTTGTATGCAATTTTAGAGAGTAGGTCGTCAAATTTCTGCGGAAGCATTCGTAAATGATTTTTATATCCGTTGACATCTTCTTCTCGCATTTCTACAAACAAATGATTACTTGCTCCAAGGTTTGCTCTTCTAGTCCAATTCTTGCTCTTCGTTTCTCCAATGTTTGCTCTTCTAATCCAATTATGAATCCAAATCAATCTTTTTTATTTTCTTAATATAATAAAATCTTTTATAACCTTTATAATTTTCTAAAATAATTAATAATTATCTAGCAAGAAGATGTTCTGGGCGAAGAGAACTGACTCTATACGATGGCATTTATTATTTGACATGAGCATGCTCATTGAAGAGCAATTTATCGGGTAACAAAGTGTGTTCAATTGTTGGGTTTGAGCATGCTCATTCATGAAAAAGCTCAAGCCAAGCCTGTCCATTTATGAGCAAATGTGTATAGCTCATAAGCTGGCTTGTAATAAGCAAGTGTGTCAGTACCATTATGTTCTTCAAAACGATACGCAGCACTACATGAGCGTATTTTATAAGTTATACTTAACAATGGAAACTAATTTATTTTAAGTTTCCGTAATATCTACTTACTTACTACCAGAGTGTAAATCTTTATAAGTTCAATCAGAACAATAACTAAAATAACTAAGATTTTTTTGGGTGTCTTTTCATTTATTAAAATGGATTTTGAACGAGCGATAATTTTAATCAAAATGTAATGATAGTAAATACTAGGAAACACTAATAGTTTTCAATTACAACATAATCTTGCCATATATGGTTAGTGATTTGCATTATCACAGATCAAGATCACCCTCTTCCTAGACACTTAGTGCACTACTACGGTCTGCTCTACTTCCTCTAATTAACCCGGTACCCTACTTCTGAAAGTAATACATACACCATATTATGATGAAACCCGGTGGTCGAGAAATTTTAATAATAGATTTTACTAAATTGTTGCTGTCACTATTGCTCTTACTCCACCGGATATTGAGCGAAAGGGACAAATGCACCTCGGGCTACTAATACCTAACTAAAATTGTCAAAATCGAGATTTTGTATTCCCCACCTTTCTCCTCTAAAAATGGACCGATTTTCAATTTTTTTTACCAACTACATAAAAAGAAACTATTCTATGTCTGTACGTTTTGCTTTTTTAAATAAAAGCATTGTCTAGTTTGTATACTGAACGTCTTTTGACGGAGTTTAAACCAAGTTTATTGATTTTGGGAAGGTCATAACTTCTATAAGAAGTAACTTATTATAAAAACAAAAAGTACCGACACGCTAGTGCTTCATATCTATTTTATGTAAAAAAAATATTTTCTCTATGGTTAAAATCCAACGAGATAAATGGGGAATACGGCTGTATGGAAAAATCACCGCCGGGTATCTCCTTTTAATCCGTAAACGATGTTTTAGCCGTATCAAGTTTCACGTGTTGCAGATGTCTCAAATTCAATATTAAGATGCTGTCTATTTTCTATAAGTCTAATACGTGGAAACCTGTTTTACATTCACAAGATTATGTTCATGGATCTTGGAAGGAAGATTAATCTTAAGTAGTTTATGAATTTTTTTCCAATATAAAGTTGTCAACTTTCTTTCTTTCGATGTATTCATATTATGTTGATATATATACAGGGTGTATTGGCACGTACCCGACAAACTTTAACCAGCGATTCCTGATCATATTTAGAGTAAAACATCTTATGGCGACTTTGTTCTCCGATAAAGTTTATTTTCAATAAAAAATTTCCACATGCCGTCACTGTCCACATCTCCGAGCTACTCCCACCTCGCCTACCGCCGCGATGTCTATCGCGTTATTGGTGCGGGTAGCGAGGTGGGGGTAGAGTCGAGTGATGAACAGTGACGGAGTGTGGATTTTTTTATTGAAAATAAACGTCACCGGAGAGCAAAGTCGCCATAACATTTTTTACTCTAAATATGATCAGGAGTGGTTAAAGTTTATCGGGTACGTACCGATACACCCTATATATATATATAAAATGTATTTATTCAAAATACTAGACAAAAAACCATAAAAATCTATTTCCATAATGTGGGGATGGTAAAAATGCTGTATTATTGTTTATTCAATGTAATGTATGGCACAGATATGAATGATAAACCTTGTTGAATATAGTTATGTGTGATGTTAATTTTGTTTAGTACAAATTCTAGTTAATTTCTCAAAATCACACTAATATAGTATGTAATAAATTATCAATATAGGTATGCATTAAAAACTTAAACAGGAGGTACATATAAAACAATATTTAAATATTCCATATTGTTGTAAAATCAATTACATTGCCTTACTGCCGTAAGAACTGCCAATTTCAATTACGTTACGATTCTACAAGACATGTAACATTTAATAGAATATACATTGCCTACAGACAATATTAGTTTATTGGATGTAATTAAATAATACAACTCACACTAATTAACTGGTCTAATAAATAAATTTCTAAAAAAATTCAACAAATTTCTGATGTCACTAACCAGTTGTTATATAAAGAAGAATATCGTTTGTAAGCTTTACAACATTACACTATATATTGTGAATTAAATGCACTACAATACATAATATTTGAACGCTTTTGTTACTTAAATAAATTGATTTGTTAATAAACATTAATATTCTTGTTAAGTGCTAGTGAGTATAAACTAATGATTTGAAAACAAATAATATACTTACTCAAATGTAATAAATGTTTTACGAAAATGTTTTGTTTATATCAATAAAAAAACTGTTCACTAAAGAGTTTATTTACTTTGATATACAGTTGTCCGGGGGTAAAGTGCATTAATTTCGGGTGGTGATTCTACATGATGGTAGGAAAAAAAATAAAACAACTTTTTTCGAAATTTCAACTTTTTTTCCCATACAAAAAGACGTACCTATTAAAAATCCTTAGTGTAAGGTACTAACTTACCCGATAAATTTGCTGTGAGACAGCCGGTCGCGTTGTGGCGACGTTGGTTTTGATTGGCGCGTATCTTAACAGCGGAAAATACCTAATAGTGCAGGCCACACACGCCGTAGTAATTTTATCTTTTTACCAAAAAAGTACCCCTAAAAGTTGGAATTTCGAAAAAAGTTATTTATTTGATTTACCTCCACTATCATGTATGTTACGTATGATCTGTAGCTATTCGAAAACATGAAAATAAATTAAATTGGTGTTCACTATTAGCTCGCTAAAATGGCCAGAAGTTTTGAAAAAAATTAGATTTCGTGATTCGGGAAAAAACGGTCTATATTTTATATTTTGTAGCAAACTTAATTTTTATTTCATAAATAGTCCAAAGATCCAAAAATAAAAAATAAATTGAAACGTGTGATGTGTTTGTTAAAAATATAAAAAAGGAAAATAACACTTTTTCTGGATAAGACCAAGATACTAAACAATAACTTCATCAAAAATTTTCAACAAAATACAAGAAATAAAAAATAATGGATTCTCAAAATTTTATGATAACATGTTATGACAACTGTAATTATAGTGAAAAAAATGTTAATTACCATAATTTAAAAATACATGTTTAAGGTGTTTTTCCTGATTTTCAAAGCTTCTTAGCGAGCTAAGAACCATTTAAAAAAAATAAAAATTATAAGCAGTTCTCATTTTCTTTGTAAGACGCAACTTTTGAGATACCAGGCGTTTCTGAATTCAAAAGTTGAAATAATTGACACACCCTAATGTAGAATCACCTACCGAAGTTAATGCGCTTTACCCCCGGACACCCTGTATATTTTTTACTTTCATATTATTTGAGTTTGATTAAGATGACATTTTTTTGTGTAGTTATTTATGACTGGTTGATTTTAGATGATTTTATAAAAGGTGTCAGTCGAGGCTCTTCTTTCTTCTTCTATTCCAGTTATTTACAACTAGTCCCATGACATAGGCTTTCTTCTCTTTCCAAAAGTTGTTAAAAATAATTTCTTTCTCAATATCAAAGAATTTTGCACTTGCAAATATTATTTCAGATATTTTAATAATAGATATGTGTGAACAGCGATCGCCAGTCTTCATAAATCCTTTTTCTACTGTTATGACCGCTAATTCTGATCCAATAGGGTGTTTTTACAAACGAGGGATTCTGTTGAAAATATATTGATTATTTTAAGGTCATTTTTCTGATTTTAATCATCGTACTAAAAATGTTTGTTTTTTACGTTTTCATTCTAATTTATTCATTTTAAAAACGCTTAAAAAACAACTAAACCAAAACGGCCTGTGATTGCCAACGTCGCTTCATACGCACGTCATCAAACAAACAAAGTAGTACTGTCGGAAATTTTTCAAGAACGAGCGATCATTATGACGTCACTTGTCGAAAATGCCGTTTTGGCGGGATTACAAAAATGGTCAACTTAAACTCGCTGTAGAAAATTTATTCATCAACATAAAAATAAAATAAAAATGCCATAATAATCGTAATTTTTTTAAGCAATAAATTTTTTTTGTGGAAATACACTTTTAATAATATAACATTATTAATGGATAAAAACTGTTTGAAAACATCATAAATAGTAGTAAATAATATATTAAATTGCATCTCCCTTACTCGTATTAAATAAATGAGTTGGCGCGAGCCATTACCGTCGCTGTGCCGTTTCCACGGGTCGTGAAGGTAATAATAAAAACGCTCAATGGAAGTAAAAAAACTGGGAACATTTTTTTTCAGGATCATCCAGGTGCTGAGGGGGACTAGGTTTTGGGTAAGGTTTTGCAGAAACTTCTACGACCATGTTTTAAATATGCTAGTAAGTTATTTTTCCCGTAGTTCCTTAAGCCAAGATTTAATGTCCTTATTTTGGTTTTAATTTGTTTGATACTATGTGGGAGTTTGTTATATACTTTTACTGCTAAAAATTCAGAACTTCTTTGTCCAAAGGTAGAGTTACACTTTGGTATATTTAGTATCTCTGTTTCTTTGGCTCTGGTTCTATGAATATGTGAGGTGTTTGCCTATGAATCATTTTTGAAGTGATGTACCAGAATGTTTTTGCCATATATTTTCTGTATTCTTGGAACGCTTAACTGTTTAAAAATTTCGGTTTGGACGTCCTTATGGGGACCGTTAGTATGGTTTTTATGATGCAATTCTGAGTTACCTTCAGTTGTTTTACGTGTTGCAATGCTGCTGAGCCCCATCCTATTATTCCATATTCCAATTTAGAGTGGCACAAAGCATAGTTTACTCTCTTTAAATCCCTAGTCGACAAAATGTTTCGTAATTTTTTAAAGAAATAGATGAGTTTTGTTAGTTTTTTTGAGGTTCGATCAATGTGTGATCAATTTCGATCCCAAGATATTTAATGCTGGTTATTTAATGGTTTGTGTTATATGCGGGCAGGAACATTGAGGATAATTGTTTTGACATTTATGTAATTTGAGTGTCTGCTCGATCATTGGTTGTCCGCTTTTGTTTTTGGAGAAAGTTAGATATTTAATTTTATTTACATTTAATATAAGGGAGTTTGCTTTAAGCCATTTTTGAAGTACAGCTAGTAATTGATTACTTATGTTTTATTCCTCAAAAAACAGACTTTTAAATAAAACAAAAGCTTTTGAATTTTCTTTTAATACCCAATATGAAAATAATACAAAGATGGACACGTTTATCGTACACAGATGAAACAAGATAAGTATTAAACTAGTTTCAGAGAGAATTTTTGTAGTAATTTGTTAAGAAATCTTCTAAAGATTTAAAATATGTACATAGTTATATTGTAAATAATTAGTTCATTTTAAATAGTATTATCTATTTTTATAAGAACAACTCCCTTTTTATAATTTTTGAAGGTTATTCCCATCAATGTAATATATCATTGAAGAAGAAAATAACACTAATAATCTAAAAATGAAAATGTTCCGTTGTCACAGAAAAATAAAAGATAACGGTCGCAACTGGGACACAAACCCAGAGCCTCTCGTCTTACCGGAACAGACGCCTATACTAATTCGGCTATTGCCACCAATTATTTAAACGTCATATTTGTCAATCTTATTTGTCCCAGTTGCAACTGTTATCTTTTATTTTTCTGGGTCTTGTTAATTTTCATTTTTAGATTATTATTGTTATCTTCTTCTTCAATGAACTATTTTTTTCTAATATTTAAAAAAAAAAAAAAAATTTTTAAGTCATGAGAAAAGAAGTCAAAACAAAGTTATTTCAAAGCCACATTATAATTCTTAAAAAAAATAAAGCAGACTTAATGCTTGATTGGTTCCTGGCCAGCAATCATTACCACAGATATTGTAAATCTTTGTTATTCAAATGAAAAAAAAGCACACAAAAAATATGCATGATGTCACAGATACAAAACAACCATTGATAGATTTCTTATGTAAAGTAGTTTCATATACAGAGTGTCCGGGAGTAACGTGCATTAACTTCGAGAGGTGACTATACATGATAGTATAAGTAAAAAAGATAAATAACTTTAATCGAAATTCCAACTTAAGGATAATTATTTGGCACTATTATTTTCCGCTATTACGATGCGGGCAATAACAACCTTCCAACTTGCCGTCTCTGGCTGACTCACAGCAAATTGATCGGTAAGTTTGTACCTTGCACTAAGGATTTTTAATAGGTTCGTCTTTTTGTATGGGAAAAAAAAAGTTGGAATTTCGGAAAAAGCTATTTATTTTTTTTACTCCTACCATCATGTAGAACACCCCCCAAGTTAATGCACTTTACCCCCGGACCCCCCTGTATAGGGTATCTCAATAAGAGCGCAAGATTTGTCATATTGTTACATGCTTATGACATGATGGGAGTTAGTAAACATGGAGCAATATAAGATAGAATTACATGTCCCGATTGTTAAACATTACTATCAAAAGTTTGATTGCCACATAAAGTGACATTTTAAAAATTGGAAGCGGTTGTGTGAAGAATAATTCAGACAAGCGATAAAGTAGAGACCTACCCACAATATAATATTTTAACAGAAAATTATTTTAATTGTCTTGAAATTAGAATTATAAGATCCCATGATTTTTAGTCTTTAATTATAATAACAAGTATGTAATAATTATTGCTATATAAACCTGAATATATACCCTACCAGAAAAACATCAATTAGCAGGTGTTTTCAAAAAAAAATCTTTATACTAATTAATTTATAAATTATCATTTTTCAAACGCAGTTTCATGAAAACTTAATTTATTTGGAGAGCTGTCATAGAGACAACATTTATGAAATAAAAAGTAGAATCCACAGCGTTATTAGTGGAAGCGATTCTATACAGTATTCAAAGCATAAATGCTAAAATCTAAATTATCGGATATTAAAACGTTTCTCCGGAGCACCATCGGCAAGTTCAGCCGTTTAAAAAAAGGTCTCCAGAGCACAATCGACACACACTCGTTAATGACAATAAAAAATAAAAATGGCTCACAATAATTTAATTCATGATTATACCCTGGAAACATGTTATACATATAATGGCAAAATGGAAAATAATAATGTATTATTTCAGTATATAGAGATTAAAATTAGTATTTTTCCTTTATTTTTAAATCAGTGGGTAAATATTATGTGGTAATCAGGTAATTTCAAAGCTTAAAAATTAATGGAATTTTGTGACAATTTAACCTCACAGTACTAATGGCCTAATCCTTAACGCGATTAACAACAACAATTGTTCTTCTTTTAGTTTGGGAAAAAATCCTCATTTCAAAACATATTGTCTGTCAAATGAGAGTAGAAAACATAGTAGGGCGCCACTGTTCTTCAAATGGCAATACTAAAATTATAACACACGGTGGAAATGTAAAGCTGTGTAAAATACAATTAAGAAAAAAAAAACAAAAAAACATAAAAATGGGAAAAATATTTTGTGAATTTTTTCATACATATAACTTGTCAAATAACAGAAACAAATGTGTTAATAATAATTTTCGGAGCATACTTTGCGATTTATTTCTATCGAGGGAATTTCAAATAATTGCCGTTTCGGCATGAGGAATGTATAGATACTATCTTAAAGAATTACATATATTTTTTAAGAGCTTAAAAACTTCAAACGTTTAAGAAAAATATGTAAGAAATCGGTAGAAATTAGGAGAGCGGCCCAGCGTTTCCCGGGTTTTAGAACGACTCCAGATACTAATATCTACAGCCTGTATGTCGGACGAATATCTACAGCTCATATGTTGGACAAATATCTATGAACTTCAGAGTGAAGACTAATATCTACAGAGCTAAGGTCGGATAAATATCTAAGACGGTCCCAGTGGTGACGAATATCTATGGAGCATAGGTAGGACTAATATCTGCAGAGGGCAGCTGAGCAAGAGGTTGTATGGAAAAGCATAAATTACTTCAATTACGTAAAGGCTTAAACGTTTAACGTACGTACATGAAGTTTTTGCATAATATTACATATTTTGCTGCAATGTTGAAATTGGCATAGTGCCTGCTCGTGTCAAGGCAAGAAAGACATCCCAGTTTTCAAATAGTTTAGCGGCTACGCTAGGTTTGTGTAACATGGTTTGTGATACAAAAAAAAAAGTGCCCCCTTTATAGTGCCTGCTCGCGTCAAGGCTAGAAAGACATCCCAGTTTTCAAGTAGTTTAGCGGCTACGCTAGGTTTGTGTAACATGGTTTGTGATACAAAAGAAAGTTCTTTAAACTGCATACGCAATATTATGTTTTGCCAATATGCTATACATAATTGCAAATCCTCAACCTCTGCTAATTCTGTAGATATTCGTCTACATCACCTGTTCCATAGATATTAGTCAGCCGTTTGAGCTGTAGATATTCATCCTCACTTTAGTTCCCGTAGATATTGTTCCAACATACCTCGTATAGATATTAGTCAGAACATGGATTCTCATAGATATTAGTCCGATTTGTTCAGTTTTTGGAATTCCTGTAGATATTGTAGACACCTCCTTTTCGAACATCCCCCAAAAAAATGTACATCATGGCGAATAGACCTGATGTCAAAACTATCTATAGCTATCGGAGTGCGACCCTTTTTTATTTTGCCTGGAGTTTCGAATTTACCCCACATTTGTTTCGCTCTCCTCGACAATTCACCTGATGGTACTTTCTGAATTACCCTTGAAAAAATTATACAACTAAGATAGCTAACAATATTGTATATCTATGTAAATAAAATAAAATCATACTTAAAACATGAAAATATTTATACAAAGTGTGTTAAAATTGTCATTAGGGGGCATACATTAATTACATGAGCAAAAAATGGAGGGGGGAAGGTCCAGTCAAATCTCACCAAATCTCATTATACCGAGGGGGGCCAATAAAAATCTCACGTCAACTTTAATACAGAGTATATATTATTAGAGAGATAATAAAATAAAATAAAATTGTTTCACTTCTTTTGAAGTGTCTGATTTTGCTCGCTGAAAAAATGGCTATTATGAAAAACATTTATTTCGAGAGTGAGAAAAAATCTCATGTGAGGGGGGGGGACTTTCCCACTAAATCTCACTTAATTTCACCAAGGCGGGGTAGGGGTCTAAATTTAAAAAAAAAACAGCTGACATAATTAATGTATGTCCCCTTATTACAATATAACTGAAAATATTTATATTTTAAAAATGATTTTTAAAATGTAACTTACATTATTCTACATAAACAGTGTCATTGCGCTTTGATTGATCTGTCAAATGGAATGTAAACATAACCTTTAATAAAATGTCATGTCCAGACAAGTCAAGTGTTTTCAAGCAAGAGTTCTCAACAAAATTTGTTCTTTTCATTTAAAAGTGACAAAGAATTATAAGACAAATAAATAAACTCAATGGATAGGAGTTATTTCAGAAGTTCGCCTGAAAACGTCCGTTGTACCAATAGCGAATCTTTCAGTTTAAAATTCTTTCAACGACTAGAAAAATGTGAAAAATAACTAAGCCACTTTTTATTGTTTTATTCATGTTGATGATAGTTTTTAGTTAAAATTCGAAAATAATACCAATTTAAATACAATATCACTTGAAAACTCACGATATGACGCTAAACAAAATGCCTCAGCCAAATAAAATTTATATTTGACAGTAAAATTGGTGTTGCAGCCTACAATTTTTTTTGTTACGGTTTTAATATTTTCTATTTTTATTTGACAAAGTATATATATATATTTTCATCAACAACCTTAACAATGTCATATTTTTCAATCTTACAACTCTAGTTTAAGAAAAGTCTAGAATTGCCCCTGGTATTTACTGTCGTTAATAATTTATGAGTGGAGATTTATATGTATTTCTTGAAAACTACAGAAAATTGAGTTATGGAAGTTCAATTCAGAGCAGTTAATTATGAATAAACAAGTCTAGATAAGACGGCAAATGAAAGCATGTCTCTATTTACCATGTCACTGTGAACACGTTAAGGGTAGACGTAATAATACAAAAAAAAAACTATATCTAACTTACGAAGTAAACTTATTTGTAATGAGCAAATGGGTTATAAGAACAACCATAATTGGATCATTTGTTAATAAATTAGAGACATATAGTATTGTTTTTAAACAATGTGTAAGAAATAATAATGTAGTAAAAAAAAACAGAAAATGCATATTAAACTAAGGACATTTTCATTGTATGTATTTACTTAGATTTCGGCTCGGCCAATAATGAGGGTTTATCTGTAATTAGCACAACACAGTTTTTTGAAAATATGTATACATAGTGGGTTTCGAGGATTTAAATACTTATCACCATTTAATGTACATAAAACTAAAGGTTTTTTAATGTTTCAGCAATTGTCCTTTAACTCCGATTTCTATAAAAACAATCATTTCAAATGTACAATTTGCTCCATACGGTCTTCCTCTAATCAATAGTCAGTTTCATGACTATTTAAATGATTTGAATCTCGACACAAAACTATGAGGCTTAAATTTCTAGAAAAATTACATTATTTTTTCAAAATAATAAAAATGCTTCACAAATGAAGCACCACACCTTGGAGTGGTACAAACATGATAGAAAACATCATACTACATAATTTAAATAGACATGATTCAGTTTAATATTACTAAATAACACATTTTGATTATTAAGTACATATTAAAAATTGTATAAATACATCAAATATGTATAATGTAAGTACATAATAGTTAATTTATATATATCATTACTTTAAAAACAGAATATGTATTGCCCAAAGCAAATAAATATGAAAATTTTAGAGTATTAAAATTTGTACAAATTTCTCTTGATCACCAATCGTAAAAAAAAATATACTACATATATATTATTATTGATTATTATTACACTAGACATGTTTTATCTAATCTCAACTTATCGAAAATACAAAAAATCAGTCAGTTCACTTAATTAACATAATAAAATTGGAATGTATTATTATTATTGAAATGTTTTTTACATAAAAATTTCTGACTACAGAATTATAATATTAGATTGTACATTCCCTAACCACTAAAAATAGGCATTTGAAATAAAGCCAGTCAAAACCTTCACCGACGTATTGAAGGTGGTTACTTTTGTTTTTAAATTTAATATTTTTATAAATAAAACTTTGGACATAAAATTTATTTTTTGCATTTTGATTAGATAATTAGTACCAGTTGTTAAGTCATGGATGAAGGTAAAACGAAGTAATATACCGTTGTACAGCATTGCATACTTTAGTTGGTATTGTAGGGAAGGCAAAGGGAATGTTACACAAGTAAATTTTATGTACAAAAGTCTTATTCACAGAGAAGTGCGCTCAAAGCAAAAACTAAAAAAAAATACTAATACTTGATATAATATTATAATATTAATGATAATAATATATTCATTTGTAGAGAGCACTTAAGAGAGCTTTATTCATATAATTAAAGCTATGTATTATTAAAAACATGTAAGAAGGTTTGAGATATGTGTACATAATTCTTTAACCACTCGAGCGATGGTGATTCAGTTTCAGGATTACCTTCAAATATTAATATGGAAACATATAAACTGCTTAATGCAGTTTAAAGCCAATGAATCCAGCTGGACTTTATCGTTTTCGCCCATATTTTTAGGTTCATAAAAATTAAATGAAAACTTTAAATACATAAAAATCACCTACCTAAATATGGGTAGCTATCGCTCGAGTGGTTAACAGGTTCATGAAGGTTTAAAAACAATAAACATAGACATAAACATGGTTTTGTAGGGATGTAACGTTACTTGTTTATATCGACCCGATACTGATTATTGTAGTCAATCAGTGATACTGGTATAAAGAGTACACCATGATTTTTGTTTAAAAAAAGTTTAATTTAAACATGAACAGGAAAAAAATAATGTAAAATTGTACATAGTATAATACTATGTTTAATTATATCTAATTTTAGTTGCATTTTTTAGACATTCTTCAATGAATAATTGAATTATGAGGATCACAGGAGTACGTATTGATGTAAAAATAAGATTGCTATAATGTGAACCTGTTACAGTTTAAAGCTTTGTTACAATGTTTAAATAATTCACTGGTTGGAGACGTTCGTTGTGCCATCATTAGATTCCGATTTTGACACATTGGATTCATCCCTTTTCTGCGCTTGTTTCTTATGATTGAAGAGGTGCATCCTAAGGCAAGATATATTTCGCATCTGTTTGTTGCAGATGTCGCAGATGGGCGAGACCTCCGGGCTGTCGTGCATGTCACGTATGTGTACTTTAAGGTTGTACCTGTTCACAAACATGCTGCTGCAGTGGGGGCATTTCATTTTGACTAATTCTGAAATTAAAAATACAGGTTAATAAATTAGAATAACTAATATGTGTTAGGTAAATTTTACATCTCTATGATGTGTTAACCCTCCTGCAACCGAGGAGGGTAGCGCACTTTCCCAAAACAAGAGATTTGTGGGATGTCGAAGTTATTTTTACATCTCATACTCTCTATAATACATATAATCCTAAAAAATTTGACGGTAACAGATCTGCATTTAAAAAAAAAAATTGTTCCGTTACTATTTCTTTAAATGTTATTTTTTTTTATCCCACGCTGCAAACAATTCCTCGCCTGCGGTTGTAAAATGTGCGAAAGAGCAACAAAAAAGTATTTGAGGTACACTTGAGTTTTTTGAAGGGTGAGGAGCCTGCAAAAACCATCCAAAGTCAAGGAGTGAGCTACCGGACTCAGGGTGAATGACACTCGGGAACAGTGTCATGTATGGTGTCTCCGAGACACAGAGTCGCATCGCACATAGAATATTTATACCAGAGTGGACATACTGTTTCCCTAGATTGGAAAATTGGACCATTCAAACAAACTTAGGAACCAAAGAGGAGGGGAGAGGAAAGCAGAAACCACATCCATGGACTCTTCTCTCGTGGGGCTTTCAGGGAGGAACCAAGGGGGAGTGGAGAGAAGAGCAGAGGCCAGCTCTGCAGACTCTTCTCTTATGGGTCTTCTCGGAACTACAGGCCAATCTCTAAACTTTGCATTATCACCAATTTTTTTTTAAAATAACCTATGATGAACTTTATGCTGCTCTTAAGGGGAATGGATGTGCGGTAGCGTGTGTCGATCTCCATAGAGAGAAAAAAAAATAGCCTTATTTTTAAACGCCCGGGGTCTCAAAAGTTGCGTATGATCTGTAGCTATTCAAAAACGTAAAAATTAATGAAATTGGTGCTCACTATTAGCTCGCTAAAATGGCTGGAAATTTTGAAAAAAATTAGTTTTCTCTATTCAGGAAAAAATAAAACGAAGGGTCCATATTTTATATTTTGTAGCAAACTTAATTTTTATTCCATAACTGTGGTCCAAAGAACACAATTATTTTTTTGAAACATATGTGATGTGTTTGCTAAAAATATATAAAGGGAAAACAACACTTTTTCTGGATAAAATAATACTGAACAATAACTACACCAAAATTTTTGAACAAAATAAAACAAATAAAAAATAATGGATGCTCAAAATTTAATGATATCATGTTATGACAATAGTAATTATTGAGAAAAAAATAAGAATTACCATAATTTTAAATTACATGTTTTAGGTGTTTTTTCGGATTTTCAGTGCATTTTAGTGGGCTAAGAACCATTTTTAAAAACTAAATTTAAATGCAGTTCTCATTTTGTTTGTAAGACGCAACTTTTGAGACCCCAGGCATTTCTGAATTCAAAAGTTGAAATAATTGACACACCCTAATGCGCGGCCCGTTTCATACAAATCTTAGTTATGGATTTAAGGCCAAAATATCCAACCAAACTGTGATGAACGTAGGCTACTAACAGCGGTTTAAATAAAGAATAAACAATAGCATAGTAACAAATAAAAGTAATAAGATTGCTTGTCTTTTGTTATCACTCTCCCCTTGTCTTAAGGCTTCCTAGAAGCAATAAATGCATATTTTTCCGCCTTTTTCGACTGAAACCGATGGTTCTTGTGGTAGTCAAGTTTATTTGTAGTTTAGTTTTTAAAATATATGCCTATTAAGAGCGTAGCGGCATGCGGCGGCTTATCGCCAATTTACCAAAAAGACTATTGTTGTCTGTTGACAATGTCAAGTACAGGTTCAACAGGGCTTAAAAGATTAAATTAAATAAATACCTTCATAAAACGGGGATAGTAAAATGCCTTCGCATTTTACTACTCTAATGATTGTGATTAAAATTTCATCCGATTGCTATTAAAATTTTTTGAATTGTTGTGAACATGCCCGTGAATACTTCTATACATATATAATAATGAGCTCTGGCATTATGAAATTTGGATTAAAAAAAAATTAAATAGGTCACGCGAGTTGTTGGAAAAATGGGTGTATTTATGGAGTAAGGGCGCAGGAAAAAAAGGCTGGAGGGAGGGGTATGCACGAGGGTGGGTTTGGGAATTAAGGAGGGGCGGGGAATGAGGGAGAGGGGAAGGCTAAGAAGGTGGAAGCGGAATGCGTGAGGGGTGGGGGGTTCGGGAGGATGGCGAGCGTGGGAGAGGGGAGGGGGAACGCAGGTAGGTGAAAAGGGAAAGCGGGAGGGGAAGGGGACGCGGGAGGGGAAGAGAAAGAGGAGTCGGAAGGAGAACGGGGAAATGACACGAATGGGAAATTCGAATGGGAAATGACACGAAGGGAGAAACAATTTATTTATTTAATTGGCATTGCAACACATGCCGGGTATCAGCTATATATATTATGGTGGTTCAATTGGCTACAATTCGGCTCTATTACACTTGTCTTGGTAAAAGTGTCATGAGTTGTTAAACTAGTTGTTTAGTTCAAAATTAAAAATTTCAGCTTTGAAAAGTAGGAGTTTATTGAAAGATATCTTTCATTCCTTAACCTTTAGGCTGCGTTTGAATGTATGGGTAATGTCTACCTCACGCGCAGCATTTTTTAATCTCGTCTCGCTGAGCAATCATTCTTTTTGAAACCGTAATTAAACACGTATCTCACATGTTCATTCTTTATGTAAACATTGCTCAAATAATGCATTCATATCTTAACTATTCATAAATAACTCAAAATAATTGTTTTGGGGCGATGTTTATAATAAATTAATTTCAACAGTGGCTTGTTTACGTCTTTTTGTGTTTGAATTTTTATATCCCATTGTTTGATCCATGCGCTGATATGAGTGTTTTTTTTAAATAAGGATTTGTTTATGAAATTATTTATATGGTGTGCAATGTTACAAATATTTTCTTTTTACACATCGAGAATAAAAATGACATTCTTCCCCTTTGAACAAACACATTCAATTTTTTAAATCAATTTAAAATTCAGGTTTCTGGGCACCATGATATTTTAAATTTGTTTTAAAATGCACATAAATTCTCTAAAACACAAAACAAAATATAATATAACACAGACTGGAAGCAAATCTATAATAAGAAATGTATTTTTTTAGGTTAACAAATCTAATGCGATTTTATTTTCTCAAATGCGTTTTTATATTAAACATTTTAATATAATACTTATATTTATTCCTACTAAAAGAGATTGTGAAATGAATTTCCTAATTTCAGAATTGCTAAAAACCGTCACGAAATCAGTCAAAAACGAAAAGCAACGCACGTTCCACTGACAGAGCACTAATTGTCCATTGCGCCTGCGCATCGATGAAGCCCGTATGTACCTAGGCGGCAGATTTGAAATGAACTGAAGGGGAAAACCTGACTCAGTGGCTAAAAATCCTTACCCAATACGATACGAAACATAATTGTAATGAACATAATTCTAGAGATGTCGCTAGAGATATGAATGGGGAATTTTTACAAATGAATTTCGATTCTGTATTATGCTTGTACGGCAATACAGCGAGGACTCAAACTTAAAAATGACTTAAGATGGCTCCCGTGTGAAAGGCAAGTACGACGAAATGACTTTAGATGCTTCCCGCGGCCTGGAGGTAAAGGTATAAACCTTGTTTTAAGAAAATCTTATTTTACACATTAGTTTTTACTCGCCCATTGGGTTTATTCATGCAAATTTTTAACTTTTTACTTCAAGAAATAGAAATATAATAATGTTCACTCTAACCTTTGTTCTGGCTGGTGGATTCACCGGAGTGTCGTTTTCTTGTCTCATTTGTTGCTGGTAATTCTGGTTCCCTGAAAATAAAAAAAAAATAGATTAATAATCGAATAAAAAATTCTAAAAACTACAAGGTGCGGCAAAACAGACAGTGCAGTTTTGAAAGGCCAGTACATCCCATGTGGTGGGGTAGAAACCTGGAAGTAGTCTCATTGTGTCGGGAGGGTCATGCCGTTTTCAATTCTTCCCATGGTTTGGTCCAGACCGTGGCTTTGCCGTCCGCACGTTTCTTAAAAATGGCCGTTTTGTCATCGTCACCCAGCGGGTCTTTCTTTGAACCTCGATTGGAAGAACTAACGGAGGAAACAGATTTGGGACAACATCTGGTTTCAACAGGACGGTGCTACGGCCAATAGTGCTCGAGTTTCAATGACAAAACTGTGATGTTCCCTGAGCACCTCGTCTCTCTGGTGACGTGAGATTGCCCGCGCACTCACCTGATTTAAGCATTTGTGACTTCTTCCTGTGGGGCTACCTGAAGGAAAAAGTTTTCAAACATTGGCCTCACACCTTGGAAGAACTCAAGGATCGAATTCGGGAGAAAATCGCCGCAATGCCCATCGAGATATGCCAAAATGCATCTGAAAACTTCAGAAATCGCCTTCATTAATGTATCGCTGCTGGGGTCCATCAACTTTCTGATGTCATCTTCAGGACTTGATGCATAAAACGGCATGATGTACCAAATAAAATAAAATAAATCCAATTTCTGTAAGTTGCGCCGTTTTTTTTTTAATAGCCCTTTAAAATCGCACTGTCTGTTTTGCCGTACCCTGTTTTTAGTTCATAAATTATTATATTATACAGTAGAATCCGGATATAACGACCCTCATGGGACCGGCGATACTTTGTCGTACTAACCGGACGGCGCACAAAACGGCCGGGTAATTTAAGCATGTTTTTATTATAATACTAATTAATGTTATTTTACGAGGGTCATTCATAAAATAAGTTCCCATATATTTTTTTAAATATACAGCTTTATTGTTTTCCTTAGCATTATAATTATTAACTGTAATAATTATTATTAATTAACATTACACAATTTTAAAACTTAAAACTTACTTTAGTTTTCTACATAATCGCCGTTTCCGTATAAACACTTTTGCCTACGATGCTCCAACTTTCGTATCCCCAAGTCATAAAATTCTGCCGCCATTCCACTGAGAAATCGAATAACCTCTTCCTTGACTTCATCATCAGTACGGAAACGCATTCCACCCAAGTGTTCCTTTAATTTTGGGAATAAGTGGTAATCACTAGGGACTAGGTCCGGACTGTAAGGTGGGTGGGGCAAAACAGTCCACCCAAAATCCAAAGTCAGCAGTTCTTGAGTTTGATTTGAGATATGAGGTCGAGCGTTGTCATGAAGAAGCCTCACACCACTGGATAATCTTCCTCTCCGGCGGTTCTGTGTCGCAATATCTATCGGAGTTTATTGTCGTTCCATGAGGCGCCTAGTCGATCAACAGCAGACCCTTTCTGTCCCAAAAGACGGTTGCCATGACTTTTTCAGCAGACTGCATTTGTTTAAACTTTTTCAGCTTCGGTGAAGTTGAATAATGCCATTCACGTGATTGCTGGTTGGTTTCGGGGGTGAAGTGAAGCACCCGTTTAAGCAGTTTTACGTGAAGCACCGGTTTCGGGGGTGAAGTGAAGCACTTAAGCAGTTTCGTCGCCTGTAACAATGGAATCCAAGAATTCTTCCTTGTTGTCTTCACACTGTTGAAGAAACTGCTGGACTTGGTTTTGTGTGATCACTGTGGTACCCACCGCGCACATACCTTTCGATAGCTTAATTTTTCAGTTAAAATTTTGTGAATTGTGGTGTTGGAAGTCCCAGGAATACGAGAAGCAAGTTCATTAATGGTAATCCTCCGATCCTCGAGCATTATGCTCTCAACTTTTTCGACGATTCCATCTGAAACTGAAGGCCTTCCGCTCCGGTCTTCATCGTGAATTTCCGTGCGACCTTCACTAAATTCTCTACACCATTTGCGAACATGTTAGACAGATATGCACCTTTCCCCATAAACTTCGATTAACTGATGATGAATGTCAATAGGTCAATAGAATTTCACATCTGGGGAAACAGCAATAGGTAGCTCCATCTTCGATGGCTGCTAGGCCGGCACTGAGTGGTGTAGCGTGGCGGGAGCGGCAGAGGTAGAGAGTGGGGGAGATGATAAGTCAACCAGTGTTGCCAGATTTCTCCCAGCGCGCCGCTATCTTTATTGACAGCATAGGAAACCTTACTTTACAAATTACCCTTGTAATTATTGTTATGAAATATGTAATAGGGGAGACCTGTACAAAACCGTATACCGGGGTAAAACTGTATTTCTCTAAAAAAAACTTTATTATTTTAAATATTATCGCCACGCACTTTGCCCCATGTACGACTCCGAAACCAACGCAAGTCAGCAGAAACTTGTCGGTACATGTCTGCCCGCTGGCGAATGTTTTAAGTTTTTCGGTGTCCTGATGTAATTTTTACAGATTTGATTAATAGAGAAGTTTTTTATAATTCGTAGGTGAGTGAAATGTCATACTATAACTATGTGTATTTTAACTTTAATTACATACAATTTTTCGGTGATTTTTGTAACACTTTTTTACGTATGTGAAAGAATGTCTGTATACAAATTTCTCAGGGCATAACCGTAGGGTAAAACCGGCATGTATACAATTTTAACCCGGAAAATTTTCATTAGAGAATTTTTTTTTATTTACACATGTTACATGCTGCGTAATTACCAAAGAAAAACTACCAGACAAGACTGGGATACAGAAAAAACGAGGACAGCAATTTTGAGTGTAGAAGGAGCAATGGGATACCTAAAAGCAGCAGAAACCCACGGATCCCACGAAGTAGAATACACAGATACATTTCTTTTTAGGTAAATATGACATTTAATACAAATTAGGCCTCTAAACGGTGTAATATAGCACTTTTTTTTTCAATAATTGAAAAACACTTTCGCTTCAAGGAACTCATTCTGTCAAGCGGTTGTCACAATAGATGATAAGCACTGACTGTGATTTATGCATGCTAATAAGGATAGGTGTTAGGCTGCCTTTTCACATGTAAGTTTTTTTTCCCGTAAGTAGCTCACGTAAGCAAAAACCAATGTGCCCATTGGTCAGAAATCGCTGACGTGAGCGACTTACGGGAAGAAACTTAAATGTGTAAAGGCAGCCTTAGTGCGCGGGGAGTATCTGAGCGCGGGGAGTAGTCGAGGCGCGGGGTTTAGGCGAGGCGCGGGTGGCGAGGTATTGGTGCGTACGGATTAGTTCTAACCGGACGAATTATCATTAAAATAGGTCGTTTTATGCAGTTTTCAGAGTCGTACTAAAAGCATATGTTTTCCTAGTACCTAACCATGAAACCTAACTTTAGTTTACTTTGTCATCGCTAAAAGAGGGTTAGCTGTTATAAGCGAAGTCAGTATATCCAAATTCTACAATGTATAGGTAATATTAAACTTAATTTATAGATTTTTGTACAAAAAATATTTCTATGCGCAAATTCTAATCAGAAAAAGAATTTTATCCCTTTCCGACCGAGAAAAAAGGACTGAAATTTGATGGACCCCATTAGTAAAGCTCATAATTTATGATCCCATAGGGCTAGGCGACTTACTACTCGAAACACGAGCGCTTAAAGGTACCCTACATAAGCAGCTCCTGCACTTTCGATCGACTCCGGTTCCGTTCCCAAAAACAGATTTATTTTCTGTCAGGATTTTTTTCAAATCAAACTCACGATCGTATGAAGCCGGTCGGAAAGGGATATGCATTTTGTTTAATTATTGGGGTCCAAAGTAACAGGGTTCTACTGTAATTAATTTTTAAGAAATTTTGTTTTTCTTTTCTCTCGTGTCTTGGAAGATATTATATGAAAAGTTAACTCACGGAGGATTGTTGATAGAAGAACAACCAACTTTGCTGAGGCGGTCCTCCGAAGGGAGATCCACCAGGTCACTTTTTCTTTTTTTTGAAAGCCTTTTAGTGGGAAGGATTTCCCGTGCAGGGGACCGCTTCACGCTGCTAGTTGCAGGATTTTCTTCAGGTCCAGTGTTGTCGCTGGGATCAACCATTTCTTCTTTAATCCTTATCTCCTCTTGTTCGTTTCGTAATAAAGTTCTCTGAAAAAAATATTGGAATATTCTGTTAGTTAGTATTATCCGAAAAAAAAATGATTCGAATTAATTTTTTGAATTTGTATTACTATATAAACTAATTTTCTCTAATTGTCTCTCTAGTAGGAGACGATGGGTATCTAGCAACTTGTTTGAATCTTATCATAATCCAGGAATCACTTCACTTTTTTTATGTCGCCCACGGGAGACGCTAGGTCCGAGGAGGTTAATACTTAGTGTAGATAAAGACTTCATATTCTTATTCCAGACAAATAATTAAACCATGTTAAAATTATATTATATATATAACTTTTTTAAAGGTACCAGTGTAAATTTACTCTAACCGCTGTGAATAAATTTAAGATTCATTTCCATCAGATTATTCGATACATTTTCTCGATGATGCTTTTTTATAAATATTTTGTTTGCATTAAAAAAATTAATCATATATATAAAACATCTTATTTTATAGTAAATTTCAAGAATTGCGTTTACCCCTGTCTCCACGGTTAGGCCATCTACTCCAAGCAACACAGCCGTGCCAATGAGGCTGTTGATGTTAGCGGTGCTGACACATACTTCTCCCTTGTACATAAACTGCAGTATTGAATTCAGATCACCAAATTCCACATCCTTGAGAATGACCACATGGTGTTGGAGCTGCGTATCCTGTATCCAAAGAAAAAAATCATTAAAAAAATATGCCCGGCGATTCACCAACTGATTTTGGGGAGTTTTCAACTCCTTCATGTTTTTTCAGTGCATTTTTGAAATTTAAAAAAAAAATGAGAGCCTTAATAAAAATATATTAAAAATTTAGGCATATTAGATTTGTCGAAGAATTTGTATATAAAAATGCAAAAATCAGTCATTTTAAATACATGTAGGATTACGAAAGATTTTTTAAATATTTATATTGAGGGATCTGCAGGATTTATCGGTCAAATTAGGAATTCCACCGAGCCGAACCCTCTGATATGAAAATATCTGGAGTCGGTGAATTATATTCCCATTTAATAGTTTGGTAGATTTACATGTTGTTCTTGTATTGTTTTGAATTAATTATACTTATATAATACACTTGCATAACGTGGATTTACCAGATGATCATTTATACGGAAAAGTGTATGAAAGGGTTTAGTTTTTTTCTATGGGAAAAATTAACCCGGACCTGAAAATCTGGTGCGTAAAATAAATACTTTGCCTCAAAATATTCCTACTTCTATTTCCATTTTTATATTCTATTACTGTAGCTACTTCATAAAAATACTACATCATTTTCTAATCTAATTATGCCATTCTGGTTTACTATAATTAAATGATCTATCGTCAGAGGACTTTAATTTAACTCCTAACTTATTACATATAGTGATAGCACTAGCATATACTATTGTATGAAGATCTAAAAAACTAATGTCGTCAAATATTATTGTTGGTAAAATTTTATTATTTAATTAAAAAATTAATTTAGATAATTTTTTTGACGTATGTAATTTTGGTTTGAGTGTGGGTTCTACATCTATATATCTATTTATATTATTATGAAGTAAGTTAGCTAATTCTTTTGGCAAAAAATCTTTCAAAATTTGGCAGACAAACTCATAATTTTTCAAATTTTCTAACTAAGGGCATTACCTACATGTTGCCTAAAAGCGAAAAACTAATAGACTAAAATCCATATAGAGAAAGGCAAAATTGTAAATGGAGACGAGGGTATATTTAGAAATTTCAAAATTAAAAGTATGAAAGAGGATGAGATTTATAAATATTTACCTAGGATATCCGCAATCGAATAGATTAGATCATGCTAGAATTAAAAATGATATTAGGATTAAATTTCAAACTGGGATCAGAATAATTGTAAAATGCAAATTATCTGCAAAAAATTTAGTAAATGCAATAAATAATTGGGCATTACCTCTATTAACCCTTTCCCTGCGGGAGGCGCACCTGTGCACCACACTGTACATGCCCCGTACGCGGGTGGCTCAGCCGTGAGCCGCTACGTTTCTCCAGTGATATTTGTATGAATATACTTAAGGACGGCAAATCTTATACTTCTAAAAAATCTCAAATCTTCACGCTACTGACATGTTGCGGAAATTATCCTAAATACGTATCCCAGCCAATGTTATAAGCTTTGAACGGAATTCCTAATTTGT
The DNA here is from genome assembly GCA_951813805.1 of Limnephilus auricula. Lineage (NCBI taxonomy): Eukaryota > Metazoa > Arthropoda > Insecta > Trichoptera > Limnephilidae > Limnephilus > Limnephilus auricula. Next base: position 16,387,004 of record OX638391.1, on the reverse strand, counting down.
AGCATATATTGAACGAGTTTGAATTTTTCCCGGGTCTTTATATGCGTGAGGTGGGAGCAATACATATTATTGTATAGATTTATTGTTAGCTTTTTTCGTGGATGTGAACTATTATGTTTACTAATTTCACATAACTGTTTTTATTGTTTCTTTTACTTAAATAATATACTTTAATATACACGCATTATCTTATAAAAATATATAATTTCATCTCAGTTTTAGATTATATACGAATAAAAAAACATAGTTAAAACTGTTTTCATTTAATAATCAAGTGTAACTAGTGATGTTATAAGCATTATACTGCGTTTGCACTTGCGAGACGAGTCATGGGAAAGGAACGAATTAACGGCAGGCGGCGGTTCCCGCCGTATACGCAGCACAATATGCAAAGTTGTTACACTTTTGACTTTTCATCAATTATTAAAATATACTGAAAAGCGTATATTATTGAAATACGTATATTAAAAATATATCAAAAGTTATTTACGGTTAAATATGATAACTTAATAACAATGAATTCCTTTCATTATTTATGAGTATTTTTTTTAATAGCCGAACAATTAATAAGTCGAACGAAACGCATCCGCATCCGCACACAGTTGAACAGCTCTACTCCAGAATGCGTAATAGTATTGTCCTTGAAATATTAAAATGGCTGTCGCGCCGCTCGTAAGCCACAATACGAATATAAGCTTCGACAATTTATCAAGTCCCATTGATGTTCCAAATTTTTTTTTTTACATTTTAACAGATACTTGAAGACATTAGTGACATGTTTTTTAAAACAATCAATTAAATCAATGGGTAATTGTTGTTTAAAGCCGTAAATTATATTGACAATAAAGTGTCCCGCGTGATACGTAAGTAATATATATTGACGCGTGGAAAAAGTTAACATACTCATTTGGCATAATTAAATACATAGTTCAAAACAGATTTAATAGCTCAGAACGATTAATTGGAAATACATTAACAAAATTTAATTGCCATCATCCAAATTCAGCTATAGAACGAATTAATTTACCTAGAAATTTAGGAGGTAGAGGTGTAAACAATATAACTTCTTTGAAACACAATCAGGTAGAAAGGTAAAAAAAAATCCATAGGAAAGCTAATAGCTCAGAAATGCACAAAATAATTTGCAAGGCAGATAGAAACATTACACCTTTAAATTTATACGACGAGAATGCCAACATTTTTATAAATACCAACCAGGAATTATTAGATTCCTGGTCTATCTTATTATTAATTATTAATAATAAGATTATCTCAACCAATTATAATTAATAATAATAATCTCAACCAAACGTATGTTGACAAACTTTGGTCAAACAAATGGTTGAGTGTTGGAGAGTTGAGCGCAGAATTAAAAGGATTTATGCTTGCCATTCAAGATAGTCATTAATACTAAAAGTTATAGTATGCATATAATTAAAGGTACAAATCAAATTGATGATTTATAAACAAAATGTATGGCTTTTCCGGAAACTATAGAACATATTATATTGGGATGTTCTATATTAGCGCCGTCCGAGTATACATTTAGGCACAATCAGGTTCTAAAAATAATTCACCGTCTGGTAATTAAACATAACTTGATTGACTGCCGTAATATAGTACCATATTATGAATACGAACCAAATTCATTTTTAGAAAATAAATTTTATAAAATATATTATGATATAACTATACTAACAGACAGAACAATAAGTCATAATAGACACTGATGATCTACCTACTAATAATGTCGTACTACATATTCTCATGTTTAACACTTTCACGGTATAATACTCTCCTAATATTTATACACAGCGTTCATCCGTCCCCACTTAGAACACTGCACACCGATCTGGACTCCTTTTTACCAATGAATTAACAAAAAATGTCAATGAATTAACAAAAAATGTCAATGAATTAACAAAAAATGTCAATGAATTAACAAAAAATGTCAATGAATTAACAAAAAATGTCAATGAATTAACAAAAACCAAGCAATAACATGATTATCAACAACGCAGTACCATCTATTGGCGAGCCGTTGAAGCCTCATATCAAGGCCAAACCCACGAATGATGCAAACATTTCAAAGCAGACGATGCCATCTGCCGATAAGATGGCAAACATTTTTAACGCGACCGAATCCACTGAAAATAACAATGTGTGGAATAAATCTCACAGAGGGACAAGTGAATCTGATAAAACCGTTCCAGCGACAACAAATAATGTGCTTTCAAAAGAAAAAGATTATCTGAGAGCAGGCCCTATTAATCAACCATCAAAAACTATGCCTGATTGGAAAGAAGTTACCTATAAAAAGAGAAAAAATTCGCCCATTTTAATAAAAGGTAAAAACGAGAGCACTGGATTAAAAGTCATTCCAAAACAGAGGTATATAATTGCTTCCCGATTCAACCCGGAAACAACTGCCGATGAAATAAATGGTTTACTGATGTCTCACAACATACACTGTAAAATAGATAAATTTATGGCAAAATCAGGCGAGTTTGCGACTTTTAAAATTGGAATAAACAGCGAAAAATTCTCAGAAATTATTAAAGAAGAAATATGGCCACCAGGTATAATAGTATGAAACTTTATTTTTAAAAAACCGATCTCCACGCTGAACAGAGAAGACAAAACCTTTAGAAATGGATCCACATAAAAATAAAAATTATCTACAAATCTTGTCTCAGAACTGTAGATCGATTCAACGGACGAAGCATTTTATAAAAGATTTATGCAAAACTAATGACATAATACTGCTACAGGAAACATGGGTTCTACCAACAGAAACAAATATATTCTCGAAAATTCATCCTCATTTTTCAGGATATGGAACTTCAGCCGTAAATCTAGCTGATGGCCCTCTAATTGGACGACCTTATGGTGGAGTCGCTATCCTGTGGCGGGATTCACTTTCTGTCGATATAATTGAATGCTCTGAACCAAGAATAGCAGCGATACAAGTAACTGTAAACACTGGCAAAATATACATTTTTTCAATTTATATGCCGACAAACAAACCGGAAAATCTTGAGGAATTCACAAACTGCATGAGTAAGGTAAATGCAATTATCAATGAAAGAAATTCGTCGAGTGCAATTATTTTTGGAGACTTCAATTCAGATCCCAAAAGTCTCTTCGGTCGAGAACTGGAAATTTTCTGCAAAGAGTTTAAGTACGTTTGCGCCGATACAAAGCTGATGAACTGTGATACTTTTACGTATGTGAGTGATGCCCATAACACCACAAGCTGGTTAGATCACTGTGTAGTCACAAAAGCACTGGAAAGTGCTATAAATAACGTAAATGTTCTATATGACGCTGTGTGGTCTGATCATTTGCCAATGATTATAAATCGCAACCTTCAATTTTTACCAGCTTTTGTGGAATCGTGTAAAGATAACATGATTGATCCTTCTAGATGGAATCCGAAATCTAACGCTGAAATAATTAAATATACCGAAAGTATCAACACAAAACTACTAAACATTATTCAAGATTTCTCCCAGTTAGAACTTGATAACGAACCAACCGCCAAGTTACAGGAAAGCAAAATAGACTCCCTGTATAAAAATGTTGTGGATGCACTACGAAGTGCTGCCTCCACCACATTTAATAAGGTGAATCGACAAAATAGAAACATTCCGGGATGGAATCACATGGTTGCAGCCAAATACGCAGAATCGAGACGCGCTTTTCTTTCGTGGCTCGAGGCCGGAAAACCAATCTCAGGGCCGGTTGCCGAAGACAGGAAGAAATACCGAACGATTTTCAAAGTAGCTCTGAAAAAATGTCAACAGACAGAAACTCAAAAGCGAATGGATGGTATTGCCACCTAATTTAACCAACATTAAATAAAGATTTCCATAAATTTTGGCAAAAAACCTTTTCAGAACTTAAAACAAATATGAAAACACCTCTCTGTGTTAATGGAGTAAGAGGAAAGGAAAATATCGCCAATGAATTTCGTAACTTCCTCTCCATGGCTTATTTATGTTACATGGCTAACTTTAGTTTGAAAACCGAGGGCAATACTACCGCTATCAGTATTACCCCGCATATGGTGGAAAGAGCTGTAAGAGAAATGGCAACAGGAAAAGCCACGGGACATGACTCAATAGCTATTGAACACATTAAATATGCCGAAAAAGCAATTCATATTATCCTAGCAAAACTATTGTCAAATATTATACGTTTCAGGCACATCCCGAATGAAATGACAAAAACGGTAATTATTCCCATAATTAAATCAACCAATCTTGATCCATCCGTGATCAATAACTACCGACCAATTTCGCTATCGACGACTGTGGCAAGATTATTTGAAAAAGTTTTATCGACGATCGTAATTGACCATTTAAAAACAGAAGATAATCAGTTCGGATTTAAACCTGCACTGTCAACAGCTATGGCAATATATTCCCTAAAAGTAACCATCAGTTATTAAGGAAAACGACAATCTATACCTGCTTTCTAGACCTAAGTAAAGCATTTGATCGTGTATGTCACCATAAACTATGGGAAAAACTAAGGAAAAGAGCAGTCTCGGAAGATGTAATAGCGATCCTTTCAATTTGGCACACCCAGCAAGAAAATATCGTAAAATAGTCTGGGGAGTTTTCCAACCCATTTTATTTGAAAAGTGGAGTAAGGCAAGGAGGAAGCATGTCTCCGGATCTCTTCAATTTATACACCGATGAACTAATTCAAGAGCTTAATGACACAAAAATTGGTTGCCATATACGCGTAAATAATATTAATTACGCTGATGATATGGTTCTTCTAGCACCGTCACTTAGCGCACTAAAGAAATTACTCCAAATATGTGAAGACTTTGCAAAAAATCATAACCTTCTTTATAATACGTCCAAATCAATCGTTATGGTTTACAAATGTAAAAACGAACTTATGCAGACACCCTCAGTATGGCTAGATGGAAGGAAAATGGAAGTTAGTCATAGTGTTAAGTACCTGGGACATATCATCACAGACGACCTGAAAGACATCGAGGATATGGAAAGACAAAGAAGAGCGATATCCATTAGAGCAGGAATGCTGTCAAGGCGTTTTCACTTTTGCAGCCCAAACGTGAAAAGAATACTGTTTAATGCATTCTGCACATCGCTTTACACGTCGGAACTGTGGGTTGACTATACTGCATCGCAATGGCAAAAACTAAAAGTCGCCTACAATAACTCATATCGCCAACTTTTTCGCCTTCCGAGATTCTGCAGTGCTACGGAAATGTTCCTGGAGGGACGAGTGAACACTTTCAGAGCACTTCTCCGCACCGCATGGGAAGCTTATGGCGCAGACTGCGCCAATCTAATAATAAGATCATTAGTACCATGATTGTCTGGATGGGGTCCCCCCTGATGACCCTCTGGAGACGAGAGACGGGGAAATTTCCCCCATAAACGGCTGATTACATTAATTTTTTAGTGTTATATATATATATGTGTATATATTTTTTCAGTTTCATATTTCGTATTTTTCATGCTTGTTTTTTAAATTTTTATTTATGTATTGTTATTTACTTTTTACCTAATGTTATTATTTGTGTATTTTCTTTTGTAATTTTTTTAATATGGAATGTATTGCACTACCCCTGCATACATTCTGGAATAAACAATTATTATTATTATTATTATTATTACCAAACTCACATTGAAAGAATCGAAAGAATTAAAAAAAAAAATTTAAACACATAAATTATAAACAAAACTTAGGCTTCTCTAATTACACCGAATCTATTAATTACCATAACTTCAACTCCCTTCATACACCACGTTTCATTTTTCACCAAATCTTATTATTTAAAATTCTTAATTCTCTGGACTCACTAGAACTAACCAACTAAATAAATATTCATATTCCGACGAGATCAACACGGCAATCCCATTTGTTTCATTTGCCTACATATAGAACTAACTTGAGAAAAAATTCACCAATTCCCCATGTATGTGCACAATATAACACAAAATTTCAAAATATAGACATATTTAACAATACACTTTACAAATATCGATTAGAAGTAACACGTACGATCGAAAATTAATACAAGAGTGTGGAATGTATCCGGAGCATCTCCTATCCTCATCCTATATTTCTCTTCCTCTCCTCCTCACCCAAAACTAATTTTAATATGTAATAAAACTCCATCTCCAATCAACTTTCACATAGGAGACTTTTTTGGCTTGACTTCATTTAACTATGTATATATTTATCTTTATATTTTTGTTTATAAGCTTTTTGTCTCTTACCAATAAATAAATAATTATTTTCCATTTTATCACTGCAATAGGCAAACCGCAATGACTGTAAAATCAACGGTCAAACGCAATTTAAATGATAATATCGATATTTCTCCGTGGATAAAAGAAGTAAGTCTGACTTACGACCGTAGACAAAAAAAAATTCCGAAGAACAGAGCAGTAACTCAACATACTTCTTTAGTACATGGAAAACTAATGACTTCGTGACTTACGACTATTTTGAAATGGTTTTTTCTCGGGGTGTATAAATGTTAGAGTACAGAATGTCTTCTTGGGAGGTAGATAATTATTTATGAAACCCGAAAATGTAACTAACTCAAAAACACCAAATAGTCAGTTACTGCAGTCTTCCTTGGAGCAGTCGATTTAATATGAACAATGTAACGATTTTGACGAATATGAGTTAAATATACAGTTATTTTTCTTTATTTTTCTCCATCTTCTACAATATGAGTCATGTAAAAATATCAAATATTTAAGACGATTTCGCAATAATAAATATTGAGGTCAATAATCGAGATAAAAACTATCCTATAAGTTGGACCAAATTACACACAGTAAGCCAAATATCATCAAAATCGGTTCAGTAAGTTCAGAGTATACCTCGGACGAACATTGTGATGCGAGATTTTTATAAATGATATTAAAGATAATGAATGAAATATATTTTTCCTACTTTGTCCATAAATAGAATTATTATTTTCCGTTCTGTTATTTTTTTAAACAGTTTTTATCAATTTTCTCAGAATGTACTCAGTCACACATGCTTCATATTTTATATACAACGACGACATGTAGGATTACGAAAGATTTTTTGAATATTTATATTGAGGGATCAGTAGGATTTATCGGTCCAGTTAGGAGTTCTACCGAGCCGAACCCTCTGACATGAAAATATCTGGAGTAGGTGAATTATTTTCCCATTTAGTCTCTGGTGGGTTGAAGTGTTGTTCTTGTATTGTTCTAGTATGGCGCGTACATTAAGAGTGCTTTACCAGAGAATACCGGAAATTAGTCATTTTTAAATCAAATTCTAGTACCAACTCTTTTTTACAAAAAACATAAATTAATTTTGAAAGATTGTTATTTTATCTGGTACATGCAGTTTTAAAATATTGAAAAACTAAGTGCATTTATAATATACTAAGGTTATACCGTTGGTCGTTGGCAGATTTGTACAATTTTCAAACAATAGATTCTATTAATAACTCAGGTACCGGGCATACGTCATTCCTATGTCTACCTACGTTAAATTATCGTGAAAACAAGCTTATGTGTCCAAGCGGTTAAACAACACAAATTTCAAATCATATAATCATACAACAAAATAAATAAATATATAGTCTAGCCAACACAGTTTTCAAAATTTAAACTTCAGATAAATTCAAATTATTAAAAAATAAATCCGAGAACATGTTTTGTGACAAAAATACCTCCATTTTCCTATTTATTTAAGGTCTTACAAACTAAAATATTTCAGATTATTTTTACACACTTATTTTGTTTAGACATTGAAAAATTATAATTATTTTGATCAATATAATTTTAAGAAGTATATAATTTTCATTCATTTACCATCTCCCATTTGATCATTTTTATCGCAGTTCGAGACATAAATTCTCCTGATTCATTAGCCGCCGAGATGCGGCCGTGTGAGGTTGTCTATTTGCGCTGCTCATTTTGACAACATTTTGCATTAAATTTAAAACTAATATCGTGTTGCTTCATGGTTGTAAAAACATCCGCGCGCAGCGCTGTTAACAAAAACGGAATAATGGATTGCTGGATATTACCTCTTAATAAATCAGAATGTTTTCCGACATGTGAGCAGGCCACATACAACGTCCATCCCCACTAGAAACCTCCCCATCCTTCTTATCTCCTCCCCCCTCCCCTACCTATTCCTACCAACAAACTATATAAAATACACCCATTTTTTAAACCACTCGCGTTGCCTATTGTAGAATTTTTATTCAAATTTCACAAGCATATATAGAAACCTTCATGGGCGTGCGCACAATAAATCACCAAAGTTTCATAAGAGTTTAAAAAGAACACATAAGGGACAAACAAACAAACATTCATTTTTATATATGAAGATTGAATAAGGATGGTGTGCAGATTCGATAAAATAAAAAAAATTGACATTTGTGTTATAAACAGTGGCAGCTCGTGACTTTTAGTGTGCTAGAGTGTTAATATTTAGAAAAATTGCACTATTGTGGTTAGTGTTGTAATTTCGGTTTTTGTATGAAAATTTTCAGGAAATCCGTGTGCAGCACACGGCCAAACTGAAATTTCCTGAAAATCTGCATCAAAATATTTCAATATAAAAAAAAAAAAATTTCGGCTACAACAACATCAGTAATGTTATTTTTTTACATTACACACAAAGATACGTTTTTAGATTTTCACGGCCAAAAGCATTTTCGTTGTTTGTTTTTGGGGTGTTATGCCGTGTTGCGCTACCTTCTTCTTTAGCCGACGTTTCGGACAGCATTGCAGTGTCCATCATCAGGGCAGATCTGGCAGATCCGACGATGTGACATCGTCGGATTTGCCGGGGGGGACAGTTGTATGTGGCCTGCTCACTTGTCGGAAAACATTTTGATTTATTAAGAGGTAATATCCAGCAATCCATTATTCCGTTTTTGTTAACAGCGCTCCGACGATGTGACATCGTCGGATTTGCCGGATCTGCCCTGATGATGGACACTGCAACGCTGTCCGAAACGTCGGCTAAAGAAGGAGGTAGCGCAACACGGCATAACACCCCAAAAACAAACAACGAAAATTACACACAAAAGTCACGAGCCGCCGCTGGTTAAAAGTAGTTCTGTTAATGAGTAGTTACAATGTTTTTGATTATGTGCTAAGTGAACGAACCATTACTGTTACAAATTTTATAAAATATTTTTTCATACAAAACTTTGAACAGCTGTATACAATTAACCACTCGAGCGCTTTTTGCCACATTATGGCACTATTTCCAAAACCACGGCTTGCTTTGTTGCCAAAATGTGGCAAATTTTGAAAAAAATATTTTTTATTAAAACGACTATATAATAAACCGTACATTCAAAATATAAGAAAATAAATATTCTCTAGGTTCTTTAAAATGTTTTAAGGTTAATGATTAAATTATATATTTTTTATAAATCCTAGAAATATATGATAATATACAAAAGATAGGGGAATTCATTAACTACATATATGTAGTTAATGAATTCCTTTTGAATTTTAATGTATACAGTTTGTATGTCTCCATATTCAAATTCAGAGGTATGATTTTTTTAATGTGGGGGGAAAAATTTCCTTTAGCAATCGGAGAACAAATATTTAAATTGCTCTGTCGCTCCAGTGGTTAAACATAAAGTCTTTTAATATATATATTTTTAACTGTGATTATTAAGTAGGCCATAGACAATATACAGAAATAGAAAATATTCCATGTTGACCGAAATAAGTACAATGCAAGACAATTTCAAAACAACACGCAGAATAAAAATGTTTATAAAGTTTATGATATTTTAATAACTTTTCTATAAATCCTAAAAAAAATATGAGATAAATGATAAAATACGAGTGGATTCATTGACTGTAAAGCAATTTAATCAGTTTACATATCTCCATAATAAAATTCGGAAATATGATTTTTTTATGAGGGTGGGAAATTTCCAAATTGAACGCTCAGAAAACTCGGTTGCTGGACTAATATTTGTGGGGTATAAAAGCAAAACCGCCACTCTCCAAAAATGACAAAATTGAGTTATAAATGCCAATCTATACATAACGTCTGTAGCTATAAGATAGTTTTTGAGATACTTAGTAAAATCAACCGCTAATCATGGAAAAATCGAAAACAAAATAGGGTTTAGATTCAAAATCACCACTCTCCACAAAAGCCAATCACAAGACTGAATTCGAAATAAACTCAACATGAGCAATTATTATAACATTTTTTATTATATTAATTGGCTTTGGATTATACTTGTTAAGTTAGTACTAAAAAAATCATGCGAAACATCCGCAGTATTCTTTGAATCGGTTTTTTGTGTTTTACCGAAAACAGTACTTTAGAGAGAGTGGCGTTTTTGCTTTTGTACCCCTCATTTCAATAATTAACGCAAACGCTCGATTGGTTATACAACATTTCATATTGTAGCATAAAGATTAGGCTTAGCTTGGCTTTTTTTATTGTGATGCCTGGCATTGGAACCAGGTTCATTCGGCTACAGAGCAATCATTGTAGTAACTTGCACAAAATATCAGTGTTACGCAGGGAAATCAATTTTACTCAGCTACATAAAATAATATCGCTCAGTTTCGCATATAAATATATTACCTTGAAAATTCTTCGGAAATAAGGGCTGAAGATGGATAGGATGAGTTTGTGCGCACGTACACTCTGTCCATCGGCCGTGAGGGTGACATCCGCCAAGTCTTCCGTTTCCAAGAAACTCTTACAACCGTTAGCCAACACCGAATTGAAGTTGTTCCATTTCAATATGTACTCTTGCGCCATATTCAATGAGTGTCTGGACGAGTTTTATTTCTAAAATGTTCGTAATTTAAAAGTAACATTAGGATGGCATATTATGGCAGCACTTGACATATGAATATGAGCTTTAATCCTTCTTAGGAAAGACATAATTTAGAGAGACTTGTGGCAACCATTAGAAAAGTTTGTCGATTCTCTAGACACAAGAAATTGAATTTTAATACTGTCTTTAGTCCCAATAACACTTTAATTAATTAAACTATTGCACAATTTGTATAGTTTTGTTCAAGGGTAGTGAAACTAATAGCCATAGTGCATCCTGAAGGTACAAGTTCATGTGCAATCACTAAATAAGATAATCATCGTTGAAGGCAAGGGGGTATCTCTGCTCTCGACTCACTGCACATAATCAAGCAATCTGTAGCTTTTTTGGGAACGCAACTTTTTAACCCTTTCCTACATTTTTGGGGGGAAGTTACAACACTCAACAATGTAAACAAACCTTAAAGTTTTGGTACAATATCGCGCAATTGTGGAAAGTTATAAAATACTTATATAAATAAAGATAACAACAAAGAAAAACATTATCGCTTACTGTAGATATCCAAATTGCAAAGTGCATGGGATAGTTGAATTCGAAAAAAATTGAGAACACATAAGTTTTCACATTCAAACATATGCATTAATTGTGTTGGATTGCAGCTGAAACGTAAACAAATAGTTTATTGCAAATTTTACGTTGAATCTAACGTTAATTGCGCGTTTAAAAAGCTCGAGTAGTAATGTTTACAAATAATGGACTACAACAACTTACAACGACTTTTCGAACTTTTCTAGAGAAGTGTTGCCCGAGCGTCCAAAATGGTCCAAAATGTTGCCTGTGGAATGTTATTATCGGTTATTATGGAATGTTGAAGGCGTCGAAGCAAGTATTACCCTAGGGATGGCTATAGAAAACGATATCGGTATTTCATTGTTTATTATGGCCGGAGTTTTTAGCAGAACATTATTGATTAAGGTAGGTACTCTTTCCTATAAAACTACGGTTTGGATAGATATAATAGTTTCCTAGAAGAGTGAACCTAAGAATGGGTTGTTATTAAAAAATGTGAACAATTCATCACATTTTTTAAGTTAATTTTCACGTTCTGTGTAAGTTCTATTAAAGTTTTGTGATTTTGTGACCTAAAATGATATAATAACAGAACTTAAACAGAACGTGAAAAATAACTTTAAAAAATTTTATGAATTTTTTAAACTTTGATAGTTAAACACTTGGAGCTATTAGCAGAAAAATGAACTCATATTTTTCTAAGTGTAACTTGCAACCTATGGACTAGGTACGAAGTCCATTCTCAGACAGCATTTCCCTTAGACACTTAGGTAACGATAAACGAGCAGGGAGAATTCATGGACCTAAATGCTTTAGAAAATTGTTTAAGGAGAAAGTTCTAGAAGCTTTTAGAATAAGTCGCGGTGTGTATCGGTGAGTCTACATGCTTTCGGAAAGTTCTAGAAGATATTTTAAATTGTAAATTATTTTCTATAGTATATATATTTTTTATTTGTATTTATTTTAAAAAATTATTTATTTATTACAATTAAAGTTGTTATACATTACATTCATTTATTTTAATAATACATTTTTATATATAGTGATTACACTTTTTGTTTGCAATGCAATTTTGCAAAGCGTATGTAAAAAATAAATTAAGACATATTTTTAGAATGTATAAGTAATGAAAATCATAATATTTTTTTAATATGTATGTATATAACATTATAATACATAAAAAGAAAAGAAAAAAGAAAAGGATATTAAAGAAAATGAGAGAAGAGAAAATGGATTTCCAAAATCATCGTTGAGAGATATTATATTGTATTATTAATTATAGTGATTTTAATTTGCTATTGATTTGCAACCTTACTAAAAAAAAAACACTCCGCGGCCGTTAAACGGTGTTTCTGTAGCACGTTGTGTAAAGTCTGTACATTTCGTTTTTTAAATTCTTACTAAACAAAATATATGGTTTTGATCTGAAAACGTCGCCATTTTACCAGCCTTACTAATAAACTTTCTGAAAAATTTGTACAATGGTCAAACAACCATGTATGAAGAATCCTTACTAATTAAGAACTGACAAAAAATTGTTCATAGAAAGATATGTACATTGCTTACACGGCCAAGGACGGTAGTTTATCTGTTGTATATATTTGTTCCATTTGTAATTTTCAACGAATTTCGATTTTTTTTTTAATGTCCTATATATTTATTATTTTTTGAGATGTCGTAAAAACAAATACCATTTTAGAACCAAAATTTAATTACCTTTAAGATTTTCATATCTAAAATATACTTAAATGTTTAAAAATTGTAGTATTTTAAGCTTCAAACATCAAGTTGAAAAAAAAACTCACTTACCCCAAACATTTTCTATTAAAACATGGAAATATTTGGAAAAATTCAAAATTCAAAAAACACAGTCCTTTTATTTAATGATTTTGAAATAAAACTGTCACCTCACATTTTACTCCTTCACACAATAAAAAAATCTTGAAATTCGCTTTTCATTTCCAAAAATTTACATTAAAAAAACTCACGTTTGAATACATTGCTTTCACATCCTAAGACATTCATTTCTTTGATACGTTTACTAAAATATGTATTAGACATTTTAGTCACCAAAAAACATCACTTTCAAGAATTTATAATAAAATAAAGATCTTAAAATGCAAATTATTTCTGAATATAACCTACAGAACCATTTTCTGACAGCTCAATTTAGAACACACGATTTTTGCGTCACAATTTGACTTAAACTAACGAAAAACAACACAAATTAATAGTAAATATATTGATTACATGAATATAAGTGCGAATTAGTCATAAATATTGAAATCATTAACGAAAACATCATATTAATCACAAACACAATCGCGACCGACTTTCTTCTGCATTCGCGGCTATTTTTTTCAGCGGTAAAGCAATGCGCAGGCGCATCAATCACACCACCTAGCGGATTATGATGAAAACTCCAATTTAAACGAGTAAAACACGGCGTTGCCAAATCTAAAGATTCACAAAAACACCGTTTAACGGCCGCGGAGTCTTTTTTTTTTTTAGTAATGCTGATAGTGTTTTAATTGAAATTTTGAATTTTTTTATAATTTGTTTCCAATCTTAGGATAAGGGGTAATTGGTTAAACCATTTGATTCCAAAATATTTATAAAATTGTTGGGCTGTGGTGGTGTTACAACGCGGGATAGTTATAGTGCCTAGAATACTTGGTCTTTTGCTGTTTGAAAAGATATTAAGCTATCATTGTTGAAACAATCTTTGTGTCTTTGTTAAAGATATAGTGTGTAGTGAAGGGACTTTAAATTCTTGATGGGTAATCATATGGTTTTTTTTAAATTATTTTTATTAGTATTCTTTGGAGGATTTCTAACGGCAAGATAATTAAAGATTCTGAATGCACCACCCCGGCAACAATTCCATTATGTAATAAAGATTGAATCAGTGAAAAATAGATGATTCTCAATAGTTAAAAATTTAATATGTTTCGTATTCTAAGAAAATTGTACAATAATTCTCTTAATCTTTCTACTGTTGGATTGAACCATAGTTTACACTTTTTGTTACTATCTTTAATTACACCGAGGTATATCAAACTAATTGACGGTTTTCTGTTATAAATAATTATTTCAAAATATTCGCGAACGTCGACGATAAAACTTTAAATGCACAGAGAATGCTTGGTGTTCTCTCTTTTTAAATTGGTTCATATTTCATATTATATTTCTGACCATAATAGAAAAGAAAATACACTTAGTTTTATGTGGACATTTCATTCGACTGATACGGTGACGGAAATAGCACTATGTGGCTTTACCAATTTTTATATATTTCTTGACGGTGACAAATAAAGCTCGACAGACGTGGCAGACGTGAAGTGGTTAATAAATGATAAATTTACAATTTGATGTAAAAATATCGATCGATGGAAGTCCCAACCCTAGTAACCATAGCAAATGGGCGAATGTCAGAAAAGACAAGTCGATCGAGTGAGGTATATCTATGTTCGTATTTCGTATGTCGAGTAGATCTGTAGATTTAAGATTATTTGTGACAATTTGACACGCCATTGTTTTATTAATATTTTAAAACTGCTTTATGTTGACGTCTTGAGATAAAGCAAAACTCTGCAGTTTGTTAAGTTCCCGAAAATCTCAGGAATTTATATGATTGTAGCCACTTGACAGTGGTTGTCCACGCGTAAATTAATCTAATTTGCTATGGCATAACAAAGTATTTATTGCAAATAAATATTCCAAGACAATACTTATTGTTGTATTCCAGCGGCCTGTCGTAAAGATTCAAGATGAAATTGAATAGCATCTTCTTTATCGTGTTCGTTTACTTGGTGCATTCCACTTTATCAAGAAAACATAGACTGTATATATCGGTAAGTGCCTGAACACAGTCGTTTACTAATGTTTATGATATTATCGTATTGGTACTTTCAACATTGTTGATATTTCCGAGGCTGTTCTATTTCCGATCTTATTTGTAGCTAGAATAAGCATTCATGAGCCCATTATTTTCTTTATCCTATAATAATTAAAGCCTTTCCTAGTATCTGAATACCCATGTCCTTATCTATGCACTAAATTGTTTACAATGAACAACCTTGGGTTTCTGTCTTTTCTATCAAAATAATTTGTTGTCCTTTATATCTTATCACGACTGCATGTATTAAGCTTATAAGGATGTTGACAATCAAAATACAATTGGTATTTAAAACAAAAGTCATATGATTTTACGGTTATAAGAATTAGGTCAAAGGATTTAGACTGATTGGAGATCGGCGGACATGAAATGTTTGCAAGTGCATAGTTTAGTGCAGTTAATACAGTGTTTGTTCTAATCAGGCATTCAATCATATTATGTCTAGTGCTCTCAAATTATTGAATACTGAAATTGAGTTAATCTCCTAATTTACTTGTGTATTTAACAATTAAACCAATCTCATTCTCCCATTTTCAGGATGATGAAAGACGTTACATCGCCCTGAGTAAATTCGGCTTTTACCAAGGAGGTATTTTGGACATTAAATTGGAGAATTTTCAATTGCCAGAAGGAGGTGAAGATGGAATGGTATGTAATGAGCAATATTTCTTATAAATCCCTTTCAAATAAGATCATAGGTATAACTGTAACCAAACCAGGTGGTGACGTTTACAGCCTGTATAATCAAAAATCTTCAGTATATTTATTGAAGATGGCGCCATCTTGTTATGGCATTATCAAACAATAACAAAAATATTTTCAATTTCCATGTTTTACACCAATTGTGTGCTGTTTTATCATGCATGTTTTCTCTGTTATCAGCTCCTATTTTTGAAACTAAAAGGACATTATTATTACTAAAGGTCATACTTATATAATGATTCACTAAGGCCTGGTTTTGCAAAAATTAAAATGTATGGTAACATTGTCAATTGTTTTTCAAATAGCCATTTAGCGTCATTTTGTTTTTTTGTCTTTGGTAAGTCCCCGTTACATAATGATTCTAAGAGTGTTTCTTAAAATTGTAATAAGCTGACAAGCTTGACAACATGATAACTGTCCTATCCTGCGGATCACAATTTGTTCAAAAGCTGAAACGAAGAATCAGCATTTAACGGGATCCTTTAAAATGTAAAAAAATCAAAATTGTGTTGAATAGCAAATTAATAATATAAATTGAATTTGATGACTTTGGCACAAGTGGATTTCTGTAAAATAACTTGATCTAAGTAGTTTTAATAAAGCAGGCAGAGAGTGGCGTTATTATTTATGACGTACATTAATAATGTAGGTTCTAGGTCAGTATTGCAATTTGAAAAGAAAACTATACCTACTATTTCATAAAAAAAATTTCAAGGCGCAAAGACACATGGGTTATCGGTTTTGCTGGACGGTTTTTAACAACCGGTGCTAATTTGTATTGCAATATACTCAAGGAGGCACACTTCCCCTGGCCTGATATATTGCCATGCAAATTGCACCAGTTGAAAACCGGTGCGTTTGTCTTCGCGTTTATGTATTGAAAGATGTATAAAAATAATGAAATTATTTTATCGTAAGAAGCAATCACTTTGTGGTTAGGCATTATATTTTAAATAAAACAAACACTTAGTATTTAACCACGTATATTTATTATTTGATATATCGACCGGTTTCGCTCCGACTGAGCTTCATCAGGATATAATAATAACTAAATACTAAGACAGAGTTGTTGGTTATATATAGGTTGAGTGGGAGAGGGAGAAAGAATATTACAAAAGAAACATAATTAGATAGAGTAAATTCAAATAAATTCAAATCGTTAAATTCAAATAAGTCCGAATACTTACTTAATAACCAAACCAATTTATCAAATCAAAAAAATACACCTTATAGCCCTATCTTCAACTTGTTTCCTGCCATTTTTTCCAACCCATGATATTATATATGTTACATTGTTGTTCTGAGATATTTGACTAGTAATATGTAATATTATTGTATTTAATTATTGTATAATTTTATCTTGTATAATAGATCCAACTTCCAATATGTCTATGATTACCAGTAACTGTTGTTTATAAATGTAAATGTGATACACATATATTGTTGTCTCCCTTCCACTTATTGATAATCCTTTTTATCTCTTTCTAAAAATTTGTCTCTTTCTAATTATGTTTCTTTTGTAATATTCTTTCTCCCTCTCCCACTCAACCTATATATAACCAACAACTCTGTCTTAGTATTTAGTTATTATTATATCCTGATGAAGCTCGGTCGGAGCGAAACCGGTCGATATATCAAATAATAAATATACGTGGTTAAATACTAAGTGTTTGTTTTATTTAAAAAATAAAAAAGAAATTATTTTATGTTATTAGTATGGATTTACTCTGGACCGAACAATAAGTGATGCCTTGAGCCCGTACCTCGACACACATACCGACACGTGTCCTCTGCAGATCCCATTAAATCCAGATGCGGTGCCGCAACACCCGGCCATAGTTTATTTAAAGATGAATTTAAATACCATGAGGTAAATGAACATTTTATAGAAATAGTTTGGTTGTCAATTACAAAAGAAATGAATGAATGAATCACAGGTCGACGCTTCAATTTCTATATTATTTGGGGATCGATCACAGAAAAGCATTAATTAATGGACTCGCCTTTTCGGTTAGGTTAACTATGTAAGTTAGCAAGGTCAAAACTATTCAAAAAAATGAATTATATACAACATGCTGAATCCTGCCTCATCGTGCATTACATCCCCTTTTCTCGTTGCATTAGTACATTTACCAACTTATCGATGATGTTATGTGTAAAATAAATCATTACCCCGGTACTGCGGCATTATTTTCAGTATGTCATGTATCTGAGATATCACCATTAGATTTTCCTCACTGCAGTAATCTGTCTCCAGTGGTTCAATGAGGACCTAAAATAAACAGAATATCTTTGTAATTTTGAGATTTAATACATTAACATCTAAAATAATAGGCAAGAACATCTGTAATTTAAAAAAATCTGCATATTTATATCTATGTACGTACTTATATTACGATTTCGTTAGGGTATTAGCAAAATCAGTACTCTGTATTGTCAACAACACAACCTCTTAAGAGGAACGACTGCAAAAGGCCAAGCAACCATTCCTCTTAATAATCTGAACTTGATTAATAATGTCAAAATTAAACTGTCATATCAAACAATTTTACAAGTCTGATTATATTTTTGTTAAATTTTTCCACTATGTTTTAAGGTTGGAAATATCTTGTGGACATAACTTTGGACCATTACATTTGTATACAAGTCGAACTCAAATTCCTGGAGAAACACCCAAAGCACAACCGTTTCTACTGGTTCATAGAAAGAAACGTGCATCCGGTTTGTAGATATTCAATTTTATATCCTTGATTATTAATGTAACCACGTTCGCTAGTGTGCAATAGAGTTAGGGCTTATAATCTGTTACGGCTTGGCGTGGTAACGGCATGGCATATGATAATATAATAGGGAATTAAAATGTATGGATTTGTATGAAGACGCTTTTAATTATTCTCTCGGCGGTAATGGCATGCCGTGGATGTCAAAGGCATAATCTTTCGTTGCTGTAATTCTCCTAGCTCTCTGTAAAAAAAACCTAGAATATTGACAATATCAGTTTTCTTTCAAATTAATTCTTTCTTTTATAAAAACGATCGACAACATGGCATTCCATGGACGATCACGATATTATCGTGCCATGCCGTCCCATTCAAAGTTGTAAAAGCGCCCTTTGGTAATTATAAATTATGCCACTAATAAAAAAAAAAAAAACTATTATCAAGTCCTTTTACCAATGAACTTAAATACACTAATTTATATTTTTTTTATTTAGAGGATTGCTAGTAATTTTTTTATGTTATATCAGGATCTAACCAAAAAGATGATGTAAGCTCAAACAAGAAGAGTCAGGAGGGCTATGATCCAGACTGCTCCAACACTGTTCTGCCAATTATCAAAGGAACCAAAAATGGTGTCACCTACTACAATACAAGCGTAAGTGAAAACTGAGGACCACATTTAATGAGACTGATGGCCATTGTTTCCAATCTTTTCCCAGACGCAGTTAAATGATGGCTAAGTTAGGTAATAAGTGACACAACCACCTATTTGGGTGTTTCAAACTCTAAGAGTTAAGGTAACTGCCACTGCCCTTAGGTGTATTATAACTTATGGGTCTTTTTTTATTTTTTATTTATTTATTTATTGGCTCGCCAACAGAATACATCACATAATTTTTACAGTAATTTACATTTATACATGGTTGTAATGATGTTTCTAATTATAGGTGAGCACAACATTCATCTCAATATTCTTTATGTAATTAATGATTGGTTAGTTACAAGAGTGATAAATTTAATTTCAAATATGTATATAAAAATTAGGAGGATCGAAATCAGTTATTAGGAAGAAAAATGCATACATACTTATAAATATAATATACATATATATATACATACACACACAAATATACTCACATAATCATATATGCATATATGTGCACAACGTACTCATATATATATGTATATGCATACATGTACTTACACTTGGACATACAAATACATTTCTTGTGGAGCCAATGCACAAGTAGTAATTGTTAGAAATTAAAAAAATTAAATGGCTTAAGTAAGGAGATCATCTGGTAAAAGTATGTGTAAGTTCCTTCTGAAGGTATTAATTGAGTTTGAAAATATATCTAAGTCTTGAAGATTGCAGTACCTATTATACAATCGAGTAATTCTTGATGTTGGTTTGAAAAAACTTGTATTACTACGACAAGTGTCGATCCAAAAGGTTACCGGATTTCTTGTGGATTTCGGTCTTACATTAAAATTAATTTGATTAATTAAAGATGAATCATACACATTGTTAATGATTTTAAACAGAGAGATTATATCTGATACGTTTCTTCTTTTGGCGAGTGAGACTTCTCTAAAGTCTTCCTATGTTCATAGAACAAAATCGACAAAGTGACGTCAAGGGTAAAACTCTCAATGTATTATTAACCGATTACTATAGGAATACGAAAGCTATATAAAGATGAAAGTTTGTGGCACTGTGTGACACCAGGCGAGTGCTTCGATATACCGCAATGGATTTGATGCAGAGATGCAACTAAAATTGCCCATGTGCGCCTCTACTCAATTGGTTCAAAAATATGTTAATCGTCACTTTAAAAAATAGTCAATTTTCATTATTTCGAAATATGGATTGTGTTGCATTGCACTACCCCTGCATACATTCTGGAATAAACTAATTATTATGCTAATGCCGTCTTTCTATTTACTTACTAATGTTATTGTGTGTAGGTAAATTGGATCTTCTCATTCCGCTATTTTCAAAGGATCTTAATATCCCACTATCCATATCTCATAATTTGTAAAAACTTAATATTTCAAGAGATGTCTACAAAATTCAATTTAAGAATTATGTAAATGTCACTTGACCTTTTGAACATCCGTCCGTTAGCAGCGTTTCATCATGGCGAATGAATTGCCTAACAACCATGGGTTAGCAGAGTTTAATCCTGGTGAATGAATTGCCTAATGAAGGTGTTTAGTTGACGTAAGATGGTGAAATAATGACCAACATTAGTAGAGTTTAATCCTGGCGAATGAATTGCCTAACATCTGCCGTTTAACAGAATGAATTGCGTAATGAAGGTGTTTAATTGGTTAGATTTGAAATTAAACAACTTTTGCACTTTGTTCCACTTATTTATTTTCACCAGGACCGGTTTCATCCTACTATGGACATTTTCAGACTGGTATTGGTGTTTAGTTGGCATAAGTTGGCGAATTAATGACCAACATCCGTCGGTTAACTGTGTTTAATCCTGGCGAAAGAATTTGACTAACATCTGTCGATTAGCAGAGTTTAATCCTGGCGAATGAATTGCCTAATAAGGTTTCTTTTGGCGTAAGATAGGCTGGCTTGTGTTGGGAACAGAAAAATAGTGCATTTGAGCACGCTTTAGGCCAAATTAAAGCTAACGGTTGCTATGTTTGATTGGGAACAACGACCTAAGTGTAAAAATTATAAGTAACTACATATTTAAAAAAATTCTTTCCTAAAACAAATGATAAAAATAATAAATTTTCCATGATTTTAGTTTGCAATGTACGTGGCGTCTCCTCGAGAAGAAGGATTTTACAATTTATATTTCCATAATTGTCGGTCGACACCAAATCCTCTTAACTTTATGGTAAGTAATATCGTAGCTTATATAAACCAATACATATTTATGATAATAACTCAATGCCTTTTCACCGTTTTATATAAAATTGTTTTGTGACTTTACTCTTAATTCTGCAAATATTTTTTCACCTAATGGTGTACAGATGTTGTAACCTTTCCATCTTTCTCGTAATTGATGCGTATATTATATATTATATATATATTATATATATATTATATATATTTTTGACCGGTCAGTGGTTCAGTGGGCATCGCGTTTGGGTCTCACCCAGGCGTTCCGTGTTCGATTCCTCGGCTGGCTAAGTCCTCCACCACAACACAAGCAACATCTTCCGCTTAGTGTGGTGGTAGTAGGAGATTTTCAAATGTTGTTGGGTTATTCGTAACCCGTAAATGTTTGTCTTTCTTTTTTTTAATAAAAAAAAAATATTAAAAAGAAATATTACGACATGGCTCTCAGTGGCAGGTGTGCACTTTTTCGTGTAAATGATTTCTTTCCAATTTTGCTGGCTTTCATCTTACAATATTCTTTTGCAGGTGGAGATATTTGAAAGCAATGGTGGCAATTTCCTCTCAGCCGGGGACCTTCCTCTGCCGGCGCTTTATACCATGATGTCACTGCTGTTTGTCCTCAGCGCCGGTTTCTGGTGCTTTCTGCTGAGAAACAGCCGCCACCCGGTCTACAAGATACACATAATCATGTGCGTCCTGGTGTTCCTCAAGTCACTGTCACTGGCCCTCCACGGAGTCAACTACCACTTTATTCAGACTCGCGGCGAGCATGTTCCTGCTTGGGCCATTCTCTACTACATCACACATCTGTGAGTATTTTCTTGTTGCTTCTTTGCACTCTTGTATAAATTTATCGCTTTCTGATTCAACATTAGAAATGAAAAAAACATTATAAAAAAGTAAAATAGTTAACTGAAGAGTACCTAATAATATGGACGGTTCCGAAGAACAATGTCGGATCTGCTAAAAATTGAAAATCATTTTGTTGAAATGCAAAGTATCAAAACAACACTATATTTCTTGATCTCAAAAACAGTAAAAATGCAGAAACGAAACTTTAAATAGCTCTACTGCAAAACTACAAAATCGTACATCCGACATTTTTCTTCGGGACCATCGACATATAAGTTTGTCCTACTTACTTTTCTTATGGCTTTAGCAATAGTAGCAAATTTACAATTTTTTTTTTCTTAAAAATAATGTATTAGCATGAAATTCCAAAGCGAACTTATATTTTCAAAAATAAAAAAAAGATGACAATTTATTTATTTTAAAAAGTGCTTTTTTTTCTCAATTTATTTAACTACCTACCATGTTTTTAAAATGTGGATGCGAATACTTGCTTGATGATTTCAACGTAAGCGAAATTATTTATGTTAAAATGCGATGTGTGCATGAAGTTGAAGTTTGAAATACATATTGGCTTGATGCACACAGCAGGGTTTTTTCCTTTCGGAATCATTGCGGCTCGGGATACATTAGATGAGATTTTGCACACACACCGCATGACATCCCAAATTGATATGCTAACAATAGTTCGAATTGCAGAGCCACAGCGGAAAGAATCCTGATGTGTGATTGTCAATTTTAAGCATTTTTCAATAATGCCTTGGCCATCTACTGTGATATTGTTTAAACATTGATTTTGTACTGAACATTGCATTAATTGTCTTTTTTCGCTTTATATCATATTATATAGAAATTCTTAATTACATTGTATTTATAGAGTGCGGAAGCAGGTGCACTTTTTGTTGTGATTTTGAAAAACATTTAACCTTTTTAAAAGATAACCTTGGCAACTTTATTTATTGTTTAAATTTACTGCCACCTTATCTTTCTTTTATTTTAAACTTGGGGAAGTTACATAAAAAAATTCAGATTACGTTGAATCTAGTCAATGTCAAATGAGTGCATTAAATTTATAAAAAAAAAATTTTACTACCAAAAATCTTTTAAATATATTTGGTGCTAGTTCATTCTTTTAGAATTCTACCTAAGTTTTTAAGTGCGAATCCCATAGTCTCTGCCCGGTAAAACATGCAAAATGTAATGTGGGATGTGTTTGTCCTGTAAACAAAAAGCACTGAGAATACAAGAACAAGTTGCTGTAAACCAATTGACTGGAGTTGTTTAGTCTTTGTGAAATAAGTGTGCGATAATGAAAACACACTACACTGTTGGGTGCAATGGATAATTACAGCGATTTGTTTATTAAATATGTCTAATTATAATACATATTGGTTATCGTTTTTAAAGATGAATTTCCTTAACATACCCGCCAATTAGCAAAGTGATATATTTTGATAAATTTTGATTTGAATTTGCCATAATTTGACTTGTTTCAGTTTGAAAGGTGCAGTTCTATTTGTTACCATAGTGCTGGTGGGAACGGGATGGAATTTCATAAAATATGTTTTGGCTGACAGAGACAAGAAGCTGTTCATGATTGTCATCCCTCTTCAGGTAAATTAGTGGAACTCACACCGTGAGATAGTTTGGGTGAACGAGACAAACCGAATTTTTTATTCTTTGTACAAGAACGTCTTAACGTAAAAAATAAAATTGTTTATCAAACAGTACGGCGATATTTCACATGATACCTTTTTATTCTTTACTAAAGAAAGGGTTACCATTAGCCTGACAGTATTTGAAAAACTATGATCACAATAACCGGAAAATGTTGCATGTGCAATGATGGAGGACTAGGAGCTAAAAAACTAATTGAACTCACGATGCTCGGAATGTTCTCTCTTAAACTCACAATGTTGGAACTTGCGGAATTTTTTTTACTCGGCACTAACCAGCCTTATCTATTGTTGATAAAAAATTGTAATTTGTATCCTTGTACCCTTTCAGGTAGTGGCAAATGTGGCAGAAATAATACTGGAAGAGAGTGAAGAGGGGGCGGCAGAACACAATGCTTGGAGATATATCTTCATCCTGGTTGACCTTCTGTGCTGCGGAGCCATATTGTTCCCAGTTGTCTGGTATTTCAGTGCACATTTATTCATACATAAATAACATAATGAAGCTCTGGTTCTCAGGAATATGTCTTATTGAAGATATTCTCAGTATCTCCCTGGTGGAAAGCAGCATACAGAATTGAAATATCACTTGAAATGACTTTAATCATGTTTGGTGACCAGATCTATTATAATAGCTAAGGTTGCAATGGCAGGTTCTTTCAAACTTCATTATACCCATCTCTTTCCATTCCCCACATAGTTCATCTTGCTTTTGACAGTGGGGAGCAATTGAGACTCTTGTGTAGTATTTACACAAAATAGAAAAGAAAAGACATTATTTTATTTCTTGCAATTCCGAATTATAAAACTTATTTTGGTAAGCATTATTAACTCTGAATCTTTTCCAGGTCAATTCGACATCTGCAAGATGCTTCCTCCACTGATGGCAAAGCACTTATAAGTCTCAAGAAGCTAAAACTATTCCGTCACTTCTACATAATGGTCGTCTGCTATATTTACTCCACGCGTATAATTGCCTATTTGCTAAAGGTAACTCAGCATTATATTTATGTACATATTATTTTTGCTAATGCTTCATAGCCCAGAGGTCAGCAGTCTGCCGCTCGTGGCTCTTTGCATAGCGGCTATTTAGACATCGACCCCAATTTCACCTCCACTCAACAGTATCAATATTTTCAATTCAGCTCTAATAGAGCGGAGTTGGAAAAAGGTTTTTTAGATTATTTTTTTAATTTTCAAACAATTGAAAAAAATAATTGAAAAATTGACATTGGCCCTTTTAGAAGCAAGCCAAAATTTTTTCAATTATGATTACACCTTTGTAGCGATGTAAGGATTGAATTTAACTGTTTCGGTCTCTTCCTGTTCCTCTCATCCCTTTTACAACACCACTACACCTACTAAATAATTTATGAATCGTTTTGGACTTTTACACAATCAACAGTCATGCTTTTTACAGACCGAGGACCACATAAATACAGGGTGGGGCAAAAGGTATGCCCGGGTTTTGGGGAGCAATTAAAAAAAACTACTGAGCCTATAGAAATGAATTTTTTTTATTAGATTCATTCGTTATCACACAATTTTTTTTTCATGTACTTTTGAAAATGATCTCTGCAAGATGGCGGCCTTCAGCAGCGATACAATGTTGTAGTTGATTTCTGAAGCTTCTGGCAGTATTTTGGCACATCTCAAGCGGAATGGCGTTCACCTCCTCGAAAACTCTGGTCTTCAGCTCTTGAATGGTATGGGGGTGGTGCTTGAAAACTTTTTCCTTGAGGTACTCCCACAGGAAAGTCACACATGCTCAAATCAGGCAAGCGTGCAGGCCACCCAACGTCACCTTTCATAGAGGCGAGATGAGCAGGGAACATGTGTCTTAATTTTGCATTTATTTAATTATTATTTATCCCAAATGAAGACCAAATGTCCCAATTTATGCTATGTTGTAATTTTCTGGACTAGCATGATCTTGTAGGGGTGGAACGACAAATCATTATGCAAATCCTTACACAACGATTAGACATTCTCAAGGCAACTGCGTGCCTCCGAGCAGAGCGCCTAGGTTGCAGTTCTAAGTCTTCCAACTACACAAGGCATTGATGTGGATCCAGTTTCTTCCAAAGCACGAACCCAATGTCTGATTGTCTTTCCATCAGGGACCCAAACATTGCGCGGAATGTTGAAACGCAAGCGCACGGCTCTTTGCGTCGCGATGACAGAACGGCCGTTTTGTAAAAAAGTTGCGGCGGCGAAGCCACAATGCTCTCCGGTCCAAACCATGATGCATACTGAAAACGGTAGAGCTTACCGGTCACAATGGCCCAAATGAAGACCAAATGTCCCAATTTATCCCACTTATAAGATTTTCACACCTAAGAAGTTTTTTTTTCCGGTCCCTTAGAAAACTTCTTCTTGTAATAACAAATAAGAGGTTCTCTTTAACCGCTTGGACACATAAGCTTGTTTTCACGACAATTTAACGTAGGTAGACATAGGAATGACGTATGCCCCGTACCTGAGTTATTAAAGTGTTGTTCATTTTGGTGACAGGACAACTCAACTACAACTTCACACTTCTTTAAAAAGTTACAAAGTGCCACTTTGTTGAGTTGTCATAGATTTGTTCAACTTCTGTGGTCCTACCAAAAAATTACAATAATCTTTTAAATTTATAATGTTTTTTATGTTTACAGAAAACTGTTGCCTTTCAATACTCGTGGCTGGATGAGATGTTCAGGGAAATGGCTACATTTGTTTTCTTTGTCCTAACGGGATACAAGTTCAGACCAGCTTCGGCCAATCCATATTTTACTGCCAAAGATACAGATGACGTAGAGGCTGAAGTGTGAGTATCCATTGTCATAATATTTACTTCATTTTCTATATTGTTCTCTTTCTGGCGGAAATAATATAATTATTTTAACAATTATTTAACTTCTGTTATGACAGAAAATGTTGTTACCTTACTCTTGGGGCATTAAACATAAACTTGTAAACATTGTCGTTTTATGACAAAATATTAATTACAACATTTTTTCCTGTTCTGACATACTTAATAAGGAAGTTGAGTGAAAAGTATTTTGACTTATAAAAAATATGTTCATGTAGATGACATGTAAACTTAAATTCCCGTATTTTATTTTTTTTTTGTTAAAAGTTCGTTTTCATAATTAAATTAATTCTACAAGTTTGAATTTTATTAAAGCCCGCCATAATGCCCAGTAAGACGCGGGAGAGTGTGTGACGTTGTCTCACGTCATCTGGTCCCCGTTTGTGTTAAATATAAGGGTAAATATTTACAAAACCGGGACACGCTGTTTTTGGACTATTGCAAGTTTCGGAGAAAAATGACATTTCGTGTTTTTAAATTTAAAATGCACTTTTTTTCGAAATTTCGTTAACTGAATTGATTAGTACTAGTTAATATCTAACTACTACAACTTTTAAATTTATTTTTTTAGTCCGTATTAAGCGTGTCCCGGCTTTGTAAATATTTAAATATTTTCCAAATCCGTCACTTTCAATAAGAAAACGATCGCAACAACTTCAAATTAAAAAAATCAAGTTTACATGTGATTTTAAAGGACTTCTTAAAACTTCCAAAAACCAATTAGCCCTTTTAGTGCCATTGTTTTTTACTCATATATACTTAGAAATGCCAAAGAAATCTTTTGTTTTTAATGTCATTTACCCTTGACTCGAAAAAAAAAACTGTATCTCTTCCAAAAATTATCCAATTTTAATAATTTTTTCGGCGTTTTCTTAATAAAAACTTGCACAAGGATAATAAAATACAAAGAAAATTATTGAAAATTGCGTACGAATCCGCCTACCTCGCCTGGACACCCTGTATTACCCAAATACTAATACTGTTTGTCTCTAGGTTGACAGAGTGCGCACTATATGAAGGAGTGTCCAAACTGTCCAAGAGGAACGACTCCAACAGGGAGGACCAGCAGCCATTGATCCAGGAGAGCAGTCACGACTACGACTGAAGTAAACCGTAAGGGTTGTCACACTCCACCACTTCGATGCAACTGGGTAGTTAAGCGATGCAAGAATAGTACAATGAATTGTGTGGCCCTTACTATACAACATAATACTTAATGTTATATTATTTGCCTTTATTTCAATGTCCAAACAAATCAATAACAACTAGTTGTAACGTTTGAAAAGACTGTTTTATAATATTGTCTATGTTATTTCTTTTCAGAATAATATGTTTTTGATATTACTTTGCTCTTTTTATTAACTAAATCTTATTACCAGCTGCCCCGAGATGTAATCTACTAAACATTCTGGGTTAGCAAGTTTTGACAAAAAAGATTGCAACTAGGGTTCAAAATCGTATTTAGTTCAAAATAAAATTCCCACAAAATTTATTTCGATTACTTGAAATGTTGCGGCAGTTGGGGCTCGATTTTTCTTTCACATACTTAATCTCAAAAGTGCATTGTACCCACCGGACATTTGATAGCTTTTAAAAAAATAATGGTACTCATCAGAATAGGGATCATACACATCTCTCTGATGAGAGATGAATGTCAGTGTCTCATATTACTACAACAACACTGAAGAAGTTTGCAGCACATCACACTAATTGAAACTCAACTTCTCTTTCTGATATAAAATTGAGCATTTCAGCACTTCGCATTATGTACGTAAATTCACCTCTTTCTGTTGAAAGATTGAAGGTTTAAGCGCCTCACAGTATATACTACAACACACCTTCTCTTTCTAAATAAAGATTGAAGGTAACAGCGCCTCACATTATATACTACAACACACCTTCTCTTTCTAAATAAAGATTGAAGGTAACAGCGCCTCACATTATATACTACAACACACCTTCTCTTTCTCAAGAAAGATTGAAGGTAACAGCGCCTTACATTATATACTACAAAACACCTTCTCTTTCCAAATAAAGATTGAAGGTCACAGCGCCTCACATTATATACTACAACACACCTTCTCTTTCTCAAGAAAGATTGAAGGTAACAGCGCCTCACATTATATACTACAACACACCTTCTCTTTCTAAATAAAGATTGAAGGTCACAGCGCCTCACATTATATACTACAACACACTTTCTCTTTCTAAATAAAGATTGAAGGTAACAGCGCCTCACAGTTTATACTACCACACACCTTCTCTTTTTCAAGAAAGATTGAAGGTTACAGCGTCTAACATTTCATCCAACATAACTTCTCTTTCTCTAGAAAGATTAAAGGTCACAGTGCCTCACAATTCATTTAACAACACACCTTCTCTTTCTGAAGAAAGATTGAAGGTTACAGCGCCTCATACTTTACCCAGCAAGACATCTTCTCTTCCTAAAAAAAGGTTGAAGGTAACAGCGCCACACATTATACGTATTAACCAATACACTTTTCTTTCTGTAGAAAGATAGAAGGTTTGAGTGCCACGTTCTTAGTTCACCAACACACCTTCTCTTTCTGAAGAAAGATCGAAGGTTACAATTCCATACATTATATACAACCACAGAAATGTTCTGCGGTGGCTAAAAAATATGTTTTGCTAACTGTATATGTATCACTTTTATCTCTATTTGTATTTCTCGTGTCTCTTGCCTTTTTTGTATTATTTGTTATTTGCGTGAACTTTTATGTAATGTTATAATTTTGTATTTTTAATCTTTAGATATATGCAAATGTATACTTACACATTGTATACAACAACCCACTTTCTATTTCTGAAGAATGATTGAAGATTTCAGCGCCTTCATTCAACAACACACCTTTTCTTTCTAAAGAATGATTGAAAATTTACAGCGCACACATAATATACAACAACACACCTTCTCTTTCTGAAGAAAGATTGAAGGTTAAAGCGCCACAATTACATATTTTCTCTTTCTCTAGAAAAATTGAACATTAAAGCGCCCCACACTTCACTCAACAAATCACCTTATCATTCTGAAGGAATAAAAACATCACATACAATTTGACCAAATTTTCACCACATTTCTGGTAAAAGTTCGCAGGTAACCAGCATACTGCCCCAACACATAGAATTTAAAATTCACCTTGCTGAAAATTTGAAATGGTAGTGCGTAGCCGTCGCCTCACATCAGATGTTTACCTTTGCTATTTTATGTTTCTAACGGCCGTTGTTCCCAACTTTTCTATCGATCAATCTGAGTCCCCGATCAGCTAAGTGATTTGTTTAGTAACGCTCGATTCGCCTGTTGGTCGGAGAGTCGCGTTGGGAAGAGCGTATTTGTGCATTTGAGGAGTGTTGAGCCAAAATTTCGGCTCAACAGTTGATCAGTAGGATTGGAAACAACGGCCGTAAGTGATGGAATTGGTAGTAAAAATAAGGAAATTAGGAGTGTTTAGAGAAAAAAGTCAAGTGTGCAAAAATGTAATAAATAAATGCAATAATTTCTTTTCAATACTTTCTTTTACAGACTTAAAATACTACAATTATTATGTACATAGTACCTACACATTACATCTAAACTAAAATAATTTATTGAAGAAGAAGATAACAATATAAATCTAATTTTTTAAAAGTATGAAAATGAACAAGATACAGAAAAATAATAAAAGATAATGGTCGCAACTGGGACAAATGTAAAAAAGCAAATGTCCCAGTTGCGACCATTATCTTTTATTATTTTCCTGTGTCTTGTCGATTTTCATATTTAAAAAAATTAGATTATTATTGTTATCTTCTTCTTTAATGATATATTACATTGATGGGAAAAACCTTCAAAGGTTAAAAAGAGAGTTTTTCTTTAAAAAAATTAAAATAAGTTAACTCACAAAATAAGCCTCAAAATACCTTAATTTGAAGCAACCTTGCTCTTGGTGACATACTTACATTTGTTTGCAATCAGAAGTTAATTAAAAACGTGAAAAGGATTATGAAGCATTAGGCATGAAAAAAATGTGAATAATAAATAACATTTAAAGGTTATGTATGGATTGAACAAATTTAATATTTCTGATAAGAATTTTTATTGATGTGTTTTATACTGTTGGCTATCTCGTGTTTTGCATTGCTAATTTAAAAACAATCACTTGTCACTGTTTTTCAGAGTCTTTTTGCTCTTTTGTGGCTTTCATAAGTTCATACAATTGAGCAATCTGCTCGTCTCTCATATGCTCCAGTAGTTCAGGGTCCATGTTCTTCCCAAACTGATCAGACATTGTCTGGGGATTCATGTTCTTTGTGCTGAACTGGCCGCGCAGACTAATAGCGTAGTTCTGTGAACAAAGAAACAAATACATTAGTTGATGACCTTGCTTTATAAATGTACGGTTGAAACTGAAAAAAAAGCGATACCTTGACTATGAAGCAGAAATCTATTTTCTGAAATAGCGAAAACTCTTGAATGGACCGATCTTTGCTTTGCATACCTTTTCTGTCAAAAATTTCTAGATTTCTAAACAAATATTTTCAGATTGCAATGTCAACTTGTATCTTTCAATTTCATTATCAAAAAATAAGACCGGATGCCATATTGTTTTTTCTGAATTTTTATACTGTTCAATAAGAAAAGAGTTGAAACTTGAACAAAGACAGATAGTAAGGACATGTATTTAATTAAAACAAAAAATACCTTTACGATTAATGGGCCTCAAATAAATCAAATTGTTTTGCGTTGCTTTTTTAAAAACAATCACTTGTCACTGTTTGTCGGAGTCTTTTTGCTCTTTTGTCGCTTTCATAACGTTTACATACAGAGCATATTAGCATTTATATTGAGCCATCTGCTCGTCTCTCATATGCTCCAGTAGTTCACAATTCACATAATTTGAGCCACAATTGAATAATAATGCCATATTTCTTTCAATATTATTGAATGACCCATCAAGAGGAATGGTTGACCAGCCTTTTTCATACTAAACATAAATTAGGATTCGAGGCCATGTATGAAAAAGGCCGCGCAGTTGTTTCTCTTAACTAACTAAGTAAGATACATATTACATCAGCCAAGGGCGGATCCAGCTTTGGCGACAGGGGGGGGGGTCACATAGTCGTGGTCAAGTCACAAGAAGTTATAATTTAATTTTGATAATAATAATAGATCCAAGTAAAAAGTAGGTATCTTATTCATAAATGTAAGTAAACCTATATTGTGACAAAAAATATATAAAAACATTATGTTTAACAATTTTCAGGGGGGGTGGGGTCATGACCCCCATGACCCCACCCCCCCCTGGATTCGCCCTTAACATCAGCAGAAAGCAACTTATATTGCGGTTGGGTCGAATAATTGGTGTTACGCCCATCGTTCACGTAGCTATTTACAAGCGACGCTACCGCTATCTGTCATACAATTTTGCTAGTGCAGCGCCTAGCGGCGATTTCAAACACTAATAATAGTATTGAAAATACAGACGAGCGGCGGTCGCGTCGCTTGAACGCAAGCTCCATGGAAGAACGGCGTTAGAGTTAGGGAGCCCTTTGGCAAAAACTTGATGGTTATCCAAACTTATTTTATCATTCAATTCATTATTATAATTTATGGCCAGCGTAAAAACACTTCTTTTAAGGATCTTCTCTTATGTAGTATGCAAAAACTAATATCCAAATAAAAAATTAGGCTGCAAGCAATTTAAAATATTTATATTATATTTCTTCAATATATAGAGAAGACTAAACTGACAGCCATTTTGTCATAATAATCACAAAATTAACGTATGTTTGTATCAGTCTTTGCAACCATCATCAGAAAAGGTAAAAAAAAAACAGCTAAGAGAGGAGAAAACTGCAGACGACTACTAAGAAATCTGTTGAAAGGTAAGTGGGCCTTAACCTTAACTTAAAAGGTAAATGACCCTTTCAATTTATCTTACAATGAAGTATTTTTTCTTTTTCTTTTATGTTTTGACATATCGTATTTTTTTATGTGGATACCGCACAAGTATCCCAACTGCTCCCGTCTGGAACCAGTGAGACTATGGCATTCCCAATTGGGGTGTGTTGTGAGGCTGAAGTTAGTGGGGAGGGGAAGGAGATGGGGAAGTGGAAGTTACATGGCTATTCAGATCTGGTCACCAAACACGGCTAATGCCATTTCAAGTAACATTTCAATTCTGAATGGTGGTCTTACACCAGGGCGATACTGAGAGTATCTTCCACTCTGGAACGTGCCTCAAATATACTATATTTTATTTTTAGTTAATTAATTGTGAAACGCAACCTTCTGATTGGGAATTGAGAGTCTTACCCGACGACCACAAAGGCCGTCAATGTGTATATGTTTTAATGAAACTTCGTGGATCACATAATATGAGACATCCCTGTAAAGGTATAGCCGACGATGGATCACAAATGCGACTGCCGCGTAGATAAGGTTAATAACGAACATCTGAGTTCTGAAAATCGGAAACCCAATGCGCGTGCAAGTGAAATCCATTAGGGAGCAATGAATGCTTCAATAGTAAACAGCAACTTGAAAATAAAAAAAAATATAGTTCACAGAGACACCCAAGCAAGACATGGCACAATAAAGGTACATGAAGCAAGAAGTGTGTCAATACTGAGTTCTGTGACCCACGAAAAGCCACTTTTTTGGAGAAATGGAATAATGGTTAGTTAGTTTTCACTTGTTCATTTTGTTATAACAACTGTTTCACTGCCAGAACGGACACTTGTATAAAACTGATCAGCCGCTAAAAGGAAGTGTGGTTGTGAAGACTGATTTCAAGTCTATATCAGGAGAGCATAGCATAAAAGTATCAATTGTAGACAGGTACATACATATGTGAAAGAGAACAAAAAAAGGATTCATTATTACAGTACGGCTTCTAGAGGAAAGGGATTATTCCTAGATCCTTCATAAACCTTTTTAGTGTGTGCCTTAGTGTCAGTTAATGTAAGTAATGTTTACTGAAGGATCATAATGTTTGTAATTATTAAATAATTTGTACTTACTGTCCATTCGTTTAGAAACATGACAGCTTCTGATTCCTTGCACTTCTTGTGACGTTTGAACTCCTCTCTCGCATATTCGTTTCCCAGTGCTCTCAGTTCTACAGGAAGACTTCGATGCAACCGCAAAATAGTTTTGTATAGTTTTCTGACATGCATAACTCTCTCCATACTTAATATTATCTCGTTGACTAGCCTTGGATTAAATAAACTAAGAATATTATGTATTTATAAATAAATTGCGACTAACTTTTAGACCACCACCAGCAAATATTTGTTGATCTACGATGTTTGTCTATAATAACCCAAAAATTGTATAACCATTCAGTAACTTTTGACAACATTGAAAAACTGTCAGTTTTGTCCATAGATAAAATATAGTCATAGACAATAGCGACGATATCGGAGTGATTGAACCATAGATTTATTATATATATCTATGGATTGTACTATGGGGTGTGTTGTTTGTTCTACAATTTTTCGGTAATACACGAATCAGACGGTTCACTAATCGTTAATTTCTGAACATGAAATGAAACGAAAGTGAAGAATACTGCCGAATAAAATCTTCAAGTGAACCGATCCAACAATGTTGGATATTTTCATTCGGCATCCTTCACTCGCGCGCGGAAGAGAGCAAAGTGAAACCTCTGAACAAGGAGTGAAATCTCAATCAGTTCATCTCGCGTCCTGTACTGGAATGACGCTATCACGTCGCACGCGAAACGTCAAAATGGTATTCGTTTGGCTAATTTGTTTGCTTTTGGGAACACATCTCATATACATTTTTGGGTCTCCCTTATTATCCATGTGTTATATATTATTTTAATATACGTAAGATTATTAATTTTTAGGTAAATGTTCGTAATAAAAAAAGTAAAATCAAATTGTGTTATTATGTCATAAAAAATAAAAAGGTTTATAAGACGAAACAATAATTTTTAAATTTTTTTTAAATTTAATTGTGGAAACAAAATTGCATAAAAACCGATGCATCTGACATGTTTTTCCTTAAAATTCGGGGTCGGACCGCGCTGGAAATCAAACGAATTCCAGCGCGCCTGACCTCGCTCGGCGACGCTGTAGTGGGAATGGACGATTGAACGCTTATTTCTATAGCGCCGTCTGAACATGGAATGAAACGAAGATGGAACATTAGGCCTCGAGTGAACTGTCTGATTCCGCCATAAGTGATTCGCTCATAGGCAACTGAAAAAAAAAAACACTTTGCAACTCAACTCGCTATCCTGTGTATTTCAATGTGATGGTTCGCAAACTACACAACTTCTCAAAAAACCCGTTGTCAATGCCACGCAAGCAGTGACTCGTAAGGCGATCTGCAGAGACTGAAACGAAACTGAAACTAGCTTGTTGCTATGGTTTCCAACCAAATTTTCCAGTCAATTTTAGTGCCTGCTGACGAGGCAACTGAAAAAAAACCAGTTGGCGACTAAACTCGCTATCCTGTATATGTCAATGTGATGGCCCGCATATTACACAATTTCTCAAAAACCCGTTGTCAATGGTAACGCAAGCAGGGACTCGCGACTTACCTTGCTAGTTGCTACGATGACAGCTGATTTTTTCATCTATGGTTAAACAAGCTGAGATAATTATTGAAATCGCAAAATTGAGTACGAAGTTTGGTTGGAAACCATAGCAACCGGCAAGTTTTAGTTTGGTTTCAGTTTCTTTAGTGAGCGGATCACCTAACGATTTCAATAATTATCTCAACTTGTTTAACCATAGACGAAGAACAATCAGCTGTCACGTCACGCAACTGGCATGTCGAGTCGCGAGTCACTGCCTTCGTTGCCATGGACAACTTATTTTTGTGTAGTGTGCGGACCATCATATTCACATACATAGGATAGCGAGTTTAGTTGTAAACTGTTTTTGTCAGTTGCCGTCTGAGCGAAGGTAGTAACTCGCCGCGCTATGGCGGATACGCCAGTTTTGTCAGTTTTGGAGTTTTTAAAATTTATTTTTAGACGCCAACGGCAATATAACAGCGACAGATGAGTGTGATGACAGCATTTTTTTTTTTTAACTATTTAAATTGTTTTCATAAGTTAAGTGAGAGAGGGGGGGGGGGGGGGGGGGGGGCGATTTCCGCAGCGGTAGTTTCCGCTAATCCAATCAACCATATAAACAAACAGTGAGGTGAGTGATCGCTTTGCTTGACGTTCGACCGCTCGGGTTTATTCGGCTCGTGCAGCCCTTAGTTCTAGATGCGACGGGGATTCCCCATTCCCCTGGCAGAGGGGATTACTACACTATGCACGCGTTCAAATCGACTTACGATGCGTTCAAATACCAACTGGGATGTGTTCGAAAACTTTAAAATCAAATGCCAGGCGATTTGAGAATAAGGTTTTTTCAATCAAACATATAAATTATGATTTTGGCGACCCCAAAAATAGCCCCCAAGATCCGGTAACCCTTCTAATTTTTCATGTTTGGTTTTCCATTTCCATGACCTCTATATCATCACCGAGGGAGTATTTCACCATCATCTTGATAACAACTTATCTCTGCTATAACTTGGCTAATTTACTTCATAGGTCCGGGTACCGAATAGTTAACTTTAAAAATAGTTAAGTTTATAAATGCTTGCAACTGTACAGGAAGGTTCCGATGAGAAACATCGATTATTCTCCGTATCAATTTTTTAAAAATTATTTTCTAATCGATTTATTTAATTCAAAACTTGCTTTAATATGTATCTACCCACATTCAAGAAAGCTTTAAAAATGCTCAAAACGCACGATGATAAATTATTAAATATCGTGTACTTCTTGTAAGTATTTTTTGATCACAAGTATAGATGATTTTTCATTAATGTCTAAACAAAATAAGTGTGTACAAAAAAATGAAATATTTTAGTTTGTAAGATCTCAAATAAATAGAAAAGCTGAAATATTTTCGTTACAAAACACGTTCTCGGATTTATTTTTAATGATTTTAATTTAACTAAAATTAAAATTCTGAAAAATGTCTTTGTTGTATGATTATATAATTTGAAATTTGTGTTGTAAAATACAAAATGTCTTTTGAAAATTGAACAAATCTGCAAA
Source organism: Limnephilus auricula (assembly GCA_951813805.1). Lineage (NCBI taxonomy): Eukaryota > Metazoa > Arthropoda > Insecta > Trichoptera > Limnephilidae > Limnephilus > Limnephilus auricula. The sequence goes on along the minus strand of OX638391.1, from coordinate 16,349,947 downwards.
CGACCAACGGTATAATCTTAGTATATTAAAAATAAACTTAGTTTTTCTAAATTAAAAAAATGCGTTTACCAGATAAAATAACTATCTTTCGAAATCAATTTTTTTTTTTGTAAAAAAGAGTCAATACGTCTAGAATATGATTTTAAAAAGGACTAATTTCCGGTATTCTCTGGTAATACCCTCTTAAATAAATAAATCGTTAAATCATAGTTGTTGATATTATCTTCTTCATCGAATACAGGTTCGCCTAGTGAGGCAGGTTATGCCTAACTTTAAATGTATTATTAGACTATTCGTACTATAGTAGTATACAGGTAATATATATTTTATTTTTATTACTGTTCTTATTTATAACTAAACATGATATGTTAAAATTATGTTAGCTACAAAGTAAACTTTAACTGAATTTACTGTAATATCCACCGAAGAAATTTCCTCCTTGTGAAATTATTTTGTAAAAAAATGTTATTAAATTTAAAATGTAATTTTAATAAATAAATTTTAAAATATGTACACGTACTTACATATATTATGGGAAAAAATTAGAATTACGGAAGTAGTTGTTGATCCTACCATCGTATAGAATCACCTCCCGAAGTTATGCACTTTTCCCCCGGACACATATTAAACGCAATATATGCATGTACATACATTATGTAAAAATATCTATATTTTACGTAGAGGTTTATAGCCTTCAATAAATTATTAATTCTAATATTTTATATTGAAAAACAATTGAAACATATTTTATAATGACACCATTAATATAATATCAACTCTAAATATGGTGTCTTACAAAATCCGGTAGAATAATTTTATAAATAAGTACTAAACCTTTTCTACTGGTATTATAATGGAATAAATTAGTATCTACATAATCTAGTAAACACATTTTTCAGAATTTTAATTTTACCTGATGATCTATCTCCTCACTTAGAGCCATTTTATTATTTTAATTTCTTTACCAATCACCTACTTACGTATTGGCTCCACAATATATGTATTTGTGTGTGCATGTGTGTGTACATGTATGTATATATATGAGTGTATGTGTATGTGCATGTATGTATATATGTGTGTATATATATGTACGTGTGAATATGTGTATACATAAATATATCTATATATATAGGCATATATTTATGTATACACGTATATATAATATATGCATATATTTATGTATATGTGTATGCAGATGTGTATATGTACGTCTTTATATATGTATAATCAGAGGCGGCTCGTGACTGAACTTGACAGCAGTGCATTTCACTTAAAATATGATAACACAAGCTTCTGCGCGCGACTTCGTCTGCGTAGGATAAGTACTTCGAGTAATCTATTTTCTTTTCCTAGGTCCCATCTACGTTGTTACCAAAATTCTTAACCTATTTATTTAAAATATGTATAATTCTTGATTCGATTAGGCGAGTACTTCAAATAAATTCACTAATTTAAATATTTTCCAAAATAGAATTTTGGTTTAACAATCATTGTCTTGCAAAATGTCATTCTCAAATTTTTACGTTTTCTATTAAACATTAATAATTATTTTCTATATATTGAAAATAAATAGCTAGCTTTATAAATTATAGCCTATATATTATTATGATGTATAAGCTATATTATTGTAAAGTTTCATTAAAATCCATTCATTAAATTTTGATTTAAAGAGTAACAAACATACATACATCCATACAAACTTTCGCGTTTATAATATTAGTAAGATAGTAAGATGGACAGGTAAATTTCAATTTGGTAATCGGGTATGGGTACCGCCGCCCCGGAAACCAATTATTGAATAACCAACACCTCTGCCATAGGTCATCCTAAGTGGTTCACTACGTTTGGTGATAGCAGGGGTGTCCGGGTTCATGGGGTGAGGTTTGTCCGGGTCTTCTGCCCACCGATTCCGTGGAAGGCCAGATCAGGAGAGACTGGTTGAGGAAGGCCTTTTGACTTCTCCAGCGGGGCTTTCTCGGAAAATCACCTTGCACCGTAGTGGAAGGGATGAAATCATTCGTCCGTTACTCCTGGACACACCCCAGATTCCTACCCACCCCTCATGCCCTTTTCCTTCCCAGAACATCCTCTCCTTCCTTTCCTAAAAAGAACCCTCCACACAGCATCCCCAAAGATGACATATAGGCCCTGAGCGGAATTATTTTCTTCAGGGCCTTCTGTGTGGAGCTATTGTTAAAAAAAATGATAACGGGAGCTGCACACCTGTAACTTCCATTTTTACAGTAAAATAATCAATATTCTTCACTCCACGATACATCGACTCCGAAAATTGTAGGAACACAGAACACAAACGATCTCGTCAACAAAGCCTGATGCTTTCGAATAAAGTTATTTTTTAGATACCTCTTTCTCATATATATATTTAACAATGGTTTTGGCGGGTCATTATTTTTCAAAAAACAATCGCAAGTTTTTGATTAAGCGCCATTCAGACGTTTCACTAATCGCTCATTTCCGCATTTCATTCGGCCTAGTTTACTCGGAATGACACGTCTGAACATGAAATGAATCGAAAGTGCCGAACACTGCCGAATGAAATCTTCAAGTGAACCGATCCAACAATGTTGGATATTTTCCTTCGGCGTCCTTCACTCGCGCGCGCATGCGCGCGGAAGAGAGCAAAGTGAATCGTCTGAACACCGAGTGAACTCTCAATCAGTTTGTCTCGCGTCCTGTACGGGAAGGACCATGAAAGGACGCTATCAAATCGCACGCAAAACCTCAAAATGGTATTCGTTCGGCTAATTTGCTTTTGGGAACACCGCTCATATAAATTTTTGGGTCTCCCTTATTATCCATGTATTTTATATGTTTTTTAATATATGTAAGATTATTAATTTGTAGGAAAATGTTCGTAATAAAAAAAGTGAAATCAAATTGTGTTATTATGTCATAAAAAATAAAAAGGTTTATAAGACGACAAAATACTGTTTATTTATTTATTTTTATTTAATTGTGTCAACAAAATTGCGTAAAAATCGATGCATCTGACATGTTTTTCCTTAAAATTCGGGGCCGGACCGCGCTGGAAAACAAACGAATTCCAGCGCGGTTGACCTCGCTCGGCGACGCTGTGGTCGGAATGGACGAGTGAACGCTTATTTCTATAGCGCCGTGTGAACATGGAATGAAACAAAATGGACGATTAGGCCGAAAAAACATGGCGGAAACCTTCCCTCGAGTGAATCGTCTGATTCCAGCTTAACCCATCACTCATTTTTAACCGTTTTTTACAGAACAAAACTCATTAAAACCAATACCATAAATATACTATTCCCGCCAATACTAAATACATGATTTTATAATTTATAATAAACCGATCCCACTGCCAAAAAGCGCAAAAACATCTAGCATTGTAATTAATTACAAATCCGGTAGTCCTAACTAATTCGTTCCAAGCGTTTGGTATAACGCATGTGTAACGTTACTATCAACATCAAGGATGCTTCTGCGCATGCGCCGCGAATGCACGGTCGTCCTATATGACGGTGTACTGTCTCCGTTAATTTACGGTTGGGAGATGCTTGGGAGAGTGCCCACAGTGGGAACGCGACTTGTGACGTCATCTTCGGCATATCGGAATTTGCACGGCAGTAGGATGCGTGGAGTTCCTTTACGGAGTTGCTAAGGATATAATATGGCGGTAATCCTTATTTTTTTTTTAATCCTTATTAATTTATTTATTTTATACACTTTACAAATATAAGACAAAAAGTCCCGATAAACTACTTTTTAGTAGTTTGTCTAACGGGTTATTTACATTAAAGATCTTATTATAGCGATTTAATAGTTACATTTTTACAATTATAGATATAAAATTAAATTAAACTTTTTACAGAAATATAAATAAAAGAAAAATTATGAAAACATAAGTAACAATTTTAAAGTATTTAGAATAATATATCATTGTAAGCTAATACAAATTAATTCTTTCCGTAAGCCAAGTCTTTAGTAAATTCACCAATTGTGTGTTTTGGACACAGTTTTTAATTTCAGCAGGTAACATATTTAAACAACTGGGAATCATGTAATTTAACGTTCTTTGTCCATATTTATTTGCATGCTTAGGTACAATGAGTTCTTCATTAAAGTTAAAACGAGTATTATGGTTGTTTATTTTATTTTAGTTATTTTATTTTATTAGGAACATTTACAGATTAATAACTTTACATGCATTAAAGAAAACAATAGAGTATAATAGTTAAGTTACAATCCAATAACAAATGTTCACATCATGCCCAAATAATAAATAAAAAAGTCAATAATTATTAACAATTTTTTTTTTAGCACTTTGTAAAATAAAAGTTTAATGATAGTACTCACAAAAAAGAAAATTGTAAAATATATTGTACGCATATAGACATATACGTATTACATTCTTTTTAAATTTTAAATACAAAAAATACATGAAAAAGTATGGTATCAATTTTTTAGTTTGGTTACAATGAATTAATCTACGAGTATTTAGTGATGAATTGGTTATTATAAAGCTCCATTAACTATATGTTTGAAAGAGCTTAAAGTACACGACAAGATATCAGCATCGATACATTTTTTGTTATAATGATTGCAAGTTCTCAATAAGAAAGAATTTTGCCTGAGACTAGTTGAAGCAATTTCGACATGAAACAATGACTTGTCCCTAGTTTTCTTACTCGGGACTCTAATATTAATTGATGACAAAAGAGCTGGACAGTCAATATGACCATTCAAGATTTTGTGTAAGTAAGTCATATCCGTAATGTCTCTCCTACTTTTTAGAGTTTTGAGTCCATAGTGTTTTATAGAACTGTCCATGTCATAATAACGCACATGTCTCTTGAAGTTCAGGTGATGTATACATTTTCTTTGGACAGCGTCTATGCGCTTTGTGTATATATTATACAGAGGATTCCATACAGGAGAAGCATACTCAAGATGACTACGAACATAGGAGTAGTATAATATTTTGAGGGTTTGGATATTGGTGACATTCCATGTGCCGATCCTCAGCTTTGATGCTTTAGGTTAGGTTTAAATCGCAACTGAGGTGGCTTGGACATGTACTAAGAATGTCTGATGACCGAATTCCGAAGAAAATACTGAGTGCCATTCCAGAGGGTAGACGTCCAGTAGGCCGCCCCAGGCACAGTTGGGCGAGGCAAATCCAAAAACTGTGCGAGGAGAGGATGGATCTGCCATGGACGGAGGCCGATCAATCAGCGCAAGACAGGGACGTATGGAGGAGCCTTGTCGATGCAGTGGGTCCCCGACCCGAATAGGACAAGGGGAAGAAGAAGAAGAAGAAGGATATTGGTGAACTCCTTTCCAATGCGGAAAAGAAATCCTAACATGCCCAAGGATTTCTTAACAATCATATCAACATGTGCCTTAAATGAAAGTTTGTTGTCAATGAGAACACCGAGGTCTCGAATTTGATTGAGTTTTTTAAGTACTTGACTGTTAGTAATACAATAATCATGTTCGATGGTTTTTTTGTTTTTTGTAAAGGTTATTACATAACATTTGGCTGTATTCATGTGTAGATAGTTGACAGTACAATAATTATTAAGTCTATTAAGATCTTCTTGAAGTTTATAGCAATCAGTAATAGAGTTGATAGAATGAAATATTTTCAAATCATCAGCAAAGAGTAAAACTTTACCATGCTTAAAACATTTTACAATGTCATTGATAAATATGGTGAAAAGCAACGGTCCCAGGTGAGACCCTTGGGGGACACCTGAAGGGACATTGACAATTTCAGAATTAAAACCATTCACTGCTATTAACTGGGAGCGTCCGTCAAGATAGGAGACTAACCATCGGTACAAATCACCATGTATTCCCAAAGCTAATAGTTTTGATAAAAGTAGACTATGGTCAATTTTGTCGAAAGCTTTGGAGAAATCTGTATATATTGTATCCACTTGTATTCGTTTATCCATTGATTTTGAAACAAATTCAGTAAATACTGCAAGATTGGACACAGTTGATCTTTTTTTCATAAAGCCGTGTTGATTTTCAGTTATTACTGACTGAACACAGTCATACAGTTGCTCATGAACAATTTTTTTAAAAATCTTACTAAAGATCGGCAATTTTGATATAGGACGATAGTTCTGAACGTCGTTCTTAGATCCGGATTTGAATACTGGCGTAATGAGAGCGCGTTTCCATCGATCTGGAAAGACGCCTTTTTTCAAAGATTATTGAAAGAGCAGTACTAGAGGCAATGATATTTCCTTAATGCACATTTTTATAAAATAAGATGGTATTTTATCATATCCTTCGCCCAATGACCAAGAGATATTATTAATTATTTTTTCTATTTGTTCCTTGCAAACGGAAATAGAGGAAATGTTGATACTATTGTCTGCTCGGGGATTATTATTAGTTGATGCCTTGGGAGTTACATTATAATTATAGGTGGAGGCGAAGTGTTTTGAAAACATGTTACACATAGTTAAAGGATTGGTAGCAGTTACATTCAATAGTTTCATCTTATTGGGTAACCCTGAACTATTTCTCTTACTTTTAACATAAGACCAGAAATTCTTTGGGTCATGAGATATTTTGAGTTCAGCATTTAATATAAATTGTCTATGACATTCATTAGAAACTTTTTTTGTCTCGTTCGCAGAACACAGAATTCTTGATAATCCAAAGGATTGGACCATTTTTTCCATTTTTTAAATACTTTGTATTTTTCCTTAGTCAATTTCATTAAAGCCGGGCAATACCAATAAGGATATGAGTTATTGATCTGAACTTTTTTGGATGGAACGTTAGTTTGGATAATTCCATATAAAATATCATAAAAACGGTTAATTGCTCTATTGGTTGATTAGTTTCAAAATTCTGCACCCCAATCAACACTATTAAGGATATTGTTTATGGTTTCATAATTCGCCTTTTTAAAGAAATTAATTGTTCTAATGTTATTTACCATGGGAATTTCTAACTCTATATTCGTATTAATAGCAGTGGCGGTTTTCTCTAAAGTGCGGTTGTGCGGTGAACCCCCATTAAAAAGATGATCAAATAAAACAATCTTGTTGTGTAGTAATATAAGCGCATCACAGATAGCTCGACATTAAAATTCCGTCTTTAAAACTCGCGCCACCGAAAAATACGGTACCTATCTATTCCCATTTTGTGCGCGTTGCGATCCGCACACATTTGTCCATATGAAAAAATCATAGCCGATACGAATTGCTGTAGCGGTAGAATGGACAAAACTACCCAGCTTGGTGCGCTGCTCACGAGTCAAGATGTTACGTGACCTCCGAACTTTGACGAGTCTCGCCGAAACGAAGCCCGAGATTGTCGCAGGATGACGGTCGACTTTTGCACGACGGATGCAAGTTAAATGTTATATATTATGGTATTTAATTTTGTAGTCATTATTGTACATTTTTTATTTTCTTGTTTCTGCATATCTCCAACCGTTTACTAATGGCATTTGTAAATCTACTATTGAAGTGGAACGATTTTGACTTCTGTTTTCGTTTTTTTTTATATAGATAAGTCGTTATATCCCTTAGTTACGAGTACACTTACTAAAGTTTCGGCAAACAACGTCGCTAGTTATGCAATTTTGTGTTGAGCTTTCATAGTATTGTTTTGGCTTTCAAATTGAAAGTGGTTGCGTTTATCGGTTGTCGCGAATATTCTGTCCTAATTTTTTCACACAATGACGGAATACAGTGTTATATAAAAAAAAACGCTAATGCTTATGAAAAAGTTTGGAAATTAAATATAATTATTTTTTGTGTACGTGTATAATGGATTTTTTGTGTAAGTGAAAAAAGCTAATTTTATTTCGTGGCCACCTTTATTTGTGTTTCTTGTTTTTTTTTTATGTTTTAAAATAGCAATTGTATTATATTCTACATTCAAAAAAACAATAATAATTAGCAACGTACATTGAGTGTTGTAAAATACCATTAAACAATTTAAATCCTCTAAAACCATTTTGGTTGTTTAAGAATTGTGTCTAGGAGTATCAAGTTATTTAAAAACAATAGTACCTATTTAGGTACCCCTCCACTAACTTTATTTAATTTGTGTGACATGAGTAAATTTTGATTAGACAATATATCTTCTCTTGAATTTCTGAACCCCCGTTAAAAAGACCAAGAACCGCCACTGATTAATAGTGATTGATTTACGATGTATACATTCAGGTATAAGATGTTGAGAGGTATGTGCTACGATGACAGAGAAAGAACTAAAAACAAGATCTAAGAATGTGTGTCTGTTGCTTGGAAAAGTACAATATTGTGAAATATCAGTAAAGCAAATAGTGTCAGAGATTCTGGAAATTATTTCTGAATGATGACTATTTATGATTTTCATCTTCAGTATTAATAGACCAGTCTATTTGAGGTAAATTGTAGTCTCCTGCTATAATAAAATTATCATCATGGTGAAGCGCCCGAAGATCACATAGTTTGTCCATAAAGTCATAAATGTTACGTGTGTGATTGACTCCAGGTGGAATGTAAACACAACACAAATTGATCCTTTTCAGATTTTTATTTATAACAGTGACCCACAAGTCTTCAGCAGTCGTTTGCCAATCCTTCCGCTCTATAACTGTAAGGTGTTTCTTAAACGCAAGAATTACACCCCCTCCTCTTTTATTGTCTTTACAATCTCGTCTAAATACTACGTAACGATTATCAAATAGTTCCTCACTGGAAATGGTTTCCACGAGCCATGATTCTGTTACCATAATGATATCATAATCATTATTAGTCACATTTAAGTAAGGTTGTGTTCCAGTCTGTTTATATATAAAGGGTTATTTATGTGCTGAAATATAATTTTGTACCACAGAATTCTCTCTCTAATAGACTCTGATAAAAGTATGGAATATTATGCCTTTCTTTGTATACATTTTTTTCAGCTAATAATTTAACCAATGAATTTTGCACTGATTGAACATGGTCTATATTTGTTTTACAAGAAAATCCCCAAGCTGTTATTCCATACCTTATAACACATTCAGCTAGAGATAAATAAATAATTCGAAGTGTGCAGATAGGAACAAAAATTTTAGTTTATACAATCTGCTTACAATTGATCTTAGTCGTGCACAAACTTTGTTTATTTGTTTATCCAACTTGAAAATGCAATCAATAATAACACCTAAATAAACATATTCTTTAACTAGTTCCATATTTTCACATGTAAACGTTGCAGGAATACCATTGTGAAAGCAATCTGATGTATGTGTCTTTATTTCAGGTGTAATATATACCTTAATATTAGGGGATCTTATGTGTAACAATTTCGTTTTTTTGACATTTATGATTGATCCAGAAACATGGGTGGAGTTAATGTAAAAAAAAAAAAAATGGGTTGATCGATGTTTGGCGCACATATTTTCTCGTTAATACTGCGCTATTATATATTTTTTCTATTACTGTTCTTATATATCTAATGTTACATAGCGGCAGCGCAGTGCACAAATGCACTGGGGAAGGGACCGCCTCTATGTATAATATATTTGAAAGTATGTATCCATTTTTCTTCCAAATAATTGATTTTGATCCTCCTTGTTGTTATGTACATTCTTTTAATGAAATTTATTATTATTGTAACTAACCAACCACTATTACACAAAGAATATTGAGATAAATGTTGTCCTCTCCTATAATTACAAACATCATTAAAACTACTGTAAAAATTATGTGATGTATTCTGTTGGCAAACCAAATAAAAAATAAAAAAAATGGTAGAGCGTACCGGTCACAATGAGGCCCCGTCCAAAGCCCTACCCCTCCACCGGCCGCGCAACGGATTATTAAAACCCGGGCATACCTTTTGCCCCATCCTGTATTTTTGAAAATAATATTTCTACTTTTTAGTATGAATGTTCCAAATATAATGTAAAAAAATGAAGAAAATTAAAAATTAAAATATAATAATGATATTAAGTTGAAGCCGTGCGAATATAATGTAAAAACGTAAAAAAATCATCTGTTTTTGGTTTGAAAATTTGATCGCTTAGAAATATTAGAGATGCTTCAATTAAATAATGCGAGTAGAACAAGCCTTAGAAGCAGTGCCGGATTAAGACTACTTGATGCCTTAAGCAATCCACGCCTGTGGGGGCCCCCCTATCCATAACTAAACTAGTATCGGTATTTAAAAATAATTACCTATTTAATACAACGAAATAGATTATATGTATGAAGGTATTACATACAATAAAAAACAGAGCATTTTTTATTTACCATTGAAATGCGACTTGCTAGTTTTTCAGGCATTAAATTCGCGGAAAATAGTTTATAAGTCCAACTTTTTTAGCATATCTATATAATATTGATAAAGCATCGAGCCTTTCCTGCAGCATCGTGGTTCTTTTGTTTTTTATTATTTTCAATTTCTAAAAATATCATTCCGCTGTGCAGTTTGATATCATCAGGCATAGAAATTTACACAGGCCTGTGTCCACTTTAGGGAACGCTGATTCAATTTTATCATAGTGAACTATTTTGTACAATTGTGCGTCAGTTTGATTTTTTTGGTTCTGTTTCTGGTGCCCCCCAAGAAGTGATGCCCTAAGCAATTGCTTAATTTGCTTAGGGGCTAATCCGGCACTGCTTAGAAGTAATCGAAAAAATATCAGGCCTGTAAAATATGCTTTTAAGTGCAAAATCTCCTACCAATGAAACCCTTTTCGGATAATGTTTTATTGTATATTGTAGCAAATAAATTTCTTTAGAAAGTGATCGGAAAGGATTTTAATATTTGTGCCAGAATTTTACAAAATAAAACAAAACACTGCAATTTCGCACTGTTTTTGAATCATGGGGACACAAACTGCAGATGTTGACTCCAGGTGTAGATCTTCTTCAGTGCAAGGGACAATTGAAGGCGTGTCTTTGTTAGACACTTTTGCAATATTAACCGAGGGTTGGTCAGTAACTGTTTGCTCCTGGTGAAGGTCTTCATCATTGCAAGTAAAGGTGGCGGTGTTTTCAACGGCAAGGTTTGTGGTATTTGTTAGGTCGTGGAAGAATTTTAACACGTTAGAATCATGACCTATATCTCTTCAATAGTCAGCAGAACACAATCGGTGGCTACAGTCGCAGTGCTTCGAACCATTTCATCACTGGCATGAAAATTTTCAAGGCAATGTAACCCCAATTGACGGTAAGTAATGGCTTAATTACAACAAGAATATTAATCAGCTTGACATTCAAAGTATTTTTTTAAAGTTATTGGTGTGCTTTGACAAACTTATAAATGACTTCCTTAGTATGTTTTTCTGTAACTCCATATGTCTATGTACCTTGATATTACTATTTCGATTTGTATACTTGCATGCGAAATATATGTAACTCCGTTATTTTACAGACAGGAGGTTAAAACATTTAAATATATGAATTTATACAAAAAATAGCATAGTATTTATACAAGTGTGAATAGAATAGAAGCATTTCGATGTGTGAATGCGGTGCGGTGCAGACCACCGTACATGTGGTCAACGAATGCCCGCTCCATTCATTCCCCGGCGGGATTGATGAAATCCACAGGGCTGCTCCTGAGGCACTGGACTGGCTCGCAGACCTAGATGCCCCCCTCTGACCCCCCACCATACGAAAGAAGAAGAATTGCAGACCTTTCCATCTATCATTGTTAACATCTATTCGTGTTATATAGAATATTTTTCAATTTTGGTGGAATAAGATGTGAGATTTCGTCTCTAAGGACCAGTTGTTTCGGAAAATTTCACGTTTGAATTTCCTTCAAATCGTCATTCACCGAAAAATTGGGTTGTTTCAACCTCCGTCAGAAGAAATTTCAAGGAAAATTTTATGGAAATGTTTCAAAAATGAAAAGATTCTTTTTTTCATTTCAAATTTGACACGCAATCACGTCTTCCTATATTTCAAATACGAAATTAGTTGTTTCAACTCCAAATAACGTTCGATAAATTTGAAAATTTTATTCAAGTGTTCCCCGCCGAATCACAATTTTTTACGTCTGCGCATGCGCCTCCCATTAATTCGCTCACCGTCCGGACTCGGCTGATCACATTCACATCACATTTCTATAGTATTTTCACTGCTGACGGAAGTTGAAACAACCCAATTTTTCGGTGAATGACGATTTGAAGGAAATTCAAATTTGAAGGGAATTCCGAAACAACTGGTCCTATGGAATTTTCGATGAAATTTCTTCTGACGGAGGTTGAAACAACCCAATTTTTCGGAGAATGTCGATTTGAAGGAAATTCAAACGTGAAATTTTCCGAAACAACTGGTCCTAATTGAATTCACTTCTTTGCAAACTTTTCTGGTGTTTCTTTTGTAAATTCAAACATTTATAGGTCGACAAAACCATCTAGAAGATTGTTTTAATTTTTGCCATAATGTCAGTTTTGTTATATCTACTATCGATTAATTTTATCGGAACCAATGTAGCTATCATACTGGTATATAGCATCTGTATATCTATTAGAAGATAAGCTTTGCTTAAACATTAAAAGCTCTTTTATTGTGTAATTTGTTCATTAAAATTTTTCCTTTCATAAAAACCTTATCCAGAGGAAAAATAAAAGCTAAAATTAATATTTATTATTAAATTATATTTTGTAGCGTAAACGAAAAAATTACTAAAATTTCCTGCGCTTAACTATAACAAAATTTAAAAATAATCCTACAGTGCTCGTTAGAGTCCTTACAAAGTATTGAAAAGTAATTTTAAATAAAGAATAAACAGTATACGAGTATACATGGCAATAACAAGGGAACAAAATTAACAATAAGAGTGCTGTTATAGCATAGGACGATATTAGTAAAAAGTAACGGTGCTATTATAGCACAGGACAAAACAAAAACATTAAAACTAAAATATAAAACAGGCGCAAAAAAAATAATCATTCTGAGTGGAAATTAAAAACATTTAAAAAAAACATAAAAATACAGTAAGGAGGAAACCGAAACCAAACAATTTCCAGAGACTTTAAAACATGGCATTACAATATATTGAAAAGAGATTAAGGTTAAGATGAATGGTATGAACCTTTAAATAATTTTGTTTTTAAAGCCCGTTTAAATTCAGTCCAATTCTGAATATTGGTAACAGCTGAGGGAAGTTTATTCCAAATGAGCGGGCCAGATACACGAAAAGAGCGATCATAGTAAACGGCTCGATTTGACCCAGAAACTTCGATTAAACGATTAGTAACATCTAGATCTGCTGACCTCAGAGTAAGCTGTCTATCGCTTAAGTTTTGTCGGACACATAGTTCCGATATGTAGGCTGGCGCCATTCCTTGCAATGCTTTGTAGGTCATTAAGCAGATCTTGAACTCTATTCTTTCAGGGCATCGAAGCCAATGAAGGCGATCCCTTAGAAGCGGGGTTATATGACAATACTTAGATTAACCAAAAATCATTCTCGCCGCAGCATTGAAGACGGACTGGATTCTATTGAATTGTTTCTTAGGTAGGCCAGCATATGCGCTATTACAATAATCCATTCGTGAGACAACGAACGAGTTTATGAGTGCCTTTGCTCCATCAGAGGGAAGGCATCTCCTGATTGATTTTATTTGCCTTAGATGGAAAAAGCCAGAACTTACAGCTTTTGAAATTTGCGGTTCAAGAGAAAGACTATTGTCTATAGTGAAAACTAGAAATTTTATTTCTGTAGACGGGATCATATCTGTATCCTGAATACGAATTGGGTTGGAGTCGATGAGAGCTTGCCTTCCAGGAGTCGCTATCCAAATAAATTCCGTCTTTGTCGGATTTAGTTTGAGTTTATTAACAGACATCCAACTTGAGACTGTGTTAATGAAACTAACTACCTCGTTTTTAAAGGCGTCTTTTTCATCTGGGGAACAAAACTTAAAAATCAAACGATCATCTGCGTAGCCTTGTGATTCAAAGCCAGCCGAGTGAATGAGTTGTTCGAGACGATTCGTATATAGAATGAAGAGAATGGGACCCAGGACAGAACTCTGGGGAACTTCAAATTCAATGGGAGTTTCAGGAGATATGCATTTATTGAAAATTACTGAAGCTACTCGTCCAGACAGGTATGATTTCATCCATTGGAGTACATCACCTCGAACGCCAAATTCGGTTTCAAGCACATATAAAATACTATGATCTACCGTGTCAAATGCTGCACTCATGTCAAGAACAGATACCAAACCCAACTTACCTGCTTTCAAAGTTTCATTCAACTGAACAGTTTCCGTTGAATGAAACTGTCGATAAGCGGATTGATTTCTGGCAAATAGACCAGCGGAGTTCAAGTACTCCACCAATTGTTTGGCAACGATTTTCTCAAGCAGCTTTGACAAAAATGGTAGGTTGGATATTGGCCTGTAATTATCCGCATTGTCAGTCTCAAGAGTTTGATTTTTTAGAATCGGAGTTATAATTGATTTTTTAAGTGTTCCCGGTACAAGTGAATTTACTAGTGACTTCTGGATAATTGCGGTAATTACAGGCGCTATATCCGGAAGACATTGTTTTAATAGCCAGGTAGGTATGGGGTATTGATAACATTGCTTATTAGGACAAGATTTCACAGCACGCGTGACATCTTCTTCCGTTACAGCAGCAAAAGAAGTGAAGTCACCAGAGAGCGGACTAGGTGCTGCGATAGAAGGCGATCCCTCCACATTGAGTGCACGAATTTTTTCAACCTTACTTCTAAAGTGTGTTGCTAGGCTGTTCGCTTCAAGAGAGGAATCAACCTTGACATTGTTCCCCCCAGACAGAGTCTTTATATTTTGCCAAAGTTTTCGAGGGTCTTTTTCTGATTCAATTTGTTCAAACCAAAAGTTCGATTTTTTCCGTATTACTTCTTCCTTATAAACTTTTTGTTTGGCAATCCAAAGCTACCGATTGCTGAGAGTCGGGTTCCGTCTGTAAGTTCTCTCCAGTTTCCGCATTTCCCTCTTCTTTTGAAGGCATTCAGCATCGAACCATTTGCTACAATTCCTAGACATTAAATAACAAAAGAAACAAACAAGTATAGACTAAAAAGAACTATGGACAAAAATATTATAGAGAGAGGTGATTTATTAAAAAATATCGCAAAAAACAATTATTTAAAATTAAATATAAAAGTTATTGTAGAAAATGAAAAAAATTACATTATATTATAAATTATCAAAATATAATGAAGATGTTTAAACAACAAAAATAGATTATTTTAAATATAAGTATTAATAAGAAATTAAATTTAAGAGATGGCTATTTAAAAAAAATATTTAATATTTAATTTACTATTAACACTTTTTCTAATTTCTAAAATTTCTAAGATTGCTAATTGTAAATCTGTTGTGTTTGTGTGTAAAAAAAATTTATTTAAACTTCTAGAAATTTTAATATTAGAGTTAAGGAACATCTAAGGTGTTTGAATACTAATTATTCTGAATTTGCCAATCACATTTTAGAAACAAACCATTCTTTTGATATAAATAAAGGTTAAAAAAAATTTTTACATCCTCCTGAAGTAGTTATTTCTTCACATTCCTACTACTATGCTTTATTAAATCAAAATAGTTCAAAACATCTGAGTTGGTCGATATTATTGAACACTTCCTAGAGTGATGTTCTCTGACATTACGAAAGTATTTGTTACTAGCTTCTTGCGCTTCTTTGCAAAGCTGGCCTATGCATGGGAATAATAATAAAATGTTTAACAATTTCAGCCCCGTGTTTCAATAACTTATGGACAGTAGGTGGCGTGTACCTAATACCATGGCAGGCATATTTTTAAACGTAATATTTTGCTGTTTCCTCTGTGAACAAAAACTTTTCAAAGTTTATTTCTTCACCAGATGCCAAAGCTTGTAAAATTATTGAAATTTTTTGATTATTTTTTTATCTAATCCTGTTAAGGTGAAGACATGCAAAAAATGTAAAAGCGTACAAAATCTTGTGTTTTAGTTTTGAAAATTTGATCGCTTAGAAATAATATAGATGCTTCAAATAACTACTGTGAGTAGAACACATCTTGGCCTTTAAAGTGAATCTAGTATTTTTTTGATAAACTTTTTAATAAGCTTAGAAAAAAATTATGCGTCTGACCTATAAAAATGGTAAAAAGTTAAAAATCTCCCACTTACACATCCTTTTTCTGGTGATGTTTCATTGAATAATGTAGATAATTAAGTTTCTTATAAAGTGATCGGAAAACATTTTAATATTTGTAAATGAAATTAACAAAACAAAGTAAAACGTGCATTTTGGCGACGTTTCTTTTCGGTGAATAAAAATAGGCGGTACCCAACGAATTTGTAACTGCGAATTTTACCCTTCTGTCATGTACAGAAGGATTTTAGCATGCCTTAGTCTACGTGGCGCTTAGATCTTTAAAAATATACTTGCGGAATAACAAAACACTGTGGTTTGCTAGAGATTAGGGTTTTTATTGGTAACCGCGCCAAAATCGTTCGCTCCGCCCGATTCCGAATGAGTCAAGGACTAGTGGATCATCTTAACGATGCAATTAGAGCAGGATTCTCGAAAAACCTTCTGGCTGTATTCCCATAATTCGTATTCCCGTAGCCTTGTTTAACAACGTCATGCGGTCTTAGATTTTAAAACATCATGTATTGCTTTTTTTCTGTTTTCAACAAGTTGTTTTTCTACAGCTTTTTCATAGACCACGTTCTTTTGGGTATTTTATATGCTTTATGTAGAAGACATTCAAAATATTTAATCCAGCAATGTAGAATTGATAATTATTATAAGCAATAATTATTAGCCTGAAACACTCATCAATATTGAAAACTCTCCCGAGAAAAGAGCTCCTGTCCGGCAAACAGAGGGGTGCGGGTTCGAGTCCCGTCGGCGACACATATCTTTTCTCGGGAGAGTTTTCAATATTGATGAGTGTTTCAGGCTAATAATTATTGCTTATAATAATTGTTACCCTTTGTGCTATGCATAAAAAATCTTGTCCTAAAACATTAGTTTATCAATTTAAAAAATAATCAGTAGAATTGATAATCCAAAATTAAACAATTTTTTAGATTTTGCGAGTTTTCTACTAACTATTACTAGTTTGTTAATTTGAGTAGGTTTTGCTCCACATAAATATAAGTCATTGCAGAAGGGTTATCTGATAGTTTAACGAAAGTACTGCATAACTTGCATACCCTATCCACTTTACATTAAAATTAAATCTACAGCATTAGACAGTCCTTTAATATTATTATTATATCTATTATTATCATATATTTTTTTTTTAATTTTAATTTTTATGTGCAGATACATTTCTATTCTTATTATTTTATTTTCAAAATCTCTTTCTACTAATTATTTCTTACTTATCTTATATAGAACCAACTTTCTAGTATATAGCTAATTTGCACGAAATTTTGTTACATTCATATGTGTTGCTTTTTTACAATTATTATCTACAATTGCATTTTTATACTTAATTAATGTAACCATGTATAAAAGTATCGTGTAAAGGCCCATTAGGGCGTGAATAAATAAATACATAAATAAATATTACGTAAATTTCTAGATATAAGAGTTTTCTTTAATTTGTGTTTTATAATTTTCCGTTTTGTATTACGTACCTACTTACCCATTAATTAACTATTTATTTATTACACAAGATTCCTTTTCACAATTACTTAATTTATATATAAACCAAATGACATTAACACAGGGTACCTACTCCAGTAACTCCAATGACATATTTTTCGTATTATTTAAAAACCCCTGAATAAATAAATCATTGAAGAAGAATATAACACAAACGATCACAAGTACCTAGGTAATCGGGTAAGACAGAAATCCTGGTTTTAAGTAATACCTAACCTGCTTGAAGATTGTTAAAATAAACAAAGTAAGCATTATAAAGTCAAGCAAGCATCGTTGCACTGGTGGAACTGTGGAACCCCATACTGTGTTTCGTGGTCCAACAGTTGCACTTCTCTATCCCAGATCATCTCTGGTGAGGGCTTTAGATTCACCCAAAGACATATTATACAAAAACATATTCAACAAAGTAATAAATAAAAATGAGTGGTCTTGTCGTATTAGCGTAATGCAATTACTTGTATTCTGTACTGCGGATCTTTTTCTGTCACCTAACACTTCACAGTACCTATACCACTTGAGATTGTTCCAGACCCACAGCGAGACTGTCTAATTTTGTATTTTTATCATTTCACAAACAAAGAAATTGTATTATGTTTCAAAACACATGACTTTAATTGAGCATAACGTCTTCTCCGGGAAGATAAAATTATTTCGCGAGCTATAACAGATTTTAATAATAATTGTAAGTTGTGTGGATGCCAAATTTCATACAGATAGCTTAAACCAAACACTAGTTAAGGTCAGTGGCGGTTCGTGGTCTTTTCAAGGGGGGGGTTCAGAAAATCAAGAAAAGATATATTGTCTAATCAAAATTTACTCTTGTCACACAAATTAAATAAAGTTAGTGGAGGGGTACCTAAATAGGTACTATTGTTTTTAAATAACTTGATACTCCTCGACACAATTATGATATCCAGAAAAGTTTTAGAGGAATTAAATTGTTTAATGGTTTTTACAACACTCAATGTACGTTGCTAACTATTATTATTTTTTTTCAATAAGAAAAATTACGCAGAATGTAGAATATAATATATTTTATATTTTAAAACATAAAAAAAACAAGAAACACAAATAAAGGTGGCACGAAATAAAATTAGCTTTTTTCACTTACACGTATACAAAAAATAATTATTTTTAATTTCCAAACTTTTTTCATAAGCATCAGCGTTATTTTTTGTATGTAACCCAATACTGCATTCCGTCATTGTGTGAAAAAAATTAGGACAGAATATTCGCGACAATCGATAAACGCAACCACTTTCAATTTGAAAGCCGAAACAATACTGGGAAAGCTCAACAAAAATTGTATAACTAGCGACGTTGTTTGCCACAACTTTAGTAAATGTACTCGTAATTAAGGAATATAACAATTTATCTAAAAAAATATATGAAAACAGAAGTCAATATCGGTCTACTTCAGTAGTAGATTTACAAATATGCCATCAGTAAACTGTTGGAGAAATGCAGAAACAAGAAAATTAAAAAAAATATACAAAAATGACTACAAAATTAAATACCATAATATATAACATTTAACTTGCATCCATATGGTGCAAAAGTCGACCGTCAGCCTGTCATCCTGCGACAATCTCGGGCTTCGCATCGGCGAGACTCGTCAAAGTTCGGAGGTCACGTGACATCTTGACTCGTGATCGCGCGGCGCACCAAACTGCGTAGTTTTGTTCATTCCACCGTCACAGTGATTTGTATCGGCTATGATTTTTTCGTATGGACAAATGTGTGCGGATCGTTCAGATACAAATATTAAATGGTATTATTCTAAAAATAAGCTACATTATTCAATAAAATAACACCAGAAAAAGGATTTGTAAGTAGGAGATTTTTCACTTTTAACCATTTTTTATAGGTCAGACGCATAATTTTTTTTCTAAGCTTATTAAAAAGCTTATCAAAAAATACTCGATCACTTTAAAGGTCAAGATGTGTTCTACTCACAGTATTTAATTGAAGCATCTATATTATTTCTAAGCGATCAAATTTTCAAAACTAAAACACAAGATTTTGTACGATTTTGCATTTTTTCGCATGTCTTCACCTTAACCAGTGGCGGTTTTCTCTAAAGTGCGTCTGTGCGGCGAACCTCCATTAAAAATATGAGAAAATAAAACAATATTGTTGTATAGTAATATAAGCGCATCATAAATAGCTCGACATTAAAATTCCGCATTTAACGAGCTAAAATCCTTCTGTACATGACAGAAGGGTAAAATTCGCAGTTACAAATTCGTTGGGTACCGCCTATTTTTATTCACTGAAAAGAAACGTCGCCAAAATGCACGTTTTATTTTATTTTGTGAAGTTCAGATACAAATATTAAAATGTTTTCCGATCACTCTATAAGAGAACTTAATTAGCTACATTATTCAATAAAACAACACCAGAAAAAGGATTTGTAAGTAGGAGATTTTTCACTTTTAACCATTTTTTATAGGTCAGACGCACAATTTTTTTCTAAGCTTATTAAAAAGCTAATCAAAAAATACTCGATCACTTCAAAGGCCAAGATGTGTTCTACTCACAGCATTTAATTGAAGCATCTATATTATTTCTAAGCGATCAAATTTTCAAAACTAATACACAAGATTTTATACGATTTTGCATTTTTCCGCATGTCTTCACCTTAAGGTGATCACTTCAGTGATCACTGATCACGATCACCTAGTCCTATTGGGAGGGATTTAAAAATACTTGACAATACTCTTTTGGAATGGTTGGAGAAGGTATTTGAGAGTTGCTTTTTATAAGTTGATTTCGTAAAGGCCAGTAAAAAACATTAAGGTGGTCCCATAGTCCTTGAAAAATTTAACATCGGAATCCCCGCCTCTTTTTAGGAGGCATTCAAAAATACTCGACAATAGTCTTTTGGAAAGGTTAGAGAAGGTATTTGAGAGTTACTTTTTACAAGTTGATTTCGTAAAGGCCTGTAAAAAACATTAAGACGATCCACTATATAGTCCTTGACTCATTCGGAACCGGCCAGAGCGAACGATTTTTGAGCGATAACCAATAAAAATCCTAATCTCTAGCCAACAACAGTGTTTTGTTATTCCGCAAGAGCGACAAGCTAAAATCCTTCTGTACATGACAGAAGGTGAATTTCGCAGTTACAAATTCATTAGGTACCGCTTATTTTTATTCACCGAAAAGAAACGTCGCCAAAATGCACGTTTTATTTTATTTTGTGAAGTTCAGGTACAAATATTAAAATGTTTTCAAATACCATTTAATATTTGTATCTGAACGATCCGCACACATTTGTCCATACGAAAAAATCATAGCCGATACAAATCACTGTGACGGTGGAATGAACAAAACTACGCAGTTTGGTGCGCCGCGCGATCACGAGTCAAGATGTCACGTGACCTCCGAACTTTGACGAGTCTCGCCGATGCGAAGCCCGAGATTGTCGCAGGATGACAGGCTGACGGTCGACTTTTGCACCATATGGATGCAAGTTAAATGTTATATATTATGGTATTTAATTTTGTAGTCATTTTTGTATATTTTTTTTAATTTTCTTGTTTCTGCATTTCTCCAACAGTTTACTGATGGCATATTTGTGAATCTACTACTGAAGTAGACCGATATTGACTTCTGTTTTCATATATTTTTTTAGATAAATTGTTATATTCCTTAATTACGAGTACATTTACTAAAGTTGTGGCAAACAACGTCGCTAGTTATACAATTTTTGTTGAGCTTTCCCAGTATTGTTTCGGCTTTCAAATTGAAAGTGGTTGCGTTTATCGATTGTCGCGAATATTCTGTCCTAATTTTTTTCACACAATGACGGAATGCAGTATTGGGTTACATACAAAAAATAACGCTGATGCTTATGAAAAAAGTTTGGAAATTAAAAATAATTATTTTTTGTATACGTGTAAGTGAAAAAAGCTAATTTTATTTCGTGCCACCTTTATTTGTGTTTCTTGTTTTTTTTATGTTTTAAAATATAAAATATATTATATTCTACATTCTGCGTAATTTTTCTTATTGAAAAAAAATAATAATAGTTAGCAACGTACATTGAGTGTTGTAAAAACCATTAAACAATTTAATTCCTCTAAAACTTTTCTGGATATCATAATTGTGTCGAGGAGTATCAAGTTATTTAAAAACAATAGTACCTATTTAGGTACCCCTCCACTAACTTTATTTAATTTGTGTGACAAGAGTAAATTTTGATTAGACAATATATCTTTTCTTGATTTTCTGAACCCCCCCCTTGAAAAGACCACGAACCGCCACTGACCTTAACTAGTGTTTGGTTTAAGCTATCTGTATGAAATTTGGCATCCACACAACTTACAATTATTATTAAAATCTGTTATAGCTCGCGAAATAATTTTATCTTCCCGGAGAAGACGTTATGCTCAATTAAAGTCATGTGTTTTGAAACATAATACAATTTCTTTGTTTGTGAAATGATAAAAATACAAAATTAGACAGTCTCGCTGTGGGTCTGGAACAATCTCAAGTGGTATAGGTACTGTGAAGTGTTAGGTGACAGAAAAAGATCCGCAGTACAGAATACAAGTAATTGCATTACGCTAATACGACAAGACCACTCATTTTTATTTATTACTTTGTTGAATATGTTTTTGTATAATATGTCTTTGGGTGAATCTAAAGCCCTCACCAGAGATGATCTGGGATAGAGAAGTGCAACTGTTGGACCACGAAACACAGTATGGGGTTCCACAGTTCCACCAGTGCAACGATGCTTGCTTGACTTTATAATGCTTACTTTATTTATTTTAACAATCTTTAAGCAGGTTAGGTATTACTGGTATTTTGTAATTTTTTTTTTTTTAGATTTCAGTTTGCAGGACTTCACGCATGCGACTGATAAGAAAAGATTTCGGTGCACTGTGAACTCCGATAAACTTTCAAGGCGTGGCGTTAATTGACACCCATACTAGTCATCACCATGGGTAGAACTGATCTGATTTGGAGTCTATAAAAATTCTCACGTTTGGGTAAAAAACACAGTGACTAGTAGGAAGCTGTAAACGGGAAGCAGGAAAAAGGAAGCAAGAAGCAGTGGAAGCGGAACACATGAAGCCGTGGGAAACGGGAAGGAAGAAGCAGAGGCAGCGCTCAATCACTTCCTTTATTCCTGCTCATCCTACATTCCAATATTGGCTTATTAGGTTGCCATGTATACCGGTCGATTAAACTCCAACCTCCTTCCCATCCTTAGAGCACGTGTTCCAATCCTAACAAATCAGTGCCCCCTGGTGTACCGGTCTTACCGAGACAGGATTGCTCCTGGCTGGGGTGGTACAATCGTATCGTATCGTATTATAATTAACAATGCGAAAGAAATGAGTTAAGATGAAGACATGCGGAAAAATGCAAAATCATACAAAATCTTGTGTTTTAGTTTTGAAAATTTGTTCGCTTAGAAATACTATAGATACTTCAATTAAAAACTGTGAGTAGAATACATCTTGGCCTTTGAAGTGATCGAGTTTTTTTTTGATAAGATTTTTAATAAGCTTAGAAAAAATTATGCGTCTGACCAATAAAAATTGCATAAAAGTGAAAAATCTCCTACTTACAAATCTTTTTTCTGGTATTTTTGTATTGAATGATGTAGCTAATTAAGTTTCTTATAGAGTGATCGGAAAACATTTTAATATTTGTATCTGAACTTCACAAAATAAAATAAAACGTGCATTTTGGCGACGTTTCATTTCGGTGAATAAAAATAGGCGGTACGAAACGAATTTGTAACTGCGAAATTCACCCTTCTATCATGTACAGAAGGATTTTGGCTCGTCGCTCATCTACGCCCAGAGCCCGGGGCAAACGGACATGCCTTAGTCTACGCGGCGCTTCGATCTTTAAAAATATACTTGCGGAATAACAAAACACTGTTGTTTGCTAGAGATTAGGGTTTTATTGGTAAACGCCCAAAAATCGTTCGCTCCGCCCGATTCCGAATGAGTCAAGGACTAGTGGATCATCTTAAGTGAAATAACACCAAACTGCGCTATACAAATATTACATTATTTTATTATTTAATAAATTTTATCCCAGTCATTCCCTATGGTAGGGAATTTTGTAAAGGAGGAAAGGCAAGGCTGGAGGCCAGTTGAAAAACGTTAAAAGTCTCTACTCACGGTGCTGCAAATTGCATCATTAAGCGCTCTACTGACGATGCTGCAAACAGTCCGACATGTCGGGCTGTTTGACAAATGCATCGTTAGTAGGAATAACCGGCTGCCGAATCCTTTGCGATTTGTAGCAAATATTAATATTATTAATTAATCAAACAACGGTTGTGCCTATTAAATAAGCAATTTGTCAAACAACCCGATATGTCGGGCTATTTATTATATTTATATAATCAAGGAGCTGTTGAATATATTTTTCTATTCTTTCATTTATAATATAAAAAACTTGTTACTCTCTTTTCTTTTTATGTATAGTTAACTTTGTACTTTATTATTCACCTGTAAATTTCTCATATTAACCTACACTATATTATTATTTTTATGCCATCTGCAATTTAAAAACTGGTTTCTGTTTTTAAATTGCATATGTTTTTGCATTTATTTTTATTTTTTATTAAGTAATTATTAATTATTATTATGCATTAAATTATTAATATTTAAATTTTATATTTCATATTATTTATTCGAATCTCGAAAATTTTGATTTTTGGAAGTACATTAAACTGGATTCTAAAAACAATGTTTCAGATGATACCCAATTAACTAAGAGAATACGCTTATTCCCGTGAATTAGGCGACTAAATCCTTTGGAAATTCCATTGTTATTTATATCGTGCTACTAGAATGCTGGGGCCGCATCTGCGCCTATCGTCTCGAAGCTTCGCGTAAACGTATTTTTTTTTTTAAATTTTTTGCATTCCTTCGGGACGATAGGCGCCGATGCGGCTCAAGCATTAAAGCAAACAATTAATGATTCTACATTTAGTAATAAGTAGTGTAATGATCATAAGATTAAAAAAAAAGCCCATTACTTTATTTTCGATTTAACCTACTTTATTAATCTCATTTTGACTCCGTTTATTTAATCGGCATGATGGAATTTACATATTGTGTGATGTAATATCAGTGCTTTTAGTAGATAATGGATGCCAATCAACGATACGAATTGCA
Source organism: Limnephilus auricula (assembly GCA_951813805.1). Taxonomy (NCBI): domain Eukaryota; kingdom Metazoa; phylum Arthropoda; class Insecta; order Trichoptera; family Limnephilidae; genus Limnephilus; species Limnephilus auricula. The sequence goes on along the minus strand of OX638391.1, from coordinate 16,325,187 downwards.
GGCAGGTGAAAAAACGATAGTTTATAATGTTATCAAGTTTTTCTTAAAAATCTGTGACAATCCAGAATACATCAAAATAAATTTCGAAAGCCTTGTACATTCTGCTATAGATATGGTTTCTATTGAGGAATGAAAACATTGTGTAATTCATGCAGAACAACTCCAAAATGAGGAATTCATCAAAGAAGACATACGTGACAATTACCCGGACTCTTTTATAATTAATTTTGAGGATAGAGATACGGAAAGTGACGAGGATGATGTGTGAAATTTCAAATATGTGGGTAATATTATATATGTCATTATCTATCGTTCGACACATATTTTCGTTAAAAGAAATATGTTTAAGCATTATTTTTGTTAAAGGAATGTGTTTAAGTAAGAATTTTTTTTTAAGAAATCAACTTTTTCGTGTTTTCTTATGTGTTGAAATATTTAGTTGTAGGTTTTTACAACTAATTAATCAATTATTTGTTTTTTGCATCGATCTTATGTTTGTTATTCTGTTAATTTATTCGTCACCTTATTTATTGTCAAATATGGTATGTAGCACTTGAATTAATACTACGACATAACATGGAATAAATTTCGTGTTAATGAGTTAAATATGTGAATCTTGAATTCAGTCTCGAAGATAATAAAAACATTTGGTTTTATAAAATTAATTTAAGTCGTGAATCTTCTCGTGTATTTTTTACCTATACACTTTATTACCGACGATAGACTTCTACCGTTTATTTAGTTTCTATTTGACTAGAGTTTTAATATGTATTCTCCTGATGAAGGAAGGGTTGTTCCGAAACCGGTAGAGTTTGATTTAAATTAAAGTGATCTAAAACAAATTTATATATTTTTATTGGAAAATAATAATGCAAAACTATAAGAAAAGCTTTCATCTGCTAATTTAAATAACATAAGAAAAGTGGTAGCGTTAATATTTTAAACTATTTTTGTTTCATCGTAGCTTCTAAAAAAACATTTTAAAGAAAGGTTTGTGTTTTTTCTTCACCATCAGATTTGCAGAACTACTTGCAAGTCAGCATTTCGAACCGTCAACTAGGTAGATACTCTCGATTCAATTTGTAGAACCCCAGCATGCTGTCCTGCAAGCAGTTCTGCAAATCGAATGGTGAGTAGTGAGTTTTTTGCCATCGCACTTTCTGTTGTCACAAAATTTTAATAGATGGCTCTGCAATAGATTTGTTTTTGTTAGGGGATTATTTTTTAAAAATGGGTATGCAAAGAGGATAGTATGTCGAAATAATTATATCTTTAGGCGTCTTGAGTGGATATCGGCTATACAATTTTTTTTACTAACGATAATTCCACGTTCCGAAGGAGCAAGCGGTGAAACTTACCGTCGGGTAATGAAATACGTATAAGAGCAATCTGTTGAGGGGAAAACGCTACACGAACTTACAATTTGATAGGCGGATATGTTTACCGCCACCCCGGGAACCATTTATTGGATAACCAACAGCCCGAGTTTATGGGGTGAGGTTTGTCTAGGTCTTGGCGGGGGATGCCTTTGCCCACCTAATGCGTGGCGGGCCAGGTGCCAGGTTTCCCACCTAATGTGTGCTTGAGGGAGACCCTTTGATCTCTCCAGCCTGACTCCTCGACCCATCGCTTTGCACTGCAGTCGACGGGATGGATTCATACGTCACTGATGTAGGTACCTCACATGCCAGTGAGACTTTGGCATTCCCAATTGGGGTATATAAATTGGAGGTAAGTGGAGAGAAGGAGGAGATGGGGAAGGGAAAGGCGGGAAAGTACCTGAATATTCAGATCTAGTGACTAAACACGGCTAAAGCCATTTCAAGTAACGTTTTAATTCTGAATCCACCGGTGAGGTTTGTATAGGTATTAATGGTATTACTATTGTAACTCGAACACAGGTAGTATGATGACATGCGAAAAAATGCAAATTCATACAAAAGCTTGTATTTTAGTTTTGAGAATTTGATCGCTTAGAAATAATATAGATGCTATAATTAAATACTGTGAGTAGAAAACATCTTGGCCTTTGAAGTGATCGAGTATTTTTTTGATAAGCTTTTTAATAAGCTTAGAAAAAAATTATGCGCCTGACCTATCAAAAATGGTTAAAAGTGAAAAATCTCCTACTTACAAATCCTTTTTTTAGTATTGTTTTATTGAATAATTTAGCTAATTAAGTTTCTTATAGAGTGATCGGAAAACATTTTAATTTTTGTATCTGAACTTCACAAAATAAAATAAAACGTGCATTTTGGCGACGTTTCTTTTCAGTGAATAAAAATAGGCGGTACCCAACGAATTTGTAGCTGCGAATTTCATCCTTCTGTCACGTACAGAAGAATTTTAGCGCGTAACTAAGTCTACGCCCAGAATCCGGGGCCAACGGACATCCCTTAGTCTACGCGGCGCTTCGATCTAAAAATATGCTCGCGGAATAACAAAACACTGTTGTTGGCTAGAGATTAGGGTTTTTATTGGTAAACGCCCAAAAATCGTTCGCTCCGCCCGATTTCGAATGAGTCAAGGACTAGTGGATCCTCTTTATGACCAAATCGGAAAGGGATAAATTAGTCCTGGGTTCGAGTCCCAGATGTATTCGTATCTTTTTCTGATTTTTCTGTTTCAAATTTTCGATTGTGTTTCGCTAATATTATCTTCATTAATTGAAGTATTATATCATTGAAGAAGAAGACAACAATAATAATAAAATTAAAATAAGAAAATGAACAAGACACATAAAAATAATAAAACATAATGGTCGCAACTGGGACACGAAATCAGATCTCACGTCTTACCGGGACGGCACTCTACCAAGTCAGCCATTGCGATCTTTTATGAGACTGTCGTATTTGTCGACTTCATATTTCAAATTTCAGAATTATCAATATTATCTTCGACCAATATTATTTGCATATTATTGGCAATTACCTTTTTTATTGGAAACAAGTATTCAAAGAATGTATTTATTACCTAGATAGTGTCTCGGATAAATGTATCCGATTTTATTTTTATGGAACACCTATTAACTTTTTATAAAAGTCTAAATGAAATATTATAATTTAAAGTTAAAAAAATAAATATTAGAGATGTACCGAATATGGGATAGCTTAGGTAAAAAATTTCTAATTAATTATAATTAAATCGTTTATTAAGTATTACACATTAAAATCATCGGAAAAATAGTTACGTAACATAAAATATTAACGAGACATTAAAAAAAACACACTAACGTCTTCATTTTAAACGAAAAGTAAAAACATAGAAAAAACCAATGTCCAAAAAAGTGCTCATATTATGGGATACACCGATTTCGATGCAATAATCACATATAAAATCAATATTATCTGCTCCCGAACACTCAATATGGCACCAATGGCGGTGCCATATTAGTGCTGGCTATACATTGGATCCACTATTTGCCTCTGATATCACAAACCTCATCGGACTCATCATCACGAGGTTCGATTGCCGTCGGAATGTCTTCAGAAGAATGGGATAACAGCGACATACTCGTACGTGACAGTTCAGAAGAAGACGTAGAGTCGTATCGTAACCTCTGATGGGTTTCTTCGAGACTTCTTTTTCACCTGGACCCCACTAGCCTCCACTAGTGGGGTCAAATATTTTCGTGCCATATTTCACAATACCCCTTTTCTTCTGCAATTCTGAATTGTTTACACGTATAATCGTATGTTTCTTAAATTTTTCATCCTCTTTTGTTTTGAACCAGCATACATTTGGCTTTGGGGTGGTTACGAGTGCCCTTATTCAATTTTTTCACAAATTTTACTTGAATTTTTATTCTCATTTTTATTATGTTCTACATTTACAAGTGTTGTAAATGCAGAACATAATACATAATACATTGCATTTACATGTGTGAAGTGTTCACACTTGCTTACTTCGTTAAAACAAATCAACAGTTTCTTGTAATCCTTCTCTATAAATCTTTTTAAGTATGACTTCTGGTAGTCCGGAAGCAACAAGATCTTTCAAAGTACCTGTGTAGATTGATCTTCTCATATCCGATAGAAATTTTTCTTTTCTCATAGCATAATCCAACAGAGAACCATATTTGTACAAAAATAATACTGCATTTGTTACAGGGTTCCATCCTTTGTTTGCGAATGATTCACAGATTTTTTTTCCATGTTGGCGACTCTGAGTTCATTGTTAGTTTTATAATCATGGAACTGTACCAATCTACACAAGTTTTATCCATGAACAATCTGAGTATTTCTATTTTTTTTTCATCCGTGATCACATCAAATCGTAAACATTCTTTAAAATTCTTTGGCTTGCATTTGTATTTTTACTACAGAATTTTTCAATAACAAAATTCTCAGCAATGTTTTTTAAGCTCCGTTGCTTATTTTCCATTAATTTTTCAATCAATCTTTCCAATGTACTTGTTTCTTCTTTTTGATGTACTAACAAACTTTTTGAAGTAAAACTTCTTTACGCAGTACGCACACTTGACTTGTGGAGTAAAGGCTCTGTCAAACAGAAGGCGTATTTACCGCGCGTCAAGGCGTCAGCGTAACGTCGCGTACTTTCTATTTGAACGGCTTCGACGCGCAAGCCAGAGCGTTCGGCGTCAATCACTGTCAGTCAGTTTTTGTCACGATGTCCAGCGATTTAGATGAAGATAAGTAGTTACTGCTATGTGCATTATCGAGTGCTTCGAAGAATTGCATTCCCTTCTGCAACGCCAAATAAGCAAAGGCACTACAGATGCACTGTTCCTCGTGTCATACAAACAAGGATGTTTTCGGACACATTCAATTAACTTTTCGGCAACCATTTTTACCACAGTCAAGCAAGAACTCCCGGCGTCAAAGGAAATTTTGTAACAAAAATACAACGTGGCGTTCTGCCGCGGCGGCAGAGCTTCGCGTATTATTACACGCTCGCTCTGTTTGACCGGTTTAGACATGTTCAGTACAACACAGCGTAGGGTTATACGTCCGGGACGTTTTAACGCCTTGACGCGCGTAACTACGCCTTCTGTTTGACGGAGCCAAAAGTTGGCGAATGCGTTTGACGAGAGCGTTACGAAAAGAATAAATGAAAAATTAATTCTTCGAGGTATTGGTTTCCAAACTGTAGGTTTCCATGTTCGTCTGCATATGTTTTTTTAGTTCTTCTGTCGTAGTGACCCAGACTTTTCTTATCTCTTACCTTTTTACCAAACTATTTTTTACTTTGCTAAAAGCAGCAGTTTTCATTATTTCCTTGTGACAGCTGATTGATTGTAGCAATTCCGGTATTGAATAGGTACCTACACTTTATTATCACCTGTGCCTATTGATGCTAGGTTCTGAATGTTTAAACCATTAACACGTCCAGGTAACATCGTAAATTGAAATTGAAGTTCCTCCATTTTTAGTTTATCACCAAAAAGTTGTTTTAATATGGAGGTTAAATTCCTTTAAAATAAAACACTTGTGTTGCTATGTAACAAAGAAACGATATTTTTGTTTATTTTATCAATTTCCTTTTTATGGTTTCTTTTAACAAACCGACTAATATTTTACAATAAAACAATACAATAATAAAACAAATAACAATTTGACATTTATATTCTAACTGACACTACACAATTCAAAATTAAAGAGAATACAGAGTGGAAGATACTCTCAGTATCGCCCTGGTAAGATCACCACTGAGAATTGAAATGGCTTAAGTCGTATTTGGTTACAAGACATTAAAAGCCAGGTATTTCCCCACCTACCTCTTCCCCATATCCTTCCCCGCCCCACTACCTTCAGCCTGACAAAAAACCCCAATTGGGGATGCCATAGTCTCACTGGCTCCAGACGGGAGCAGTTGGGACTCTTTTAAGTAAAATTTTTAAAAAAATCATTTGAAATTCCCAATTGAATTGTTATTTGAAATTGTCAATATCGATATCATTATTATCAATGTCTAATTAACTTTCGGCATAGCTTTTAATTTTACTTGAAATTATGTAATGGAATTAACTTAATTATGTAATGGAATTAAATTAACCGGGGGGACTGCGGCCTGCAAGAGGTTAACTTAATGAAAGCCAGCATACAAAAATATATTTTTTGTATGCTGGCTTTCATTAAGTTAACCTCTTGCAGGCCGCAGTCCCCCCGGCGGGTCTGGATTTTAAAAGCGATTTTGCCCCTAATGTATAAAGAAATTGTATGAAGAACAAGGTCAGAATCGCTTGGGCCATTCTCGTTCTTGACATAACGAAAAACGAGATAGGATTTAGCCACTCCGAAAAATTAAAATTAATTGCCAATGACGCGCCGGGCACCAAAGATGGCGGACAAAATGGCTGCCGCTTGATAATACGATCGATGTCATATTCGAAGTCTATATTTATTCATTGTTTTCATATAAATCCATTGTGGAAAGCATAGATTTTGAGTGATTATTAGAAAGTTCGTTTTATCTACATTATTTTGATGTAATTTTTGTAATATATCACAAAAGAAATGATATAAAAATTGAATTCGTAAGATAGGTGAGAACTGTAAAATATTAAAGATTGTATCAGAACGGGTTCGCTAACTAAAGAATGCTTCAAATGTGGGCACTGTTAGGCAATGGCGGTTCTAAAAATTCGTCTCGCGGACAAGAGTCTTAGTGGGATATCTTCATTGAATACTACATATATGTTATATCTGTGAATATCAGAAGGTGTAGTACGTTTTATTTTGTCTGCATAATATGCAGAGATGGTTTCAAAGTGTAGTGAGTACAAAAGATAAGCAGATTTACGCTCTTGTTATTGTGATAAACTATCTTTTCAGTTTATGTTGGAGGTTTATTGTATTCCTAGATAAATCTTCTTTGATGATGTGGGTGGGAGTATCGCGATCTCTCTCCCGGCTTAGAAAACGGTCGGGCTGAATAACGATGGGTACAACAAACGAAAGAATGAACTGCATGGGGAGTAAATGGAAATTGTAAGGCTGCTTAAAACTTTGGTTCAAGAATGTGGAGAAAACTCAATAAGCGCATCACCACTTGTTTAGTGCCCTTTTAGCGGCTCAAGTGGACTGTAAAAAACACTTCTAGCGATATGAAAAAGAACATTCGATTGCGTTTTTTCACAAAGGAACTGATAGACCGGAAAGTGGACCTACCTTCGTATGGTAATGGTCGGGTTGCAGGTCTCTCAATTCACAGGTCACCTCCACAGTCAAACAGATGAACCTGACGATTAACATGTAAATCATATAAAATATTAATGCGATTTTGCAAGATTTTAATATTGGTGTACTACCAAACATGTGGGTATTTCGAAGCGATATACAATAATAATTTTTGAACAGCAAACATTGGGTAGAATTTGGCCACCTTCTTCTTATAATTCAAAATTAATTGTAAGAGCCTCGTAAGAAGGGAGGGGAATCATCAGGAAAGACAATATTTTGAACAGGACATTGGGGTAAATGGATTGAAGTTTCAAATCGAAACACCACCCTTTGACAATCACTAATGACTGGATTCAAAGACGGAGATATAATAAATCATGATCATTAGTCATTAGCGTAATGTAAATTGAGGAGATGGATGCAATAACCACATACGCACAAGTAATAACTACTATAGTAGTAATGCGTATTTCCAATCTCTTTCTTTACTTGTTGTGTAGATTACTTGTGTAGATTTTAGATCAGGGGTCCCCAAACTTTTTTGACCCTTATGATTTTTTTCTTTTTTGATAGACTCAAAATGAAACCTGCATTTTGCCACTATTTTCTAAAAACAATTTCATTACTATTTGCAAAAATAGTTGCGGATTTTTAAAAACCATCCCCTAAAATTTATGGTCAAAATGAACGTTTTTATTATGGTCAAAATTAACGTGAGTATCATGGTCAAAATGAAAATTATTAGTTAGTAACGTTATCGTAACTTTTAGACTCATCAATACTCTGCCACACGGAGAAAAATGTTATTTGAAAAAAAAACGATCATTTTAATAGAAAAAACGATCATTTTAATAGTAAAAACGGGACTGAAGTTTTTACGAACAAATTAACAGGGTTTCAATGTTTATTGGCGGGAACATGTAAGAATAATTTGTTGGTATACGTAATTTCGTACGTATTTTACCGTCAATAAACATTGAAACACTGTTAATTTGTTCGTAAGAACTTCAGTCCCGTTCTTAACCGTTTTTAATATTAAAATGATGGTTTTTTCAAATAACATTTTTCTCCGTGCACTCCTTACAGAACTTTCAAGAGTTTTATCGAACCTTCCAGAACTTTCCAGAAGACTGTTCTTGAAATTTCCGGAAGGCAAAACTTCCAACCCTTATATCCTCAAAAGCACGCCCTTTAGGAAAAACCGGACCCTTTATTCTCTAGAGGGGATAGAGATCTACCACACCATATAATTCCCTTGATCGTACCGGGACTCGTTTCTGAGTTTTTGGGTTCGCATGTTTTTTTGGAGTTTCTTTTATAATATATATTGATTATGGCGAGCCACAAAGTTAATGCTTATTATTTATTACAAATATATATATTTTTCACTTTTACGATTTTAACTTTTTAGAATTATTGCACTTTTATGAATTTCGCTTTTAAGAAATATTTTATTTTTAAGAAATGATCTTCTATGAAATATTTAACTCCTAATTATTTACGATTATTAATTTATTAAACATTGGTAATTTTTCCACTTAAATACTTTATTTACCTACTAAACTTTATTTAAAAACTATTTTACTTTTAATATAAAATGAAACAAGTAAGTACTTTTTTTAAAACCATATTATTTGTAACCAGTGGTTCTTAACGAAGTACGTGGTTCATTTTGTATTTTAATTTTACGTTTATAAATTATATTTTTAATTGTAAAACTTTAATTATTTTTACTATTTTAATTAGTTTATTATTGCCAAGAATTTTTTCAGAGTTATCGCTCTGCTTGCACAATTTTTAAACAGAGAAATTCTTTAAAAGAGTTAGAGTTTTAAGAAACTTGTGAAATTCGTTTTTCCGTTTTCATTTTTGTTAGTTTGAGACTATCATAACTAGTCACAGAGATAATATTTTGGGTTGGAGGCGGCCGTTCCTAACGCCCCTTTCACCCCGTTCAACCGAACTGTTGCACATATAGTGATTAGTGATCTTCCAAGGTAAGTACTAGTTGGTCCATGGCCCGGTATTTAAGTTGATTTTAATCTCATAACTCATTGTTTAAAGATTGGTTGGATTGTCGAGCTTAGCACAGCTTGGAACATAATGCGTAGTATCTAATCAATATTACGTGTATTGTCTATGAATTTAATAGAGGAATGTGTATCTTTTTTCCTTGATAAACAAATCTACTGTCTATGCTCTCTACTGTCATCTCTACCTATCGCGATCTTTCAAAAACGATGACAGTTTATTTTTAGGAGGATTTAATTTACGAGTTAATTTTTGATAAAGTTTCCCACTTCAATCAGCATGGTGCTTATATGCGAGTAATTTAATGAGTTTTAATTAGTATTTATTTTGCGAGAGTCAGTGCACTATTAATTAAAATAACCACTGAAAATAAACTGTTACGACGTTGAAACTTATAAAACCCTTTATCATACTATTTTGGATTGATTATCAATTAATAACATCGTCATTCAATAGATTTAGCACGCTTAAATTAGAGCTAGGAATGTCTTCCATAGCAAGGATACGGACTGGCTGATATACCGGGCCTACCTCCCTACAAAGTGATAGTATAGGTGGGGAGGAGGGAGAGGATGGTGGGAGGTATTGGATTCGCACTCCCGTCCGCCAGGAGTGCATTTGAGGGTGGGTTGGATGCAGTGCCGAATTGTACACCGCGGAGGCATTCTAAGGCCATTAAAATATCCCGATTTCTTTCATAGACCAAAAGTCGTATCATACACCTTTACCCACACCGTATTTCACGCGTTTAAAATTTATTTTATATTCATGGAATAAAAGAAAAACCCTAGTAAAGTTAAAAACAACAATCTGCAATCTGCAACCGACTACGAGTGAGCGGAGTGAATCTTCATCGGCTCGTGATGGACAGGCGGACAGATCTGTCCGTCGCAGGAATACACGGTCGGATCTGTCCGCCAAGCATGTGAATGTTGCTCATTAGTCCGGCCATTTGGGGATTTGGGAAAAACGGACCGTCCCGGAGCCGTAATTCCAAATCGTAATCACAGATGGCGCGGCGCCTCGTGCACGTTACGTCGACTCACCGAACATTTGTATTTTTCGTCGCAGAAAAAACACGAAAAAGTGAGTAAGTAAGTAATTAATTGTTTTATTATGCGTTACATTTTATTTTCAAGCCTATTTGGTCAGCATCTTCTTTGATATATGTTTTTCTAAAGAAATAGGTAACATCGTCATTATGTTTGACTCAGATTATCGGGATGGCTATCTAACCCATACAATCGGGTGAGAAGGCTAACCTGGGTATGATGTATAAATATTTATTCCGTCCTTTTTGTTGGTTTCTTCTGTTTTCTGAGGACTAACAAAAAAAGCGCATAATCAACAATCGGTTGCATAAACACTGTACATAATTTATCTGACATGTATGTACCATTCATTTGGCCGTAAGGATTTGGCGTTAAAAGAAGAATAAATTAAAGGAAAAGGCAAAGTAACAGGAAGGAAATCTAAAAATTAGGTTTCCCATCTCTACCGGATACTCCGAGGGTTTTTTTTTAAACAAAACTTGATTCACCACAAATGTAAACATTTTAAGTGAAGAATTAAAATAGTTTTCTGGTAAAAAATAGGTAAGTGCTTTAAAGCTCGTCTGAATTCTTGACCCATCAGTTAAAATTTAGAAAATAACAAATAAAATATAATTTTGTTGAAATATTGTTTTGTAGGTAGGGTAGGCACTTCATTGCTTGTCTGAATTCCTGACACAATCAGTTACAATTTTTAAAATAACACTTAAATTCACAACAAAACCGAGTTCCACAGACAGTCCCACAGCTGAAATTAGTACTTTTGATAAAGAATTTTCATCAAATAATGGTCTAATTTAATTTATTTTGGTTGATTCAGTTTTCTCAGCATTTTCTCAGACAGTGACGGTGCGAAAAACAGTGTGCCCGGTGCCCACTTTCGCAATTAATCTTTTACAATCCGGCCATGGTAGGTGTAGGTAGGGGATGCATGGGGAACCTGTTGACAGTTTTTCTACAGTGCAACGTTAAAAATAGAGAGTAATTTCATACACCCACACAAAACGGGGACTCGTTGAATGAATGTGGAATTTTTAAAGTCGACTGCAAACATACTCCTTGTTGGTGCATGGCCCGATACTTTACTAGTACTTTATCAGATTCCTTGCACCATGCAGTTAGTATTACTATTCCATCCCTTGCCCCGCACAACAACTATCAGTTCTACTGTTCGCTGCTATTATCTCGCGACGGCTGCAGTTCCAGCACTTTTATGCGGGAGTAAATGCAGTTTCAGTAAATACCGAACCGATAGAGGGATGCCCCGGATGCTTGTGAGCCATTGGTACTTGTTAGTAGTTTGACTGACATTGTGCGGCGTGAACGTAAAGCTCTCTCGTCAGAATTTATTGCGAATTCCTAGTTCGATGGTCGTGAAATTATCGGTAACACAGTTTCGCGAGTCTTGAAAACGAATAAATGCGTGTTTATTTTGCTTGATTTAAAGGGAATATTTTGTTAGAAATTTGGTACTGTTTAGTACGAATAGGCTAGTGTGTTACAAACAAAAAAAAACAAGTCAGCTGTGAACTAATCTGTGTTCAAAAAACTTTTAAATATTTTTGCCAAAACCAGTAGGCACGTAGTTCAAAGTAACATTTTAATTGATTGTAAGTTCTCTGTACAAGTGATTTTGCAAAGCTTGTAATATGCAGACATAAAATACGAAGATCTTCTCGCCGAAAACCTGAGCACGCTGATTTCTAATTATAAGGTGACAATAGTTTATTTGTTTTAGATATTTAAATACCAGCTGCTTTTGGGGAATTTTTTGCACAAATTTAGCAATTTTCCAGCGAAAGGAGTTTACGAGTTGTATTTTAATGTCCTATAAGATATTTTGTGTATTATTTAAATCACAGCTTATACTGATATTAAGGCGTACATTATTAATAATATATATAAATAACGCACATCCCTTAGAAATGTGTCGTAAGTCACTTCTGTTTTACGTTTTATCTCTAAAAAGTAAGGTGATTGTAATTATCAATGCCCTAGAAAACCGTATTTAAGTTAGATCACTCCATCTCCGTAAGATATCATTTCTTTACGAGGGAACCGCTAATTCATCATTTATTCATTTGGTTGCATTAACTTTTTTGACTTACGACTTTTCTATATGATGTACGATATATTTTTTATTTTATTAACGTTCAAACTTGCTAAACTACTTACATATATAGTTTGTAAGGAGGTACTTAATGACAACATTATAATAACAATAACATGGTACATTTTCAAACAGTATGTATGAATACTGATGATGATAAATTGACAATTAAATCGATTAGTTAAATTAACGGGATAGTATAAACATAAACATGTAAATGGCATTTTTGTTTATTTTAGTGCTATGCTGTGTTGCACTACCTCCGTTTTTAGCCAACCTTTCGGATAGTGTACAGCGGATGCTGTCCGTAATGTTGGCTAAAGAGGGAGGTAGCGCAATACGGCCCATTACCCCAAATAATCATATCATGTAAATAGCAGTACATTGATACGAATATAGTGGAATAACTACTAAACGCACAATGAACATTTCGCATGGGGATTATAAATTTACATGAAATGTCGTAAAACCAAACACGTTACTATGTATATGTATATAATATTCAAAATAATATAAAATGCTATATGTTGCGTGTTTTGTATAGTTTTTTAAAGGAAGGTCCTTGAAATGTGTATGTTTTTATGTGCGTGAACCACTGAAAAAGTAGAAGGTAAGCACATAAGGAAAAGGAGAGAATTACTCACTGCGGGACTTGTAGTACTTTCTTCATTTAGCCGGTTTTAACTTTGCATTATGTTGCGGTAATATTTCTTAGAGCGGTGAGTAGCTAAAGAGCGGATGAGGATGCGAAAATTAAATGCAGAGATGTTCGCAGGAAGAGGGTCGATTATTGACTGATTGTGGGTAATAGGAAAAAGTGACAGGTTTATAGGGAAAGGTATGAAGGAAATGCGACAATATTAGCTACAAGTAAAGCAGTTCATGTATGTGTATAGTTTTGTATAGATGTATGTATGTAAGTGTAGCTGTGTAAATGCCCAACCACTATATTATTGTAGAAGAAGATAAAAATAATAATCTAATTTTATTTAAATATGAAAATGAACATGACACAGAAAAATAATAAAAGAGAATGGTTGCAACTGGGACTCGAACCCAGAACCTTACGTCTAACCGGGACTAATGTTTTTTTCCAAATTATTGGCAGCTACCTTTTTCGGTGGAAAAGGTAGCTGCCAATAATTTTGGAAAAAAAAATGTCGAAGATAATATTGTTAATTCTAAAATTTGAAATATGTATTTGACAAATATTGGTTAATGGCAAAATTGGTTAATGCGTATGTCCCGGTTGGACGTGAGGTTCTGGGTTCGAGTCCCAGTTGCAACCACTATCTTTTATTATTTTTCTGTGTCTTGTTCATTTTCATATTAAAAAAAGAGATTATTATTGTTATCTTCTTCTTCAATGATATATTACATTGATGGGAATAACCTTCGAAGTTAAAAGAGAGTTTTTCTTATAAAAAATAAAATATTATAATTTGTAGGTACATGCATATACCTAAGTAGGTACTTCACTATCCCGAGTCTCGCCCAATTCTCTCGAAAACGAAAAGCTATTAATATAGCTTTTCGTTATTAAAGTATTACCTAATAAGCAATAATTGTTGAATGAAACACTAGGTATATATTGAATCATTTGGCGGGTAGGAGGTATCCCGCCGTAGCTTAATGGTAGGGCTCCTGTCCGGCAAACAGAGGGGTGCGGGTTCGAGTCCCGTCGGCGACATATATCTTTTCTCGGGAGAGGTTTCAATATTGATGAGTGTTTCAGGCTAATAATTATTGCTTATAATAATTGTTACCCTTTGTGCTATGCATAAAAATCTTGTCTTAAACATTAGTTTATCAATTTAAAAAAGAAAAATCAATATTTGACGAGTTAAAGTATTTTCACCAAAAAATGTAGATGTAATGTCTCGACGCCACCTAGTGAGAGAGTTAGCACTTACATGCCTTTCTCATATAAAAATAAAGTTGGTTGTTTGCAGGTGAAAAAATATAATAAGCAATAATTGTTGAATGAAACACTAGGTATATATTGAATCATTTGGCGGGTAGGAGGTATCCCGCCGTAGCTTAATGGTAGAGCTTCTGTCCGGCAAACAGAGGGGTGCGGGTTCGAGTCCCGTCGGCGACATATATCTTTTCTCGGGAGAGGTTTTAATATTGATGAGTGTTTCAGGCTAATAATTATTGCTTATAATAATTGTTACCCTTTGTGCTATGCATAAAAATCTTGTCTTAAACATTAGTTTATCAATTTAAAAAAGAAAAATCAATATTTGACGAGTTAAAGTATTTTCACCAAAAAATGTAGATGTAATGTCTCGACGCCACCTAGTGAGAGAGTTAGCACTTACATGCCTTTCTCATATAAAAATAAAGTTGGTTGTTTGCAGGTGAAAAAATATAATAAGCAATAATTGTTGAATGAAACACTAGGTATATATTGAATCATTTGGCGGGTAGGAGGTATCCCGCCGTAGCTTAATGGTAGAGCTCCTGTCCGGCAAACAGAGGGGTGCGGGTTCGAGTCCCGTCGGCGACATATATCTTTTCTCGGGAGAGGTTTCAATATTGATGAGTGTTTCAGGCTAATAATTATTGCTTATAATAAGTATTACCTATATTATACGTTATTGAAATTATTGGAATAACTTTTGAAGGTTACCAAAAACAATATTATTCTAACTGGTTCAATTCCCACTTGCGACTTGCTACCATAACTATTTTTTTAAAACTTTCTGTTTCTTGTTCTGTTCCATATACCGTTTAGATTTCTTATTATTAGGTCCTTACATATTATGAAATTGGCGTTTTGTATTTTAATATAGCTTTTCGTTATTAAAGTATTACCTATATTATAGGTAATACGTTATTGAAATTATTGGAATAACTTTTGAAGGTTACCAAAAATAATATTATTCTACTGGTTCGATTCCCACTTGCGACTTGTTACCATTATTATTTTTTTTTAACTTTCTGCTTCTTGTTTTGTTTCATATACCGTTTAGATTTCTTAATATTAGGTCCTTACATATTATGAAATTGGCGTTTTGTATTTTAATATAGCTTTTCGTTATTAAAGTATTACCTATATTATAGGTAATGGGTTATTGAAATTATTGGAATAACTTTTGAAGGTTACCAAAAACAATATTATTCTACTGGTTCGATTCCCACTTGCGACTTGCTACCATTATTATTTTTTTTTACTTTTTGCTTCTTGTTCTGTTTCATATACCGTTTAGATTTCTTAATATTAGATCCTTACATATTATGAAATTGGCGTTTTGTATTTTAATATAGCTTTTCGTTATTAAAGTATTACCTATATTATAGGTAATACGTTATTGAAATTATTGGAATAACTTTTGAAGGTTACCAAAAACAATATTATTTTACTGGTTCGATTCCCACTTGCGACTTGCTACCATTACTATTTTTTTAACTTTCTGTTTTTTGTTCGGTTTAATATACCGTTTAGGTTTCTTAATATTAGGTCCTTACATATTATGAAAATGGCGTTTTGTATGGGAGACCCATAAAGTCGATTTTTTTAGATATAATATATTTATTTAATCAAAGTATGTACCATTGCTATATTTGCATTTTTGCCTACTCATTGGTAGTTCATCGATCCCTTTACTAAAAAAAAACATTCGGACGGGAATCAATAAAATCTTTGAAGGCGGTTTGGACTGCCCCATCGGAGTTAAATTTTTTCCCTTGCAAGAAGTTATAAAAATTTCGAAAAAAATGTTAATCAGTTGGCGCAAGGTCCGGAAAGTACGGTGGATGTCTTAGACATCCCAATTGAAGCTCCTCTAATTTGGTAGCCGTCTGTTGTGCAGTGCGTGGTCTAGCGTTATCATGAAGCAGCAGTGGCCTAGAGCGATTAACCAGCCTCGGTTGTTTAGCAGATAGCTTTTCCATCCTGGTTTGCAGTTGGTGACAATAGACATCTGCCGTAATCGTCTGGCCAGATTTAAGAAAGCTGTAGTGAACGACATCAGCACTAGTCCACCAAACGCTCACAAGTAACTTTTTCTGAGTCAATTTTCGCTTGGGGGATGGTTTGGCTGGTCAGGCAGGGTTCAGCCATTGCGATGAGCGCTTCCGATTATCGTATAGGATCCCCTTTTCATCACAGGTAATGATTCGATTTAAAATCCCTTCATCATTGTGCCGGTTGAGTAATGCAACGCAGCAGTCAACGCGCGTTTGTTGATTTGCTTCACCCAATTCGCGAGGTTGCGCCCAATTTCAAGCTTTTTCACCTTCCCAATTTACTTCAAGTGGATTAAAAAAGTTTTATCACTAACACTGCAGCCTGCAGCTAACTCGGACGTGGTATGCGATGGATCCGCTTCCACAATAGCCTTCAATTCTTCATTATCAACTTTGGTCTCCGGCCGTCCACGGGGCTTGTTCTGCAAATTTCCAGAACGAAAACGTTGGAACCAAAAACGCACTGTGTTTTCTTTTGCGGCACCGCGACCGTCGCCATACACATCATTAATCCTTCGAGCCGTTTCTGCAGCACTGATGCCACGGTGGAACACGTACCAGTAAATAAGGCGATATTTCAAGTTTTCCATTTTGTAAACTAAGTGACGCAAAGAAAAAAAACAATTAAGAAAAAAACAAATGAATTATAATTTCCGAAACACAAATATATGAGTAAATAGCTGTATAAATTTGAATTTTGAATTCCTAACCAAAGAGAAGATATTTGAGATCAAAGTTGCCAATACGGCAAAACGCCAATTTCATATGTAAGGACCTAATATTATCGTCCTTTTAAAAAAATAAATATATTCATTTTTTATAGGTTACTTCCATCAATGTATTATGTCATTGAAGAAGAAGACAACAATAAAAATAGATATAAATTAAAATATGAAAATGAACAAGACACAGAAAAATAATAAAACAGAATGGTCGCAACTGGGACTCGAACCCAGACCTCACGTCTTACCGGGATGGGCGCTCTAACCAATTCAGCCATTGCGATCTTTTATGAGACTGTCGTATTTGTCAACTTCATATTTCAAATTTTCAGAATTAACAATATTATCTTCGACTAATGTTTTATCTTTATTATTATTTTTTTTTGTTTTTTGTATCTTGTTCATTTTCATATTTTAATTCAGATTATTATTGTTGTCTTCTTCTTCAATGATATATTAAATTAAATATATTTTTATTGCTCGTTTCGCGATTTTTTCACATTTTAGCGATTGCCAGAACCAAGGTTATTTGTTTGAAAAGATGTAATTATGATTTTTCTTTCAGGATTTCTTTTTCATAAAGCGTTATTTATTTCTCACGTCTAAATAAGTAATAGACAAATTATATTTTGTACTCAAATTAGACTACACCTACTTTCTACAGTCTTCAGATGGGCACACATTTTTTACCTAATACCGCAAATCCATCTAATACCGATATGTCTGTCAGATATCAGAGAGCGTAATGAGATCCAATTGGCTTGAATTTTTTAACATTAAATTTTTAACAAACAATATATAGATGTTGATTAGTCAGACATCAATTTGGGAGGCGGGAATGGGTACCGTCGCCCCGGGAACCATTTATTGGATAGCCAACACCCCTGCCATAGGTCACCCCAAGTGGTTCGCTACGTTTGGTGACTTAGCAGGGGTGCCCGGGTTCATGGGGTAAGGTTTATCTTGGTCTTGGCGGCGGATGATCTAGACACACTGAACCCCATATTCCTACCCAACCCTCATACCTTTTTCCTTCCCAGAACTTCCTCTCCTTCCTTTCCTTAAAAATACCCTCCACACAGCATCCCCAAAGACGACATAGGCCCTGAGGAAAATTATTTTCCTCAGGGCCTCCTGTGTGGACCTAATGTAAAAAAAAAAAATCTCCCAAAAATCGAAATTTGAGTGGAGTATGCAGTTATATATAAAAGTATACCCACTTAGTACAATACTCAGATTACTCATAAACACAACCAAATCATTTCTTCAATACTTGCAATATTACTTTGCGGCATCATTTTAATTAAATGAAACAAATTTCTTTGTGTAAACCACTATGATCACACGTTATAATATCTACTTCTTTCAAAACCGATGGTTTCTTCGTCAGATTATAACCGCAGTTAAATAGTTCCAACAGATTGGGGCGGTGAGTATGCTCGGAGAAAAATGTTATTCTAAAATACGATCATTTTATTCGTAAAAACGTTTAAAAACGTGACTGAAGTTCTTACGAACAAATTAACAGGGTTTCAATGTAGATGTGCTTACAATGACCTTACCCCGTGAACCTGGGTACCCCTGCTAAGTCACCAAAAGTAACGAACTACTTGATTATCCAATGAATGAGTCCCAGGGCGGCGGTACCCATACTTACTGCCAAATTAAGAGGTATTGCTTAACTTGACTTTAAGCAGTTCTGTTATTAAATTTTCTTTGAATAATATTTGCTTTGTTTTCACTTTTATTTAATAATTATTTCAAAATACTGACATACCTGATTATTGCGCAAAAATAGTCTTGCAAAATATAAATAAAATTCTATGTAGGTCTTAATAAATGCTGATTTTCTATTTATGTCCACTTATTTATTTCGATTCTGCATTATAAATAACTTATTTGCACCTTTGCAATTAATTAAAAGTGGGTTGATATTTTCATAAGCGAAAACATTCATTATTTGGAAAGACTTGTTAAATTAATAAATCAACAAAGAGTCTAACTTTACCAGGCACTTTGATGCAATGCAGAACAATAGAGCTTACGCGTTAAAAAAAATATATAAAAGCGCGTTATTCCATCAGCGGAACACAGTTGCAGGGAGTGCTTGACGCATATCGGGCCTTTTACTCGCGAACATTTCATTAAATCATTTCAAGTCATTAATAAAATATTCTTGTGGAAATATTCTTAAATGAAAGATTATTTTTATAAGATTTCGTATAATATCATATTCCCTTTGTCCTGATAGAGGAAATTTTGTATCGACAAGGCCATACTTAATTAGCGCTGCTTACTTATCACTGTGCTATAAAAAGAACGAAGCAAACTGCTCACCTCACCAATTCTACAGTTAATTTGTACGTCTTGCCGGCCATTCATCGTTTGAAAATTCGACCACAAGGTATGTAGACTGGTTATCCATTTTAACTCTGCCCCGTTGGTGAAGATGTTGAACTGGGTTTGATTTCTTCCTAAAACCATAACTTCAGTTTATGAAGTGTCTATCCTTTTTTATTTTTTATTATTTAATCTATACATATATTATAATTACATGTTATTTTTTTCAATGCCTGTCTCACTAGGGTAAACCTATGTCGAGACAGACTCCTCATTCCTGTTGGTGCACATTCTTTGTTAAAGCAGATTTATTTGTAAGATATTACAAGAAAGAAAATCTTGGATAATTTGTGTATGTAGAGCGAATGAACGCAGAAATAGGTGAAAGAAGGAATGATAGAAGAAGTCGGGGATGCCCAAGGAATGGCAATGCTTCCGGTAAAGTCGTGACAGAATAAAAGAAGAGTATGTATAAGACGATGGATGAATGTGAATGAAGTAGGAATTTTATTTATTGTTTTTGTGTTTAATTCGTAGAACTCCATTTAATTTTTTTTAAATTTAATGTAAATTTAATTTAATAATGTTTATTATTAAGTTCTGTAAGTGTTATAGTTTTTATTATTATGACATCTGTTTCGGCTTACTTCGGCTTAGGAATTTTAGTAAGTCTATGCCTAACTGTTAGTTAATTAAAATACATAATATTATTGGACCAAAAATAGTTTAAAAAAAAAAAAAAATTTTTTTTGGGGATATTTTTGCTCATAATTAAAAATGATGTTTTATATTATGCCGTTATGGGACATACATTAATTACGTGAGCAGTTTCAAAAAAAATTAGACCCCTCCCCCCCCCCCTTTGGCGAGATTAAGTGAGTTTTAGTGGGACTCCCCCCCCCTCACGTGAGATTTTTTTCTTACTCTCGAAATTTACATAATAGCCAATTCAAAACGGGACACTTCTAAAGAAGTGAAACAATAATTTTTTTTTATTATCTCAATAATAATATATGTATACTCTTTTAAAGTTGACATGAGATTTTTATTGACCCCCCTCGGTATAATGAGATTTGGTGAGATTTTACTGGACCCCCCCCCTATTTTTTGCTCACGTAATTAATATATGCCCCCTTAGTGAGAACAAGGGAAGGAGATAACCTATTAAAACATGTAATGTTCACTGAATTCTTAAAAACACATTTTTTTCAATTTGTTACAGAATTTCACCATTTCCGCGCTACCCTGACTGTATAGTAGAATAAGGAATAAGGATTAAATTGAAGTCAACACTAAATTAGTTTCTTAACATTTTGTTAATTTGAAGTCTAATGGTAAGTAAAAACTTTATATTATTTATTTAAATAGGCAAAAATGATTTTCGATTTTTATTGCTAAATAGCTGACATGTACTACGTGGGGTTATGAATGGTTTAGAGTACCTACAGTTTTGAAGTTGTATGTTCTAGTGTACCTGAAAACTGGGTATGTTGGTATGTAGCATATTGCAAAATAATTATTTTCACTTGATCGAGTCATATCTTTCTATGGATCATCGACTTCTTCTGCTTTTAGTTTTTAATTTAACTTCTACTTCATACATTCTCCTTTAACCCGTTTATCACAAATACCACATTTTACATCTCAAAAATATTTGATTAATATGTTCATGCCATGTCCTTCTCCGGCTTCCTCGACTACTTCTACCATTTTAACCACTCTTTAAACACACGATTGATAAAATAAATAATAAGTCCTCGATGTTACCCGAGTTCTACGCAAAGTTTTTCGAAATCTGATATTTTGTCTGAGTAGGTTTTTGTAATTTTATATTCCTATTTGTATATCCGAAATTTTTTCACTATGTTACGTGAAAACATCTGTAAGAACCCACTGTAAATTAATAAATACATATATTATATACCCTGTAATTTCAAATAATAACGAAAGTTATGTACAATTATTCGATTAAATGTTTAAAGTTTACCGTCACATCTTGGGGGTCAATTTTTTTACACTAACAAATCTTCAAATTTTCATGTATACCTCTTACATAATATCGAAGCTTATAATGCTCTTTCCTTAACTTTAGTCACGTGTTATCTTGGGGAAGTGCGAATAACATTCCTCGGGATCCACTAAAAAAGATCCACATAAAAGGCCCCTATAAAACTAATTCTTTAAGCACTATACGATACAAATTCTGAGAAAATGTATACGATGCTCAAAGTTTTGTCAATTAGACAACTCTGTGTAACATCATCCATTCTTCACCTATTTAAATACAAACTACATATCCCTTTACTAACTCCTTAAGAATAACCAGGTCTTCAACAAACATAACCCTTAACAACCCACTGAAGCACTCGATCCACGGAAAAAAGATCCTTTATGTACTATTTTATTAGACTTTTTAAGTGCATGCCACCTTTTTTGAAACAACCTGCTGATAATTTACCAACAGATAAACTAAAAAAAAAAAACAGATCACAGACTGGATAAAAATGAAAGGTACGCTATTTTTCCAAGACCTTCTTACTCCAAACCAAACATACCAATTTAATTAGCATTTAAATTGCACAATTATACCTATAAAAATATATTTATATTATTCGATAATGTTTTAAAATGCTGGCGTTTTGTTTTATTCTGTTTTCGGGTCAACTACTCATTATGTTTATTTTATGTATTATTATTATATTTTCTTTTTGCTACACTGTACTAAATTGTGTCTACATAATATTTTATAATGTTTAATTTTCTACAATGCACTTTATGTACAATGTATTCGTAATATTTTTACTACATGTCATCATCTACAACGGTTGCTAATTATATTACACTCCTACTTACCATGTTTTAAATTATGAATTTTTTTTTGTTTTATTTAAACTTATCACAAAAAATACTTGTAAAGTGTGTGTATAAGCATAGAAATAAATAAATTGATGATATAAAATATAGCTAGATACACAAATAATTTGATTTCTGGATCGATTTTAAACTAGATTATGAACAAAATAGTATTTTCATTAATGAAGATAATATTTGCGAAAGTCAATCGAAAATCCGAAACAGAAAAATCAGAAAAAGATACGGATACATCTGGGACTCGAACCCAGGACCTCTGGCAATCCGGGCCAACGCGCTAACCACTGCGCCACCGTATCCCTATCCAATCGATTAATTAAAATATTATAATTTGAAGCTTAACTCTTTAAGTTAATAAGTTTAAAAAAAAAAGTATTTGTTAACTTATAGAGCAATACTTTTAATTTACATATATAATCTACAAAACTTACTCAATTTTCGTTAATTTAAAAAGCAATTCTTTTACAATTTAACTTTTACAATTTCGTTAATTTATAAAGCAATACTTTTATAATTTTTGTTAACTTATAAAGCAATACTTTTAATTTACATATATAGACTACAAAACTTACTCAATTTTCGTTAATGTTTGACTTTGTTCTTATTCTTTGTTAAGATAGTTTCTTTAAAACTCATTACAAACGTTAATCCAGAGTTATGTACGTAAGCGACATATGACTTATTACAATCATTGAAACCTTAGGGCTTAAAGGCCCGTACAGACTGTGCTAGTATTTTAGTCGAGTAGAGAGTATTTTAGTAACTAAACGTGTCCAAACACCACAAATCTAGTAGTAAGTAGTAACATTTTGCGACAAATCTAGTAGTTAGTCGTAATAATTTGGTCAGTCAAGAGGCGAGTTACTCGCTACTCGACTAAATTACTTGCCTGGTCCGAACAGGGTCTGAGGTCTTGCAGGTAGGTAGGTTGCTGCTTACTCATTGTTCACATAAATATTCGTTAATAACACAAGATAAGGATATTAATATTCTGGCTGCGTACAAGAAAGGCTTAATCAAACCACGCTCGACGAGGGCTAATAAATTATCGTTGGGTTGTTTTGCGTTTTCATGAATAGTTTATTAGTTAATTTTCCTAAATGTCATGGACGTCTTTAGCCACTTTATGGTCAGTATTGGAAAGTTACTTCTAATACTTTTCCAATTCAGGTGTGTGCTTTTTTATGATCTCAGTAGAGAATAGAATACTTGCGAATTGTTATAAAATATCTATGTATCATATGCGACTTGCGTAATGTGTAATGCGAATTGTGAAGGAGTGCCGGACATTTAACTGAAATTGGTGCAGAGTTTCATCCGCATCAAGCGAACATTTCTTTTGGTTTGCGCTCTTTGCTTATTGATTGTGGTTCATTTAGATTTATGTAGAATTTTCAACCATTTCAGTTTTCTTTGGAAGACAGGACAGAGTTCAGGATAACTACCGTTTTTTCAGATTACATCAGTGATCGAACTCCACACAACGGAGGGACAATGAGCCATAGCGCCGTGGCTACAAAATATTGCATATTTTAAGTTGTCAATTCATAATATAGGGCAGTTCTGTAGCTAGGGTAGTATTTAACAATGGTCCACGGGTGAGTTTAATTATTTATATATTGAAATATTTAAATACACCTAAGTATCATTTCCAAACTCATTGCTTCTTTTAAAATCACAAAGCCTTAAAAAACATACTCATCGAACAGTGCTCATCTCTCACTTCTCTCTGCTTATCAATGGTCATCAAAGTGGTTATGGCACGAAATATTTTTGACTATTTTATTGTTTTTTGTGAGTTTTATTCTTAAAGCTTCTGTTACTGTTATTTTTATATCAAAGAATCCTAGATCAAGGTCATTGCTTGCATTATCAAATGTCATAATTTTTCATAGACATTTTCATTCTGAATCATAGACAATGTAGGTACCCATTACCGATATTTATAAAAGTGTATAGTATAGATTCAAAGTTTGTATACATAGGGAAAACAGTTTTTTTCAGTGTTAATAATAAATCTATTTATTTACGAAATGAGACTAACAGTCATATTTTTCGCGAGGGCAGATACTTATAATTAGTAAGCATGACGTTTTTTGTTAGAGCTGTAAAGGTAAAAAAAATTACATTTTTTGATAAAAAAAATTATTTCACACTTTTAAACCGTAGTCATATTAAGTTTCCTTCCGTAGGTTTGCTATTTTATTCTATAATAATATAACACATTTTAAAGGAGTTTGCTTAAAAAAGATTTTTTTTTAAATATGTGTTATTTTGTATTCAGATGGAGCTCACCGAACGACCGACAGAAGAAATCGTATACGCAGATTTTCTAACTGATGAAGAGTTCTTTCCGGAGATCTTATACGACCCCCTATTTCAAGAGCCAATCAATCTCGTACCGCAGCCTTCGACGTCGGCTTTTGAGAAAACTGTTGTCTGTCCACCCAAGACTGAAATACCTGAATTGGCCGAGTTCCTGGCAATGACAGAAGAACCACTTAATAAAATAGTTATAGATTTTGATGACTTCGATGCTCTATTGGAGGGGGTCATCAGAATGGAGGATCAGATCAGAGTGGAAGCAATAATTTCTGAACTGAATATAGATGAAACTGTTTTTGAAACTCCAATGGAACAACCGTCAGAACTAAAGAAAGACGAACTATTTGAAATTGATGCCGACCGACTCTTTGATCCACTGACACAACCACTGTTGAAACCCCAACCAGAATCACTTTCAGAAAAACCATTTGAACCTTTTACCCACAGTTTTTATGAACTACTGACACATCCACTATGGAAACCCCAGCCAGAACCGCTTTTAGAACAATCACTGCCAATAGAATGGTCTGAACAACCGATTAACCCATTGACGGAACCATTGGAAGAAGCACCAATAGAACCACCGAAAGTGTCGGTAGTCCCGTCAGAAACGACCGTCATGACATTTGAAGAGCTGGAGAGATCTTCAGGATACAACTTCTTTGACTTTTCATTGAGGTAACTTAAACATTTTTTATATAACTTTTCGCATACAACTTTTAATTTAAATTATCAAGAGATTTGGGTTGTTCCACAGAATTTGAACGATTCATCAAATTTAAAGTTTAAATATAACTTTCGTGAAAGTTTTAATCAGGTTCAGTTATCGTGCAAGTAATGTGAATTAAATGCTCAAGGTGAACAACAAAAACAACTACCAAAATATGTTTTTTTAATTTTATTTCTTCAATCTTTGCAAATTCACGTTTGGCATCATTTTATATAAATGAAACAAATTACTTTGGTGTAAACCACTATAATCAATGCTATAATATGTACATGTTTCAAAACCGATTTTCTCTTCAGGATAATAACATGAATAAAAATAACAAAAGAAACAAACAAGTATAGACAAAAAGAACAATAGGCAAAAATATTGGAGAGAGGTTATAAATTACCTAAAGAAATCATAAAAACAATTATAAAAAATGAAAAAAATAAAATATATTAGAATATGTTAACATTACATTATGTATTAAAAGAATTAAAAAAAATTAACAAAATATAATGTGGTTGTTTAAATAACAAAAATAAGCGATAATAAGTATTAATATAAAAATAAATTTAAGAGATGGCTATTTTAAAAAAATATTTGATTATTAATAATATTTAATTTTAATTTACTAATAACACTTTTTCTAATTTCAAAAAATGTCTATGTTTGCTAATTGTAAATGTGTTGTATTTATGGGTAAAATTTTTAATCCTTTATTTATATCAAAAAGATGATTTGTTTCGAAAATGTGGTTGGAAATATTAGAATAATAATTATTATTTAAACACCTTAGATGTTCCTTAACTCTAGTATTAAAATTTCTAGAAGTCTTCCATATATAAAAAGATTTACAATCATTACAAATTAATTTATAAACATCAGATTTGTTCAAAAAATCACCCTTGTCTTTGTTATTTAATATGTAATTTTTAAATTTGTTAATTTGGTAAACATAATGTAGTATTTTCGTTGTTTGTTTTTGGCCGTGAAAATCTAAAAGCGTATCATAATATAATATATTAATTTTGTACTATAACCGTTATTGATTGCAATTTGTTTAAAAATATATTATTTTATTTTAAAATTATTTATAGATAAGGGAACATTAATTAATCTACTAAGTAAGGTATAAAAAGCTGCTAATTTTTGTGAAATTGGATTGTTCGATGTATTATGCATAACGTTAACCGTATATTTAGATATGTGCTTTTGCGAAAAATGTTAAAATCAAATTTATTATTGATGATAGAAATATTCAAATCTAAAAAATTTAAGCTACAATTTTTTCCAATTTCTAAGGAAAATTTTATTTTTTTGTGGAGTTTATTAATGAAATTCAAGTTAAAAAATTAAGCTAATAAAATGCTAATAAAGGACTAACTAGTTTAAACTTTTGTTCTCAGCCGCTGGTCAATGAGGGTGATTTTTTGAACAAATCTGAGGTTTACAAATTAATTTGCAACGATTGTAACTTTTTTATGTATGGAAGACTTCTAGAAATTTTGATACTAGAGTTAGGAACATATACGGCGTTTGAATAATAATAATTATTCTGAATTTGCCAACCAAATTTTCGAAACAAAACATTCTTTTGATATACATAAAGGATTAAAAAATGTACACAAAAACACAACATATTAACAATTAGCAAACTTAGAAATTTTAGAAATTTAAAAAAGATTTATTAGTAATTTAAATATTATTATTAATCTAATATTTTTTAAAATAGCCATCTCTTAAATTTATTTTCATATGATTAATATTTAAACAACCTCATTATCTTTTGTTATTTTTTTAAAATTCTTTTAATACATAATGTAAGGTTAAAATATTCTAAAATAATTTTTATATTACATTTTATTTAATTGTTTTTATAATATTTTTAAGTAATTAATCACCTTTCTCTAATATTTTTGCCCATTGTTCTTTTTATGTATACTTGTTTGTTTCTTTTGTTAATTTATTCATGTTATTATACTGACGAAGAAACCATCGGTTTTGAAACATGTAGATATTATAACATTGATTAAAGTGGTTTACCCAAAAGTAATTTGAATCATTTAAACAAAAAAATGCACCTACCTACTGATAATTTATTTTAATTTGAGGCCAGAATAGTGTTCATATCAAGATTACTATTTCAATTCATAAGCGCCTTGCAATAAAAAACGTTTTAACGCAACATTACATGATTCCTGATTTTGAAGAGTAATTTACAAGCTATTGCCCACAACTATACCCGACTAGGATATGGTATAACGTTAACACGCCGAAAAACACATTTATGCACTTTTATTATCTACTCCGTTGATGAATATTGCAGAATTATCACAAATATTGTTGCAAGAATGAAAACATAGACAGAATAAATGGATTAACCTACAAAAACTCCTCACAAATACCCTCAAAATAGTTAAGGTAGATTGATCCACCATAGCTTAGGTATTCTATGCTTTCATTATGTAATCTAAAAATTCTCATTGCTTTATTCTAATTATTTCAGTGAGCGATACACCATGGAGGATCTGTTCAATAATCTACCGATTGAAAATAAAAAAGAAGACACGGAGGGATCCATGGAAGAAGGAGAGTCTGTGGATAAGGTACCTTCAGTAAAAGAAAATATTCCAGATGCGGATGAAGTAACCAACCTAACGAAGTCTACAGAAATGGAGGACCAAACATTAATGGAGAAGACAAAAGAGAAGACCAAACCAAAGATAAGGCAGGTTAAACGATATAAATTACGCTTAAGAATAGCAAAAAAAGACGGCCCAAAAGCGAACGTGCGGAAAGCAAAAAGAAAGCGTACGAAGAGAGAAACCACGACAATGTATGTATCTCCGCGTGGTCCAAGACACTCTGAAAGAGTAATGGAGAAGATGGAAATGGTCTAGAAGAATGGTAAGTATAATTAAAAACAATATTAATTCATATTAACACTATTCACATAATTATTCTTCTTTCCCCGTGTTGTCAGATAATAGATACGTTTTAAAGAAATCTTTTGAGTTTGATGTTGAAACTTTTATTTGAAATTGAAAATATTTACAATACGTAAGTAAGTATTATTTAATACAATAACATGCTTTATAACTAAAATCATTCGGATTGCTGGTAATTTATTGTTGAGTTATTTGCAGCAACCAGCACTTTTTGATGTCGGCTTTGTGAAAACATTTATAAAATTTGTACTAAATGATAATGCGATATAATGATAATATGAACAAATAATGATATTTAGGCATCAATGACAATCCGATCTGATTTTTATTGAAATTTGCCAAAACTGCTTAAATGGTTTTAAGGTATAGCATGAAAACTTTAATAAACATTGTCCATTTTCTCGAATAAAACATACGGCCAATAAAGATTAAACCTGACTGATCTCAACATCTTTTTTTAGAATTCATCAAATCCAGTAAATCATAAAGGTATATAAAAAATTAAGTATTATGAATAACTAGTCTTACTAAGTTGTCTCTATAAGAGGAAATGTTTAATAAGTGTTGTAAACTTCATTACTAAGCGTGTAATTATTATACTGAGATAATATATAACTGTTTTGAAGATGAAACGAATATAAATATGCAAGCTTCAAAGTTTGTAGAATCTATTTATTGTACATATCCTGTTTACTGTTAATAAGAGGAATCAATTAGTTAAGTTTAGTGAATTGAAAATTAATTACTTAAGTGAATTGAAAAAGAAACAGAAACTGCCCTCTTTTCGTTGTGGGGAAGTTTGGAATTGAGAATTATAAATACGAGTAATCTATGGTTTACCAATTGCGTGTAAAATATCATTGTGAACACTATCATTATCAATAATCTAACACATTTTCAAACTCAAAAGGCATCTTTTATTTAAAAATAATACAGCTTGCCAAATGTTTTGAGCTTTGGAGCACATTATTTTAAATGGGATGGAGGAAATTTTATATAATGCTTGAAATGAGAAAGGATTTTTTTTAGAGAGAAACAACCAAATATATGTTAGGTATATATATTTCCCAACTTCTGGACCACGTACAACCTGGGCTTCAACTACTAGAACATGTGTATTTAAATAGTGATAGAATATACTATTTTATGGAAAAAACATACTAAAATAAAAGCTACCAACAAATTATCTATTATCTAACAGATTGATGAATTTTGATGATGATACCTTGCTCCGGTTTGGATAATGAAATATGTTGTACAGATAAAATAGACCGTTAAAAGTGCAGTATTACTTTTAAGAGAGATTATATAATTGTGCAAAATTGTAGTGGAATCGTCACAAAATGTGAAAAAAGAAATTGTGATTCTTTTGCTGTGAAATGTTTTTCTTCCACTTCATTATTATTTATAAATAATTTTACAGAAATATAATTATATTTATAATGTTTTTTTTTTAACTTCCGTTATGGATAGGAGAGGTATTTTTCAAAGACTACACTATTTATTTTCAAGAACCTCACCGTTATCATGTAAGTTAAAATGTTATAGACAGTAAGAATATTAATAATTTGATAAATTTAACGTATTTCTAAATAGGTCAAGATAGTCTCTACAAACCTCTGTAAATTTGTGAAAATAGTACTCTTATATTCCAAAGCATGAGGCATACCAATAGATAACAAAAGGTGTCAATGTAGATATTATAAAACTTCTTCTAAGATTCTAATGAACTTATTTAAAAAAAAACCATAAATTTAACATAAAATTATAAATTATATAATTAGTAGTAAATAAGTATTTTTATAGTGTTATTTTTTATATGTAAAATAAATATTTTAAATAATGTTAACGAAATTATTTAAGTATAGCGCCATCTACCCAAGTTTTTCCAAAATATGTTTAAAATGATCAAAACGTCATTTGGTTTTGTTATAAAATTGATATTTCGAAAGTTGACCCGTCCCCATCAAAGTTTAAAAGCCTGTGATAGCATTGATTTGATAAAACATGTTAGTTTATTACTACAAATACATTTTTACTTCATTAATGTTAATAATGGGAATCAATCACCCAATCAATCTACAATAAATGTAGATTTATTTACCCAAGAAACATGTAATTCAACTTTGATGTTTATTTAAAAAAAGTAATTGCTTAATTTCAATTTGTTTTGTTTTCATTGATTTGTTCACTTTATAAAGGCTTGTATACACTGTGGCGAAAGAATTTAGATTAAAAATTAGCGGAAATTTAAACTACATATTTTCCAGTTTCTTGTAGAATTAATAACAAAAGAGATTAGTAATAATTCTTGGATGTATGTACTGTGCGTCAAGCACCGTATATTATGTTTTATTCAGAAAATTAAACATGTTATGAGGTCTGGAATTTAAATACATATTTTTTGTTAAAAGCATTTCTATCGATTTTCTAATAGAACCTCTAACAGGCCCACTGTGCTATCTCCTATTTTTCGTCATACCGTAATCAGGTTCCTTTCGTAAGGTTAACCAGATTCATTGGATGTGTGAGTATGTCTCTAGGTTCCACAATGTGTCTTCCTAGGTATATGAGACTTGTTCCCAACAGAGCGGGACATTGGCAACATAGGAGAATAAATTATTGTCTCTCCATCCTCTTCACATTTCCTGTATCTATTGGTGTTTCCCACTCCCAACAACAGTATGTGTCTCCTGAGTTAGTTTTAAAAAATGATTTATTTCTGCCTGTGCTGAAACATAAGCAAATACATAATCTTACATGTAGCTAGTCACACAGATGCTGAGTGATTTTTTGCCATTGATTAAACAGATTGTAAGGCAAGTGATATTATTGTTTTAGGGTGCAATGAAAATATTTGTTCTGTTCGATTAATATATATATTTGTTGTTAATATTTACGGCAAATATGCACTTATTTTAAAAATTATATTAAAATCTATATAATTATAATTATAGTACGTGGATATAAATACGATGAGCGTAATATTTTTAAAATCTGAAACTAAATAATTGTACAGGAAAATAAATTTAAAGAGAATACCGTTAAATTAATTTTTAAGACACAGAAAAATAATAAAAATAATTTTTTCTTATAAAAAAAAGGATATTCATTTAGACTTTTATAAAAAGTCAATAGGTGTTCTATAAAAATAAAATCGGATATATTTATCAGAGACATTATCTAGGTAACAAATACATTCTTTGAATACTTATTTCCAATGAAAAAGGTAGCTGCCAAAAATATGGAAAAAAAACATTAGTCGAAGATAATATTTTTAATTCTGAAATTTGAAATATGAAGTTGAAAAATACGTCTCGTAATAGATCGCAACGGCTGAATTGTCCCGGTAAGACGTGAGATCTGGGTGCGAGTCCCAGTTGCGACCATTATGTTTTATTATTTTTATGTGTCTTGTTCATTTTCTTATTTTAATTTAGATTATTATTGTTGTCTTCTTCTTTAATAAATAATTATTTATTCCAAAAGGCAAGTACATAATACGCCTGAATTACATTATTTTTTTTTTACAATAAAATATTTTAATACTACTCTTCCATAGAAGCATCAGCTTGTGGCTGGAAGAAAAGTGTACATTGTTTTGTTTTATTACATATATTTAAAAGTGATTAATCATACTATGGTTACACACATGTATGCTATAATAAGTGTATTGTTACATTGAGAATAAAGAAAATAAAAACGAAAATAATACATTGTAATTTGTAAGGTATCCTATAATTGTAAGTATTATTCTATAAGCTATTTTTTATTATTTTAATTTACTAAAAGATACATAAATTACAAATATTTTATACTTTTGAAATTAGCTATTACTTTGTGATTTTCCATTATAAAATGTTGTTTCCATTATAAAGGTTGTTCCGAAACCGGTCGGCATTAATTAAATAAATCAGTGGTTTTAACAAAGTTATATTGTTTCATTTGAATACAAATATTTTTTTTACAGTAATTAATTACGTAATATATGTATTTGATGTACCTGTTGTTATATTGAAGAGGCTATTAGTCCGCAGTAGGTAATGCCTTATTTTACACTAGTATTCCTAATTGTCTTTTTTTAAATATGGTAAATAATCATGGTAAAAAAATCAGTCTTTCGGAAGAAAATTTGAAGAAATTCAGGAATATCTTACATTCATTATAAGCTTGTAAACTCGCAATGAGAGAGAAAGCTAAAGACATTAAAAAGCGAAAGTAAAATATTTTAATCACAACTCATTGTCAATTGGGTTGGTCATTGAGATGGTTCGATGCTCTGTAGGGAAACCGCCTGCACAGCGCGCGGTAAACTGTGCGACATAAAGTTACGGAATTCAATACTTCGTTTGTGTAAAAGCTATATGAAACCATACATGATTTTACTTCAAGCCAGAGAAATATGGTCAGCCGAAACCAAAAGTGAGATGTTCCGAAATATTAAGACTTTTAGGACATGTGACTATTTTTTGCTAAAGTTAAATACTACTTTATTCAAATTCTACTTCACTTAATTTATTTGTGCTAGAACTCATTCACATTTTCACGCCCTTATTTTTCAGAACAGTTCTTTCAAGATATCCCAATGTTACCTTGGATGACGTCATGTCAGTGTCAGAACAACATCAACTGAAATGAAAATAATATTATGTAATTGTGTATATTGTATATGCAGTTGCGCAAGTAAAAATATATTGTATAAAATAAATATAATCATCCAAATCAAATTTCCAGCGAAAAAGAACCTGACCATCAACTTGAGATGAATTGAGGCTTATGTTGCTAACAGCCATACATATTTGGTACTAGCTTCTGCCTGCGACATCGTCTGCATAGGATTAGTACTTCGATTAATCTATTTCTTTCCCCAGGTCCCATCTACGTTTATACTAAAATTCTTAACCTATTTATTTAAAATATATATAATTATTGATTCTTGATTCGATTTATAGTATTGGGCGAGTACTTCAAATAAATGCACTAATTTCAACATTTTATGCAAAAAATATTTATTTAACAATCATTGTTTTGCTAAATGTCATTCTCAAATTTTGACATTTTCTATTACACAATAATTATTTTTTTCAATATATTGAAAATAAATAGCTAGCTTTATGAATTATAGCCTATATGTTATATATGTTATTCTGATATATGAGATATATTATTGTAAAGTTTTATTAAAATCTATTCAGTAAATTTTGCGTGAAAGAGTAACAAACATATATACATCCACACAAACTTTCGCGTTTATAATATTAGTAAGATTTATACATTTTCTGCGCTGGTATCACCAAACGGTATCCAGTCGCGCTACATGATTTGAAGAATTATTCCGGTTTCAATACTCCTGGCTAGCGCCTGTGTTCACTCCAGTTTTCGCGCATTAAATTAACTGTAAAATTTAATAATGTTCCTGTAGATATATTTGACCTGTTTTTGTGCGAGTGTTTTTATTAATAATTACACGACACCTCAGCCTAATTTACAGTCCTGGTAATAACTGTAAATTGGGCTGAGGTGTCGTATAATTATTCACTTTTACAGTTGGCTGAATCTCCTGAAATCCCGAAGATAGTGCAAAATGCTTCCCAACCCGGAGAGGAGGCACCCAGAAACTTAGCTATCCTATTTTAGTTAATAACATATACCGTTAATAACGTTAGACTTACTTTCTTTTTCTATGAATATAAACAATTGGTATTTGATGAAGTGTCTTTAGTTCTGTTCATAATGAGTAATGTTTGAATTTATGATTAGAGCGGTGGGTGCAATACTTTGCCTGCCATATAAAAGTACACATCTAAATAAAATATATAATATTAAATTCAATATAAAAATATGTAAAATAAAATGGTGAACACATTAGAACTTGAACTTTGGTGGCTTGAGGAAAATTCTCCATCAATGGTGTAGGGGCATCTTCCTGCCACTGGGCAACGGCCTGGACAAGAGTGTTTTCCGATCTCCGGTAGCGCTGACTCATCCCGGCTATTCTGTGGCGCATCAAAGCAGCAAACCCATGCACCCTTCCCTCTGTGAACATCTGCATCGCCAGGGGAGGCCAAACAGCACTCTGTATGTGTGCACGGAGAAAAATGTTATTCGAAAAAAACGATCATTTTAATATTCGTAAAAACGGTTAAAAACGTGACTGAAGTTCTTACGAATAAATTAACAGTGTTTCAATGTTTATTCTTACATTTTCCCGCCAATAAACATTTAAAAACTGTTAATTTGTTCGTAAAAACTTCAGTCCAGTTGTTAACCGTTTTTTCGAATAAAATGTAACTGAATATTTTTATTACACAATTAAATTCTTAAAACTGTTGGAAAACAATTAATTTTCAGTAGAAACAACCAGCTTGTCGGATAATAATATAATAAGCGGATTTAATTTTTCCTATGGGAAAAACTAAACCCGTTCCTGAAAATCTGGTGAAAATAAAATCATACCAGTAGTAAACATCTATAGTAAACATCTAAAAACTAAACCCGTTCCTGAAAATCTGGTGAAAATAAAATCATACCAGTAGTAAACATCTATACATTCAGTAACCAAGGACAGAAACTGCACTACCTTTTGGTGGTATGAAATTTCGGATAGCTAAATGAGTCCCTGTAGAGGTCCTTGACTCTCATAGCGTTATAATGGGGCTATCACTTACGCTCATAGCGAATATCGATTGACCAAATTGCAACCAATCTTTACCCTTTTTTAATATGGTGGTCGATATAATTAATTTTAATGATTTAATGGAAAAAAAAACTTCAACTGGCAATTAGTGGTCGAGTGGTAAGACACTTGACTCCCATTCGGAAGGTCGCGGGTTCGAACCCGGCGTGCGCAAATAAATTTCATTTGATTAATTTGTGTTATTTCACAATTAATTAATAAAAATAATATATGTTATATTTGCGGCACGTTCCAGAGTGGAAGATACTCTAAGTATAGCCCTGGTGTAAGACCACCATTCAGAATTGAAACGTTGCTTAATAATGGCTTTACCCGTGTTTAGTGACTAGATCTGAATAGCCAGGTACTTTCCCACCTTCCTCTCCCCCATCTCCTTCCATTCCCCACTTACCTTCAGCCTCCTAACATACTCCAATCGGGGATGCCATAGTCTCACTGGCTCCAGAAGGGAGCAGTTGGGACTCTTGTGAGGTTTCTCTATAAATAAAAACTTTCAAAGTACTGTAGGTCAAATGACGGCTTGAATTTTTTGTCAACGGAGGCAAGTGCAAGGATTTGTTGTCATAAATTTTGAATGTCAAGTTCTTCTTCTTTCGTATGGTGGGGGGGTCAGAGGGGGACATCTAGGTCTGCGAGCCAGTCCAGGGCCTCAGGCGTCGCCCTGTGGACCTCATCAATCCCGCCGGGGAATGAATGGAGCGGGCATTCGTTGACCACATGTACGGTGGTCTGCACCGCACCGCATTCGCACATCGCCGACTCTTTAAGGCCCCATCTATGCATCATATGGGCACAACGGCTATGGGAGCACCTTATTCTACTGATGGCGGACCAGAGTTTGCGAGACAATGAGAACCCAGGCTGTCTCTCAGTGGGGTCTTGTACGAGATGGGCATTTTCCACGTTGGCCGATTGCCACTCAAGTTTCCACCTGTCTTCAGGGTTGAGGGGTGATTGGAGGAGTCTTTCTCCTTCCGTCCAGAAGGGTTTTCGGGACTTCAAGCGGCATGCCGGGTGGGAGACGACATCGTCGTGCAAAGGGATTGCGCTTTTTTGCAGCGCCTTCTTGTATTCCCTCAGTGTAAAATTCTACTCAAGTAAAAATACTCAAGTAAAATTCTGTGATAACGTTATATTTCCACAGAATATAATGGTTTGCAGCTTTCACAAAAATTAACACTGAGAAAATACATGATTGCCTGTAATTGAAAACGTCAACATAATAATTTTGCTCGGAAATCCATTGGACGCATGCAAGAATCACGAGCGCGTGTTTCGAGTGAATGATATTAAGTATAATATAGTCTTTGAAGTTCAAACTAGATCGTAACGAGCAAAATAACACGATGTGGAATAACATGAATACGATGTTAATTCCTCTTTCATTTTAATTCAATTGAATTCAATATTGACATAGGTTGCGCTGCATAAAATTTAATCGGAATCAATTTTACAATTTTGAAAAAAAAAACTTATTCGTGTACGAATATGAAACCTACACAGCTACAGTACACAGCTATACTGTCAATGGCAAATATAATTAATACACGTAAAACTTACCGAAGTATCAAAATTGTTATTTTTTTTGGATTTGGTAAACCAATGAAAACTCTGGTAACAATATGGACATTTCCAAGCTTTAGCTTACGATGAAAATTAATTTGCATCGCCAATTGGGTATGTTGTGAGGCTGAAAGTAGTGGGAATGGGAAAGAGATGGGAAGAGGAAGGTGGGGGGATACCTGGCTATTCAGATCTGGTCACCAAACACGGCTTAAGCCAATTCAAGCAACGTTTCAAATCTGAACGGTAGTCTTACAGTAGACAAAACATAATCTTACGCTACACAAAACATAATGTCTACATGTCTGCGGTACCCATAGTATAAGGAAGATATAGTGGGTTAATGACTGCGGTACTTATAGGTTAAGGAAAAACGCGGTACCATAGTTAAGATAATGGCATAATTAACTAACTACCTAACTAACTAACTAACCATCACGCCGTTTCCGCGCAGGGGTAGGCAGATGTCACATCACTACTGTAATCACATCACTAGTGAAAGTACTGGTGATCATTATATCTATGGTCTAACCTCTCTCTCAGTCGAGCTCTGGTCACGTCAAGTCATAAATAAACCTTCATTATAAAATATAATCAAAAGTATTCTCAATAAGATCCTCAACAGTTTACCCAACAAAACATGGTGTCAGAAGTGGGATACTAATTTTTACATTAAAATATATTGAGGATCAAAAATAAAATACAAGATGTCAAAAGATACAATAATGTCACATGTACAACATGATTTCAGTGCTTTGCCAAATCTACAAGTGTTGTCGAATAACCCAAATAATAATGGAATATGGAGAAATTGGTGGCAAAAATATGAAATATATTTGGTGGCATCAGGTCTCGAAGAAGCTCAAGAAAAAAGGAAAATTGCAATTTTACTACACTCCATTGGCTCCAAAGGTATGGAAATATTTAAGTCTTTCAACATAAAAATGGAATCTGTCTCGGTAAATGAAGTAAAGAAAAAGTTTGATGAATATTTCGCACCGCAGAAAAATTTAACTATGTTAAGAAACAGATTTTTCACAAGGAAACAGAAGAATTCAGAAGATATTAACAATTTCCTATTGGATTTGGAAAATTTTAGTTTGGAATGTGAATTTGGGAATCTGAGAGAATCTCTTGTGAGAGATATATTTATTGCAAACATGAGTGCAAATCTAAGTCACATTCGTCAGCGCTTATTGCAAGATTCCTCATTATCATTACAAAAAACTGTAGAAATCACAAAATCAATACTAATGTCACAAGACAATGCAGACAAAATAAATCAACAAGAGCATACAGATAACATCCTTCAAGTCAGTCAGCAGAAAAACACTTCAAGACAGTCAAGAACATCATATCATCACCATCAACATCGTCATCGTCTCCGAACATCATCATCATCACCGTCAAAGTCATATCAACATGAACATACAAATCGTCATGGTTCACCGTCATCGTCATCGTCGCAGTCAAGGTCAAATCAACATGAATCTTCAAGTCGTCATGGGTCACCGTCATCGTCATCGTCGCAGTCAAGGTCAAGCGGTCATATTTCTACATGTGGAAGATGTGGTCAGCATCATCGCTACAAGTGCCCAGCAGTCAATGTCAAATGCAGGTCATGTAATTCTTTTGGTCATTTTGCTAAATATTGTTTCAAAAATAATTATTGTCACGGTAAAGTCAGAAATTTAAAATCAGAGTCATCAAAACCCAATGATGACAGTGCTAATTGCCCTGAGGGTCATTTTATCTCAACAATCAGAAACATTAATAATAACAATTACTCAAGTCAAGCATGGCACATAGATGTAACAATAAATAATAAAATATTAGACTGTATTTTGGATACAGGAGCTGATATAAACGTCATGTCAATGTCAAATTTTAAAAAATTGAATTTATGTAATACAATTTTACAAAAAGGTTTTACAAAAGTGTCAGGTTTTGGAGGTGATAAAATACCTATTATTGGTAATTGTGATCTTGTATGTCAAATCAATGGAAATGTCATAAATAATATAATATTTTTTGTCGCAAATATAGAATGTCAATCAGTCTTAGGTCTTCCAACTATTAAAAAACTTGGAATTATAAAAAGAATATTTAATGTTCAATGTGATCGTTACACCATATTAACTGAATATAATGATGTATTTCAGGGTCTCGGATGTTTACCACCTGTCGTTCATCTCAAGCTTCGCCAAGATGCTGTTCCTTGCGTGGATCCTCCGAGGAAAGTCCCATTTGCATTACAAAAAAGTCTTCAGGAGGAATTAGATCGCATGGACAAGATGAAGGTCATTGAAAAGGTTACTAAACCTACGTCTTGGGTAAATTCTGTCGTCATAACTGTCAAAGAGTCAGGTAAATTAAGAATTTGTCTTGATCCTAGAAGATTAAATAATTCCATAATGAGAGAATACTATCCTTTAAAAAATATTGATGAAATCAGATCAAAACTTATAGGAGCTGCCTATTTTTCTCATTTAGATGCTTATTCTGGATTCTGGTCATTAAAATTAGATGAAGAAAGTAGTGATTTATGTACTTTTCAAACTCCATTTGGAAGGTACAGGTATTTAAGACTACCTTTTGGAATAAATGCAGCAACGGAAATTTTTTATAGGATAATGATAGATTTGTTTGGAGATCTGGAAGGTATATTAATTTTTGTGGATGATTTTCTAATTTATGGAGAAACTGAAGAAATTCATAATATTAGATTAAGAAAAGTCATGGAACGGGCTAGAGAAGTCAATTTAAAATTAAATAAGTCAAAATGTAAATTTTTAGTCAAGGAAGTTTGTTTCCTAGGTTATATTTTTAGTCAAGAAGGGGTAAGAGTCGACAAAGCAAAAGTCAAGGCTATATTAGAGTTGCCGTCTCCAAAAAATGTCAAAGATTTACAAAGATTTTTGGGAATGGTAAATTATTTAGGTCCATTCATTGAAAACTTGTCTGAAAAGTCACAAATTTTAAGAAATTTATTAAAAAATAACGTAATTTGGTCATGGGATGAAAATTGTGAAAATACTTTTAAAATTTTGAAAGAAGCCATTTCAAATGCAACAGTTTTAAGTCATTATGATTCAAAAATACCGCTTACTCTATCAGTAGATGCATCAAAGTCAGCTATAGGTGCAGTTATTATGCAAAATAACCGTCCAATTGCATATAGTTCGAAAACAATGACACAGTCGCAGGAAAATTATGCTCAAATTGAAAAAGAATTATTTGCTATACAATTTGGTTGTAATAAGTTTCATCAGTATATTTATGGTAACAAGGTGACAGTACAGACTGATCACAAACCTTTAGTCTATTTATTTAAAAAACCTTTACATGATGTACCAGCTAGATTGCAACGCATGATGTTAGCTCTTCAATCTTATGATTTAAATGTAGTACATGTCCCAGGTAAAGAAATGTATATATCGGATACTTTATCTAGAGCTGCTTTGAAAGATCATTATATACCCGATTATGAGTCTGATCTACATTGTCATGTAAATTCAATCTATATGAACTTAGCTATTAGTGAAGAATATCGTAAAAAATTGAGTAATGCTACTGCTTTAGATGAAACTATGCAAATATTAAAAAAATATTATTATGAAGGTTGGCCAAATAGCAAAGATAAAGTCCATTACACTTTAAAATGTTATTATAATATTCAAGATGAAATTCATGTTATTAATGAGTTAATTTTTAAGGGTAATAAATTATTAGTACCTCAGTCTATGAGAAAAGAAATGTTAAACAAAATACATGAAGGACATCAAGGAATAAACAAATGTCTAAGATTAGCTAGGGATACTTTATTTTGGCCTAGTATTTCGGTGGATATAAAAAATTTAATTGAGCAATGTCAAATATGTAATAAATTTAGAGCATGTAATCAAAAAGAACCACTGATAAATTATGAAATAAATAAGTTTCCATGGCAACAAGTAGGAATTGATTTAATGTATTATGATAATCAAACGTATCTTATTGTAACAGATTACTATTCAAAGTTTATAGAAACTGCTTTTCTAAATAATGATTCCACTGCAAAAAATGTCATAATTCACTTAAAATCTATTTTTGCACGTCATGGAATACCAATGTCTTTAGTGTCTGATGGTGGTCCACCTTTTCAATCTATTGAATTTAAATCATTTTTATTTGATTGGGATATAGAACATGTAGTTACTAGTCCATATCATTCACAGTCTAATGGTCAGGCAGAAAGTTCTGTTAAAATTATAAAAAATATTTTAAAAAAGTCTAAAGAAACAAAAACAGATCCTTACATAGCTTTATTACATTATAGAAATACACCTAAAGCTAATTTACCGTCACCTGCTCAATTATTAATGTCTAGAACTTTGAGAATGAATATTCCTTTAGCTCAAATTAAATTAAAACCAAAGGTTGTAAGATTCTCAGATTACAAAAAGTGTGTTGAAAAAAATAATTCGAAAAATTCTAAATATTATAATGTCAATGCAAAACCTATGTCTTTATTACAAAGGGGGGATTATGTATACTTTAAGAAAAATCCAAAAAGCAATTGGTTGCCAGCTATTGTCAAAGATAAAATGAAATGTAACAGGTCTTATATTGTAGAAGATAACTATGGTAACACATACAGACGTAACAGAATACACTTAAAACTGAGATATCATGCAAACGTCAATGATCACCATCTGTCCATGCGATCCGATCCGGCACTTGAGGAGGCAGAGGCTGGAGATGAGGGACAGGTGGAAGAAAATAACTGGAATAATCCTTACGTTACCAGATATGGTAGAGTTGTCAAACAACCGGATCGTCTAATGTATAATGTGTAAAGTCTAATGTCTAACGTATAATGTCTAAAGTCTAATAGCCAATGTATAATGTCTAATTTCAATATATTTATAATTATTTTGCATTGTATAAATTATGAATATTAAATTTATTATACAATTAAAGAAAGGGGATGTCACATCACTACTGTAATCACATCACTAGTGAAAGTACTGGTGATCATTATATCTATGGTCTAACCTCTCTCTCAGTCGAGCTCTGGTCACGTCAAGTCATAAATAAACCTTCATTATAAAATATAATCAAAAGTATTCTCAATAAGATCCTCAACAGTTTACCCAACAAAACAGCAGAGAGGACGGACCGCAAAACACCTTGGTCTTGGCATACACTCACAGTCATACATCGTCTCATACATACTCTTCTATTTTTCTGACTCTTGACATGGCCCGACTCAAGTATCTGATTCACTTGATCGTGCCATGTCTTCCTCGGACGTCCCCTACTTCTTATACCATTCACTTTTGCATCATATATTCTCCTTACGCTCATCTCTTTGTTCATTCGCTCTACATGCCCAAACCATCTGAGGGTTCCTTTCTTAATTTTACTCATTACGCTTACATCAGCATTGCATTCTTTTCGAATCTCCACATTTCTCACACGATCATAAATGGTTTTACCACACATACGCCTCAGGGATCTCATTTCAACAGCATTCAGTCTACTTTCATCCTTCCCCTGCGAGTTCCATACCTCACTGCCATACATCAGGGTAGGTACAAGCACTCCATTGTGGACTGCTAACTTCGCTTCTTTGGACAGCTTTTCGGCAGCAACGGCATTCAGTCCTCCATTAATGGAGTTACCTGCATTTACCCTTCTTTCAATATCTCTAGCAGCCTTCCCATCTCTCGTAAACATACTACCCAAATTTGGCATAATTGATATCATAAATAAATATACAACGTGTAAACTACCAACTTTGTGACTTTACACAAACGTGTAAAGTTGTGTATAGCATTATTATTGGTTTCCTGTTTATACATAGATACATATTACAAATTCCTGCGTACTAAACGATTACTGTCGATTGAAAATTTGACCGAACGATGCGCTATGAGCTCAAAAATGAAAGTAGAAGTTTTCTGTTTGGATAGGTTAATAGTAAATTAATAAACAGTATAATCACATCAAAGTAATGTACACAAAATCAATACAATTTGCTACAGCCATTGAACCAGGAGGGCAGGGCGCCTATGCGTCTATGGTATTCATTGCGGTTTATACATCATACGTCAAAGCTTGAATTATTGGGTGAAGAGTGGTGGTAAGGGAGGGTGGGGGGTTGATACAAACTAAGCAGAATTATTATTGTAATGCATTTCAATTTTGACCACCCTCCTAGTTTTAGGTATACACTTTCGGCAGCCTGGGCAGATAGAATTCAATACACGCTGAATTACAACCAAAGGATATGTTTCAGCAGCTTGGGCGGGCAAAATTCAATACAC
Organism: Limnephilus auricula; assembly: GCA_951813805.1. Lineage (NCBI taxonomy): Eukaryota > Metazoa > Arthropoda > Insecta > Trichoptera > Limnephilidae > Limnephilus > Limnephilus auricula. The sequence continues at coordinate 16,282,388 of OX638391.1, read as the reverse complement.
GCCGAATTACAACCAAAGGATATGTGTATTTTCACAAGCGAGGGATTCTGTTGAAAATGTATGGAATATTTAAAGATCATTTTTCTGTTTTTAATCATCCTACTAAAAATGTGTTTTTTTTATGACTTCATTCAAATTTATTCATTTTAAAAATCATCAAAAACCGACAAAACCAAATCGGCCCAAGGTTGGCAAGGGCACCAAATACGCACGTCAACAAACAACAAAATGTTATATAGTCGACACATCTGGGTCAGAGGGCTAAAGTAGGCTATATTATTTTTAATTGTATTCAGGTGAAAGGTGTTATGGCGTCTTAAACAATGGGAATTATGGACATTTATTTCAATATTGCTAAGACATAGTGTAGTATCAAGATGGCCGTGAATGATTTTATGTAAACATATTAGAGCTGTCAATTGCCTTCTAGTTTTAAGTGTATCAATCTTGAAGTAATCACGACGTACGTCGTATGATCTAAGATGGTCATGTAGTCCACATTTAAAGGATAACATTCTTAGCATAGATAGTGTTATCATGTTTTTTCCTGTCATGTCATGACACAATTAAACAATTAATGAATTTATTTGTAAGAAGCAGAAACATAAAGCATTATGACGGGCCACCCACTCCCCAGCCGCTTGTTTACTAGTTCCCAAGGCTCTGGGGAAGGTAAATTAGAGAACTCGTGGAATGTAATCACAGACAAATTAATTAATGCAGCATTTGCTGTTGTTTGTGTGGAAAAAATATTGTCTGCTTTATTAAATTTGTAATTGACGATGATGCATGCACTCTCGGATTCTTGGATACAGCAACCATAGATCTAATTTTTACACACTAGCAAAAAATCTAACGACACGCTTTTACGCTGTGAATACAAGTTGTTGAACAGCCGCTTGTTTTCGTTTTGTTTTCGCACTTTAACTTTGTACGAAGGATGAAGAATAAAATGTTTGTGGTTCAATTTATTGACAACGTTTATTACATCGCTAAGGGAATTTTAGGCATAAAAAAATTTAACTATAGCCTGCAATGTTCGGAGGCAAAGTCTACAGTATTAATGCACGGGACAGACGCGACGTTCACATCAAAAGATACTTGTATAACACAATATATTTTCAACCGACACACTACGTTATAAAAGATTTCTTCCTAAGAGGAGAGAGGAGAGGGGGTCTGTTGACTTCGGAAGCGGCCGCGAAATACCATTTATTTGTATTGGATCTGTCAAATTGACGGCTGACAGCTGCTTGAGCACGGCGGCTGCTTATTGACAATGACATGTTTACTGCGGAGGGGGGGTCGCATATTTTCAAATATCGCATCGGGAGCGGTTACGGCGAATAACGCCGAATAGCGAAGACCCGAACCGCGCTTCTAACACATAATTTTTTACGTGTGGCGGGTCTGTATACGGGATTGTATGGCGAGCGGTATTGTGTTATAAAGTATCTTTGATGTGAACTTCGCGTTTGACTTCATGGGCTTATAGAAACGAGCCATTTTAACTATGCTATATTTAGAGAACTAACTGACTAATGGTAGATTCAGACTGGGTCGACGTACGTATGCATCGCTACGCCTAACAATATCTGGGCTACTTAGCAACCGATTTTCAATGAAAATTTATGTTTTAGAATCACATTGGCCACACGCAACGTGACGTGCGATGTCTGTGGCCATTTTCATAGAAAATGTATGGGTTGCTAAGCATTGTTTGGCGCAGCGATGCGTACGTACGTCGTCCAGTCTGAATCTACCTTAACAATCACGCCATAGGCAGAGGATAGACAGCCACACAATTTTATCTTAACACGAACTCCTTGCTTCATTCGCATTAATTCATTTGGCCAACATTTATACAAGGTTGACTTAAGTATCACGTGAGAACACCATTTAATTCCTCGCCATTTATTTTCTGGTTTTATTAATACAATATACATTATATTGCCTGAAAACAAGGTTACCTGGTATAGGGAATAATTCGTAGTTCAATCAGGGCTCAGTATAACAATTTGCGTTGGATGTTGTTGCTGAACTTCGAACCATTCCATTCATATTGGAAAACGAATTTGAAAATGAGAAAAACCGCTATAGAATTTTCAGCATTCAACTCAACATTACTAATAATTCATCATGCAAGAGTTTTAACCGCAATACACTCAATTTCAGCAATACTAATAATAATAATGATTTGAAATGTGAAAACACAATCGCGGTTATCCATCGCAATGTAATATGTTACACCAAATGATTGTTTGAGTATATTACTTGCCTACTCGTATTATATAATATATTTCAAACATAGGTGAACATATATTAGTGGTAAATTTGAAGTTATCTTCTCTTTCCTAACTTATTTCAATCCTAAGTAATAAAATGAACAAATAAATAATCACTTCTTCAAATTCACTTTGTGGCCTCATTTTAATTAAATGAAAATAAAAATATCTCAATTTATATTCAGGCTTTTTTTTAAATGATGGTGTATATAAAGATATTTATTTTCATATAAACTAAACTAATGATCGTTTTAAATATGTATCTTCTTATGAAATGTTTTCACTTTGTGATGGCATTATTTAATTCATTAAAAGACAAATAACTTAGTTTATATCACTTTATGTTTAAATCAACACTTCACATCAGTGTATATATCACATACTTGAGAACAATGTTCACATCATAAGGAGTAAATGTACAAACAAAATAAACAAAATATTTTAATAAAAAATATGAATATATATATTTTCAATAAAAATATATAAATTTGTTTTAGACCATATTCAATTTTAATTAAACTCTACCGGTTTCGGAAGAACCCTTCCTTCGCCAGGAGAGTATTAAAACTAACCTATGAAAAAAAAATATTGACAGATATATACAAAAAAAATTAGGTGTTTGAGTGGGAGGTTAATAAAGGGGGAGGGGTAATTGCGGGAATTCCGGCAATAATATATATAGTTTCATTCGATATCGGTAAGTTTTATTGAAACCATATTTATATTAACATTTTTGTCCAAACATCTTACTTATTTTAAATCGAAAGAAATCTAATTTAGCGGTCAACATTATTAAAAAAATATAATATACAGTGCAGGCATTACTCTACGACCAACGGTAGGCTCTGTGTAGTTTTTAAATTCGCTAATGAGATGTGTATTTAATATTAGAAAAATGCATTTTGTTATCATCTTCTGTTGATTGCTTTAGCCAACTAAATACATGAGCGTAAGTACCGACAATTTCTTTTACGTTAAGAAGCAAGTTAAGCACTGTGAGCGCCTCCGCCCACTCAGGCAACTGAAAACTCTCAACTGCCAACTGTCTTTGTATGACAATGTGATGGCCCGCACATACACTATCACACAAAACCCCGTTGTCAATGGTAACGCAAGCGGTGACTTGCGACTTGCTCTACTGGTTGCCCTGGGCGGCCATTGATAGTTGCCAACTGTCAGCTGATTGTTCTTCTTCTATGGTTAACCAAGCTTTTTGACCAATCAAGACAGAGAAACAGACGGTTTTAGTTGGTTTTCAGTTGCCTCAGTGGGCGGAGCGCCTGAATATGTAGAACCTATAAAATTAATTTAGAATTGAGAACTTGCTTAAACAGCTCTTGTAGTATTTGGTGACCATATTTGCAATATTTGAATAGAACACCTTACTTGAGGATGCCATTGTTCCACTGGCTCTTGTCGGTTAGTGATCTAGTAAGGTTTTGACATAAAATCGTCCGTTTGCAACAAAATGACAACATTCCTGGCTACACCGCTCTCCCTCGCTTTATGAATAGAGTGATTGATTCCTGAAAAATAAGTATTTAATCACGTTTTATTTTGTAGGTGGAAACCTTGTAAAGATTTCCATGATGTATTTATTATTTCGCTGCGAGCAAAGACATGGGCTGGGTGGCATGGTAAGGTGGGTGGGAAAGGGGGGAAGGGGGAAGGGTCAATGTCAAACTGATGTTACACGAGCCAAGTGAGTTTTAATAATTGAGAATCATAATGTTTAAATCTCGTAAAACTCTTGTCGACGGGAGACATAAATGCATACACAATGAAACATAATATATTTGGTATAATATTTAACTAAGTTTTTTGATGCATTAATAAATAGAGTAAAGGAATTATTAGAGTTATAATATTCACGTAAGGATATTTTCCAATGAGAAGACTGAGTGCATCACGTTCACGGAGAAAGGAAATTTCAACGTTTAGTGAAGAGAACCCTTTTTTGAGACCTTCTGTCAACTTTTGTAATTTTACCTAAATATTAATTTAGGTAAAATTACAAAGGACGCATTACTGAATATTTTCATTTTATAGCATTAAAAAACTGTCATAGTTAAAGCTATTTTCTAACTATTGTACAAATATGCTATTAGCTATTATTACGTTTTTTTCTAAAATGGTCCACCCTACAACGTCAAACCTCGAATTAATAATTTTCGATCGGTCGAAAGCTGACGACCTCCGTGGTCTAGAGGCAAGACTTTTATTTTTATTTTTTTTGTAAGTTTTTTATTCCAGAAAAAAAGAAAATAACATTTTCACTTACTTAACTAGAATTTGAATTAAATTACATTACATAACAGTAGATTAAATTACATTATATTATCATACAATATTATTCACTTTCACTATATTGTTGTTTGTGAATACAAATGAATCATTTAAAAAAAAAATTACATACACATTTTTCGTTTTTAATATCATCTGGAAGGCAATTATATAAATTGCCCCCCTCATAACTGATGGATTGCTTACCGTAGTTAGTATGAATGGTGTTTAAATGTATCTTATCGTGTTGTCGTGTAACATGTTTGTATACTTGGGACGTTTTAATGAATTCTGTGTTTGTATGTATGAGTTTATTATTTATTTTGTATATTAGGAGTCATATATTGCATTCGTATAGTTTCCTTAATGTTAACAGTTTTGTTTCCAAATATAGTTTTTTTGTGGATGTTTTGGATTCGTAGTGAAATAGTTTTTTTGATTAGCTTATTTTGAATTACCTGTACTTCATTTATGTATGTTTCATACGGATTTCCCTAGACTATAGATATTATATATACTCCTTATATTTTCAGACTCTAGACTTCCAATCCGAAGATAGCGGGTTCGAACCCGTGCGGCGTGCGCAAATAAATATTATTTGATTAATTTGTGTTGCTTCACAATTAATTGATTAAAAATAATATATAGTATTTTTGCGGCACGTTCCAGAGTGGAAGATACTCTTAGTATTGACCCGGTGTAAGACCACAATTCAGAAATGAAATGTTGCTTTAAATGGCTTTAGCCGTGTTTGGTGACCAGATCTGAATAGCCAGGTACTTCCCTACTGTAAGTTATGTAAGACCATCATTCAGAAACGAAACGTTGCTTGAAATGGCTTTAGCCGTTTGGTGACCAGATCTAAATAGCCAGGTACTTTCCTACGTACCCCTTCAGCCTAATAACATATCCCAATTGGGGATGCCATACTCTTACTGGGTTTAGAAGAGAGCAGTGGGACTCTTGTACAATATTAAAATTTTGGAAAATCAAAAAATAAAAAATCTTAATTTTTTTTGAAAGCTTCCTTTTGATTTAACAAACAGTGTTTCATACAAAGAACATAAATCACTGCCATAAAAGGCGGGAAAAGGCTTGGGGTGGTTTTCGAAATTAGACAGGTCCTTTCAAACCTCCCTCCTCATAATATATATTAAATTAAATTAAATTTAAAACATTAAATTAAAAAACATTAAATAGTTTATTTGCGGCACGTTCTTTTTATTTTTTATTTATTTATATATAGGTACAAAAGAAAGTACAAGTTACACATTAGGAAGCTTTGCCTGTCCAACTAGGAAAGTTTCCCGTTCCAGGACAGACAAATTGACAGGTTTAGTTCATATTATTCCTTAAGTACATAATTGCAAACAAAAATAAAAACAAAGATAAAAACAAGAAAATTCTATATATTATTTTTTTTAAAAAGAAAGACAAACATTCCCGGGTTACGAATAACCCAACATCATCCTCTGAATAAGCCCGTAGATTTGTATATAAATCAAATTCACTCCATCTGCCACAAACTCTCCTTTATACTAGCATATTATAAAAATTGGCACTCTGTGAAACTTGGAGGAAATGTTTTATATATTATTCTTATGTACAGATTATTCCTGCAAGGTGTAAAATAATTTAATTGCTTTTTATTCAAGAAGCTTAATGTTCAAGCTTGCTGTTGCTAAAAGTTTCGTCTTCGAAGTATCGTTGCTAGAATTATCTATAATATACTATTTAGTGAAGGTATATTTTATTAACCATCTCGGGTGCGGCGGGTGAGGCACCTACATTGGGATGTATACTTAAGGGAAAAATACGAGTGTGCTTTAGACTACACCACTGAAGGAAAACATCTAGAAAGAAAATGTGCGCTCGCACTGCTCTCTCTTGCATCAACAGTGTGATACAGTCCATTCGACTCGCCCGTAACGCATTACACTTTTTGTAACGCATTCGCTAGCTTACCCCCCAAGTCAAGAGTGCGTAAAGAAGTTTTACTCAAAAAATTATAAACGCCAGAATTGCTGGCAAAGGCATCCAATCAAGTTTATGATTTGGAAAACTTTAGCATCCCCATTTTATACTTATTTGTGAAATGTCCGCGGTCAGCGGAGTGCTCTTAGGGATCCAGCACAATGAGTTGGGAAAACTTCCGACGTTTCTGTTTTTACTACACCGATCATGGGAAAGATTTACCGACTAACAGAATGTTTGAGTGCAAGCGCACGAACGTTGACATTTATTGTCAAGGGTCGGGATGTAAAGAGAAATAATACTGATTCTTCCTCTCAGGTCAGGAAATTCTTCGATTGTAAAATGCATAGTTAAAAAGAGGAGTAGAAAAAGTACAGGAAGAAAACTTGCAGTTGTGGATATTTATTATTATCTACTATTACACATATTATGTGGAAAAAATATTATGTGTATGAATAAATTACTATTGTATTTAGAATGCATGTTAATGATATTGTTTGGTTTAATTTGCAGATGGCTGGGGTTGTTGGAGTGAGTGGTCGGATTGCTCCGCATCATGTGGCTCGGGTCGCTCGGAGCGGCGCCGGCCGATTTTAAATTTGTCATGAAAATGTAACATCATATTTAATTAGCAGTCCACAATCGTCTGCTTCTTCTAACGTTTCCTGGCTAGCCAAGCGCTAACAGGCCCCACTTTCAGATCTTAAAAATTTCAATATTGATAAATTCAAACATGGATTTTGTGGAGTTTAGAAGTGTTGAAAATGCAAAGATTTTTTTTTTTATTATCGGAACATACTTTAATAACGTTGAATAAAATAAAATAAATTTTCTTCCATTCGTAACATAATCTATAGCTCGTTGTAAATCAGACAGAATTTTTCCGTGCATGGGTAGTGTAGTAAAAATTAATTTCCACATAATGAAATTTTCAAAGCTCCAGCTCAATTCTCTATTATGGAAACAAACTTTAAGAGAAATATAATAATGTACACTTAGTGACAGCGTTCTAAACTTTGTAAACCTCTTAATAACTTTCCACAGCACGGTCATTAGCTAATATGGTAGTTGAATAAATGATAAAGCGTAACTTTTAAAAGTTATTATATAATAATAATAAACGAAAATTAAACAAAACTCTTCGAACCTTTGTTAGGCGCATATATCACTTATATTTTAAAGATTTTTTTTGAAGTAAATACTTCTTTGAGTTGAGTGGTAAACTGGCGAATGCGTTACGGAAATTACAGCGTTACGAAGAGTGAAATGCATTGCGAGGCGAACGGGATGCGCACGTCAATGTCAACGTCGATGCGCACCGCTTGATCGGGCGACGCGAATGATAAAAAATTTAAATAAATATTTGTAGAAAATTAATATATATATATATTTTTTTTTACATCAGGTCCACACAGGAGGCCCTGAGGAAAATAATTTTCCTCAGGGCCTATGTCATCTTTGGGGATGCTGTGTGAAGGGTATTTTAAGGAAAAGAAGGAGAGGAAGTTCTGGGAAGGAAAAAGGTATGAGGGTCGGGTAGGAATCTGGGGTTCAGTGTGTCTAGATCATCCGCCGCCAAGACATAGATAAACCTACCCCCATGAACCCGGGCACCCCTGCTAAGTCACCAAACGTAGCGAACCACTTGGAGTGACCTATGGCAGAGGTGTTGGTTATCCAATAAATGGTTCCCGGGGCGGCGGTACCCATTCCCGCCTCTTAAATTGAGAATATGTATATATTTTAAACATATACATAGACATACATATAGATGGAGCGAAAGACGTATTTAGTTCAGTCGTGTGGTTTAAAGCACACTCGTATTTTTTTTACTCATATATAATATATGTAGAAAAAAGTAATTTTAAATATAACCATGATATTTTGTATTATAAATAAATAAAATATATTCCAAAAAACTCAAAAATACTCTTGAAAAAAAAAGCAGTTTGTAAATTAGCGAAGCCTTTTAGTAGCAAGCTCAGAGCTTCCATTATAGAAATATGGAATAAGAGGTACCTAGCCTGGGTAGATGTATCTGGTACCCGGGGACTAATTCCCTGCGCCGCGCACCGATCGATCGGCTGTAACATGAAAGTGCCTGTATAATATTATAACTTATATGTATTTGGTTATTATCGAATTCAGGATTCATGACAATGTGTTATGATAGTTGGTATATATTTATAAAAAATCTCCTTGGATGTCAAGTTTATCCGAGACAAGTATTTAATTTTTGAGCACACATAAAAAAAAAAAAAAAAATTTAGAGTCTAACCTTTACGCGCGGTTGAAGTAAAACTTCTTTGACTTTTTTGGCAGGTATTACTATTCTAGCGAAGTCAAGAACCCTTTATGAATATAAAAATCAAACACAGGTGGCAGTAATTGTGCCGATATCCGAACGTTATTTCCGTTTGAAGTTGTTGCTTCCGTCCGAAAAACTTCTTAATTACTCGTCGTATTGCGCCTAACGAAGTTTTACTTCAAAATAATTAAATTACTTTTGGATGTGATTTTAGATTTTCACGGCCAAAGTATTTCCGTTGTTTTAATTTTAAAATTTTTTTATTTTAATAAATTTTTAAATGTTACAGTTTTTGACATTTTTATAACTACCATACTAGGCTAATGCCCCTGTTGTGGTAGTTATACATAATACATATAAGAACTAAAAAATATTTTTTTATAGACAGGTAATAAAAACTATGGTAACAAATAATAAAAAATAAGAAAGCAGCAAAAAAAAAAACATATTTAAGGATGAAACTAAATTCAAATATACAAATAATAGTGAGCTGAAAAATAAATAAAGAAAAATATTTTCTAGTTAGAAATAAAAATTAAAAATATTAAACATTAATATTATAATACAAATAAAATTATATATAAGGAACAGTAATAATAGGATTGATAATTGATTCAGCACAAACACCCCATCCTACTATAGCATGTTTTGCTGTGGATTGGAAAAGGGCAAAGTAAACGCTTCTTAAAGTAAGTAAATCTAAGATAGACCTGAGGGAGCAGAATATACAGTTTACAGCTTACAGGCGATGTGTACGCAAATGTGTACAAACGCTGGATAAAGAAGGAGGTAGCGTAACACGGCACAAGACCCCAAAAATAGTAACGAAAATAAATCACTCATGTTTAATTCACGTTGTGTAAAAATAAGAATACAATATTGGCATCTACTTTTGTGAACGGCATGATACCTTCGTGCATCTTATAAATAAAATTACCAATGACGAACATACGAATGGTAAATTTTTATTTTTTAAATCTGAGATCTGATAACACAAATATTTTTAGTATGCAACGTCATTTATAGATATAGATTTGATAAAACTATATATATAGTATAGTATTCCATTGATAAACCATTCCCATAGATAAAACCATACATTTTTTGATGTTTTTAAGATTCTCACTGCCTACATGGTAAAATGTTAGACTCTTGAGGCATTAAATTGTGATGCGCTTCCTGCTTCTTACCTTCCTACATTTTTGTAGTGTCCATCATCAGGTCAGATTTATGTAGTAAACCACAATAAAATATACAATTCGCCATATTATATTGTCAATCATAAACGAAGCTAGATTGTAAAACCAGTTTACCACAAATTTGGAGTCTTCATAAAAAAGTCCTGCAATGAAGAAAGTACAAACATAAATTCAAATACAGCTGAATTGCAGCTTTGTAGTCATGTTTAGTTGATACATTTCTACTTACATCCTTTAATAATGATACACGAGCAGCGTTAGTATCACTAATGAGTGATAGGGTAGTGGGTGGTGAGCGGTGGGTGGTGGGTGGTGATCTCCAACACAACCTCATCGATTTGGTTACCCTTCAATGGTGGCCGGGATTGGCCTTCACCCGCACGTTTTGCAATTATCAAACAAACAGAAGCATATTAAAGCGATATGGTATTAAAAAATAACCTTTGATTTGGTATAAAACCAATTAAATTTTATGGTGATTATTGTTTTATATAATCGTTAGTTCTTCATTTAACTTTTACAGTGGTTAAATTATTAGCTGAAAAAATTTTATACAAAGAAAGGCATAATATTCCATACTTTTATCAGTCTCAAAATTCTTTCAGTGAGAGCAATTCTGTGGTACAAAATTATATTTCAGCACATAAATAACCCTTTATATACAGGCTGGAACACAACCATAATACTCGTTTTAACTTTAATGAAGGAATAATTGTACCTAAGCATACAAATAAATATGGACAAAGAACGTTAAATTACATGATTCCCAGTTGTTTAAATTTGTTACATGCTGAAATTAAAAAGTGTGCCCAAAACACACAACTGCTGAAATTACTAAAGACTTAGCTTACGGAAAGAATTTATTTGTATTAGCTTGCAATGACATATTATTCTAAATACTTTAAAATTGTTACTAATGTTTTCATAATTTTTCTTTTATCTTTATTTTTGTAAAAAGTTTAATTTTATTTTATATCTATAATTGTAAAAATGTAAGTACTAAATCACTATACATAATAAGATCTTTAATGTAAAGAACCCGTTAGACAAACTAATAAAAAGTCGTTTATCGGGACTTTTTGTCTTATATTTGTAAAGTCTATAAAAAAAATAATACAGTAATCAATCCTAATGTTAAACGTAAGATTTTATAGAAGTTATAGGCTTTTTCATTGCGCATTGCACGGGTTGAATAATTTTAGTATAAAATGATTGAAATCATTTCATAATGAGCTCTTTTGTGGTTAAACAGCAATATCTTTTTTTTCTGAGGTAAATAAAGTATAGCAAATAACTTTTCAAAGACTACACTTAATAATCAAATTGCTAGATTAGGTGGAATCATTTTTTTAAATGAATCGAAGTTAACTAAATCAAAACAAATTAACTCATGAACCGGGCAAAAAGTTTTAGGCGCTGTTAGCTTTATTTTCGACTGTGATCAGAAGCAGGGCTAATTAGGGTTGCGAAAGAAAAATGGTTTCTTGGAACTTGGAATTTTGTAATTATGGCAAACTGGTCTAATGAGACACAATTTTTCCGTACTTCTGCCGAAATTATTTACTTAAACAATATTTTATTGAGTAAATAAACAAATTATTTGGTCTGTCTGGGGCATAGGAATCGAAAAGTCCTATGTAAATTAACAAAATCAGCCGTTATATAGATTATATATATAGGGATCACACTTAAGTTTATCTATTTGTAGCTACTGTAGATGTGGAGATTACCAGTTACCAGTGAAAAAAATAGTTTTTGAATTTCTCCTTTGACCGTTTCAAATGGATGATGGTAGGTTTTTGTGATATTCAAACCTTCATTTGTTATTTCTTTCGATTTCGCAACAGTATAGTTTGACTTCATTATTCCAATTATGTTCACATTTTTCGTCCATGCAATATATTGTTTAATATCATATCCACATAGCATAATTTCTAATTAAATAAAACAATTGGTCATTCAATTTCGTTCAACGTGGTTACATTTTGTAAACGTATGCATAAACCCAAATATTCCCTTTTGCTTTTAAAATTTAATTGTCATTTTATCTATATTTATACGTGCAATTTTCATTGTTCATCCTTACAAAAGATTGTTTCATACTCTTTCCACATATCTGAATTTCAAATTAATTTAAATAATTAGTTATCGGATGTGGACGTTGAGCGAATTTTACCATGATTCGTAGACAAAAGCAATTATTTTGATCCGAATCACATTGTAATCACGCAATCCCCTAAACCAAGGCTGCCCAACACCAGGCCCGCGGGCTTTACAAATTTCCCGCGTGAGCAAGTTTAAAAATTCCCGCCAACTTGCGATAATTTTTTGTCAATCCTTTTGAATTTAATAAAATGACAAAAACTAAATAATTCATATCCCGAAAGTCTCTAGCCACCCCCCCCCCCAGGATATTTCAGAAATTCTCCCCCCCCCGGATGGATGGAATTCTGACCGATGATCCGTTAGTATCTGGTAATCTACAAGAAATGTCCAATTCCCAATCAAATTATCTTTTCACACTATTTGTCAGAATGAAAACGTTTGTTTGTTTTTTTTTAATATACAGGGTGTTGAGGTACGTACTTGAGTTACTTTAACCAGTGATTCCTGACATAATTTGAAGTAAAAAATGTAAATGAAATTTTGGTCTCCGGTGACTTTTCTTATCACAATTTTTTTTTTTCAATTTTTTTTTTCTTCAAAATCAAACAAAAAAGAAATTCTTTCACATGAACTTATTGGTCACTCAGCCGAGTTATCGCCCCACCACTTACCCCGCCCCCAATTACCCAACACCTTCTATTTTTTATATTTTTGTAGAAAAAACAAAAAAAAAAAACCACAAAAATGTCACCGGAGACAAAAACTTCATTAACATTTTTTACTCCAAATAATGTCAGGAATCACTAGTTAAAGTAACTCAAGTACGTACCTTAACACCCTGTATACCTACCTTTAGCGATTGACCAGCGGCTGAGATAAAAGTTTAAAAATGCTTGCAAGGGAGGTTCCAATGAGAAATATTGATTATACCCCGTATCAAATTTTTAAAATTAAAAATTTAATATCGATTTTTTTCATTAAAAACTTGCTTTAATATATACCTTCATTCAAGTAAGCAATAAAAATGCTCAAAACGCACGATGATAAATTATTAAATATCGTGATCGATGTAAGTATTTTTTGATCATAAGTATTTATGATTTTTTAATAATGTCTAAACAAAATAAGTGTCTAAAAATTTTTTTTATATTTTAGTTTGTAAGACCTTAAATAAATAGAAAACACTGAGGTATTTTTGACACAAAACACGTTCTCGGATTTAATTTTTAATGATTTTAATTGAACTAAAATTTAAATTTTGAAAACTATGTTGACTAGATTATGTATTGATTTATTTTATTATATGATTTGAAATTTGTGTTGTTCAATAGAATCTATCGTTTAAAAATTGAACAAATCTGCCAACGACCAACGGTATAACCTTAGTATATTAAAAATACACTTAGTTTTTCAGAATTTTAAAACTGCGTGTAGCAGATAAAATAACAATCTTTAAAAATCAATTTGTGTTTTTTTTTTATAAAAAAGAGTCAATACGTCTGGAATTTGATTTAAAAAGGACTAATTTCCGGTATTCTCAGGTAATAGCCTCTTAACCATACGCCGCTAAATGTCTTCATTAGCAATTGCATAAGATTATTTGAGTGTATATTTTATTAATAATAACAGTCCCACCGGCTCACAGTTGCCTGAAATCATATTATCCTCATTTGGGGTGTGTAGTGTGTAGTGAAGCTACAGTAGGGAGAAGGATGGGGTAGGAGATAGGAATGAGAAAGTTTTAGAATACATGACCCTTTCAATCAGCGCCAGGGTTTCGATTAGGCGATTTGAGTAGATGTCTACCACCGATCTATCATATTTCCATTATGATTCTGGTAGATTATTAAAATGTTGTTACGGTTTGAAATTAATATCTGCGGTTTGTTGAAATGACAGGCGTATGTCATTTCACCAAACCGCATGTAAATGATATGTTTCAGGTAGTATGGTCGAAATCAACGTACTTTGTGCAAAATTATCTGTCGATATTATTAAAACGCAGCATCCCTAGAATGATACAGGCCTCGAGGAAAATTATTTTCCCCGCGGTCACCGTCGATAATTGAGATCGTAATCGAAAATTTAAAATATTCCATTAGATATATATTGTTTATTTTGTAGAGCTCTATAATATTTTTTTATGTGTTCAAAAATATTGTTATTACATAAATTAAATAATAATATTATTGAATACAAATAAAAAAATTAAAAATATTAGAGCTTAAGCATTATGATGATGTTGACAGTTAAGTGTTTTTATTTTTGTCGACAGACACTACATTATATCAAAAACAGAAACATAAATATCGAACATCATAAATATATTATGTAGCCTACACAATATATTGGTAGAAATCAGAAAAAAATGTAGATGTGCCTTGTATACAAATTCGAATATAAATAAATGCCCAATTTAGCACAATAGCCTGGCACTCTAACTCACTTACACCCACCTGACACCATTAGATGTACACTAAGGTGGGTCATTTAAAAAAAAGTGTTAATTTCAAATTCTAAGAGCAATAAAAAGATGTCAAATGGGTTCAAAACGACGTGTTTAAAATTTTAAAATTTTTTGATAGTATCTTCTTCCTCCGGATTCACTTCAAAGTTTTGAAAATTTTAAATTTTAGAGTTTATTTGTAGTGTGTATAAAAGTTTCTATGAATCTTTTTAACAATTTTTTTTGTAATCTTCCGTAGCAAATACAGTATACATTTACGAAATCATTTTTAAAAAGTCCTGGTATTGATTATTGGAGGCGTGAGGTGAGGGTGCGGGGAGCACAGATTGCACTAATACCGGAGAAAAAAATGGAAGAATTCCGCCGCGTAAGTAAAGTGCTGTTTGATATTTCGTCTTGCAAATGCAATGATTTCAGTAAATGTGACTGCCCTAGAGATCAAAAAATACCTGTAAATGAATAGAATTTCACTACTGACTAACGTACTACACGAAAAGAGATAATAGGAAACGTGGATATCGCTGCAACAAAACAAATGAAAACTCCGTTAAAAGGAAAACTTTTCAAACAAAAAGTCCTTGTTCCCGTCTAAAAAGGAAAGCACAGGTAAGCCAACTACCTTTCTACTCAATATTTCCACGTCTTCTGCATCAAATGAATCCGATTGTAAAGATGTTTTAAAACCTAATGTTGTACCTCAAGCTCAGAAGCAGGCTGCGGTCAATATTGATCATTCCACACTGTCTAAAACTTGTGATAGATATGGAGTGTCAGATAAGGCAGCGGTAGCTATTTCCCCAGCAGTTCTGTATGACATCAAGTTTAATATTCCAGTTATTGACAAGAGTAAACTTCGCAGAGAACGAAAGAAAACAAGACGAAATATTAAGGGCACAACACAAAGTTTTATAAAAACCCGCAATATATTTTGATGGCCGGAAAGATTAAAACATTAATTATCAGAGAAAGGGAGGAGACGCAATACAGAGAATGATGCTTTGAAGAGCATATTTCATTGATAAAAGAGCCAGACTCAATATATTAAGGTTTTATTGCAGCAAATTCCGGCACATCAAAAGTTATAAACCATTGCAATGGATAATTTGCTTGCTTCTCATGAACGAGTTACCATTTCGGAATTTGTTCGCACATCTTGACGGTAAGACATCTGGACCTCAAACATTTTCTGGCACAATAGGACTAGCTTTGGAAAACTGTAAAAAAAGCCTATGGTTCATTTTCTGAAAATTGACGGAGAGTTGCATGAATTATTTACTAAAGACGTGGATACAGATCAGTTATATTTGTATAAAATAGTATCTGCAGTTACGGTGGGGGAAATACCTGAAGATTTATGCCACAAATCTCCTTAAAACGCCTCATGCCAAATAGCTTACGCGTGCTAACCGAATTCTTCGTCTTTATGTTTCAACGGAAGCTCCTTCAGAGAATCTTATTATTTTAGAAACGTACGTTATTAAAGTGTATGCTCCGGCTTGGTTAAGCATTAAAACTCATACCACCTGTAAAGATGGAGCACGTCACCTGTGGTAATTAATCTCAGCACCTTTATCAACTTATCAGCTGAACTAAAAACTATAATTGATCCAGTCATAGAAAAAAACAGTTACTTCGCACACCCCAAAAATTTATTGCTTGCAATGTTGACTGACCCTCACAAGCATATCCGAGAATTAGCTGCTCGTCGTTTTCTAAAAGCACGCAGTGAGAAACTAAGTAAAACAGGACTGTTCCAACTTCCAAATATAAACCTCGGTGAGTCATATTATTTGGAAGCAAAATGTAACCGAACCTCCAATACTGAAGAATATATCGGATGAAGATCTTCAATTATTTGTAGCTAATGGGGGAGAAGGTAGATTGCCTCTTCTGCGTCTGCCATGTCATACTCAAGCAGTTGAAAAAAGTTTAACGACTATTATTGAAGCCTTTGTTTACTTTATGTACGAAGTCTGCAAGATAAGGTCTTATTTAGGTGAAGATTGAGTCTCGCAAAATAATGCCGAAATTTGAGAGTAGGAAGGATTTTGCTGGTATTTTAATAAACTACCTTGAGATAATTTTAATTATATTCATATATGTTTTTAGTAAATAATTCAAAACATTACCTCTATTTTGCGTTTTATTGAAAAATTGTTCATTTTTACTTGTTTATCTAACATCTTTTAAAGATTTAACAAGGGTGGTTTTTTCTCTAATATGTGAAATTTAAAAGTCAATCCGGAGGAAGAAGATGATATCCAAATATTATTAAAAAAATTAAGTGATTTTTCATCGTCATTTAGCACCCTTTTATCACTATTAGACAAATCAAAACAAGAAAAAAAAAATCCCCATACATTCGTGACCCACCTTAATGTACACCCGTAGATCCCCATTCCCTAATTTGAAATTCGTAAACGCAAGGCACTTCTTGTGTTATTGTTACTCTACTTGAATATAAAAGACAAGGTGATCCGCCCACGCGTTGCTGTGGCTAACGAAACACAACGCCATCTACTTAATGGTTACCTAATCTATATAACCAAGTGTTGTGTCAATAAATTAACTCACACTGCCATCTGTGAGAAACTTACGGAACTTACAAACAATTTTAAATCATTGTCCCACAACAAACATTTAATTCTCAATAATATATATATATATATTTAACCGCTTGGACACATAGGCATATTACGAGATTTTTGTATGTAAAGAAAATGAGTAAAAGTGACATTGATTTATAAAAAATAACGTGAATTAAAAGATTATTTTGTTGATTGTTTTTACACTCTTTTCTAAGTGCGACAAAGTTGACAGCAGAAACAAAATGTCCTCAATTGGAAAAATTATCATCTCTATTCAAGGAATCGTAGTTAAAAATGACATGTTTTTACAAATTACTTTACAAATAATAAAATCTTAAGAGATTTTGTCTACACTTTTGGAAAAAGGAAAACTCGTGTGACGAAAGATAAAGAACGACTTAATGTAGATCCCGGGTCCGGGCAATGAAAGTTATACTTTGTACAGCTTACACTGCTTACATTGAAACATTTTAGAATGCTTGTTGGATTGCCATGGTTACGTCATAAAACAACTCATTCCGCAAGGGAAAACTCGGAAAAACATATATCATACATCTTCATCGGCAGCAGCTCACAACCCTTGCAGGGTTTTCAGGAAACACCCCTATCCGGCCAGAAACATTTTAAGCTTAAAATATCTATTTGAAGCTTGGAAGAAATAAACAAAGGAAATCTGTGGAGGGTTTAAAAGGTTTGGAGTGCTTTAGTATAGAGCTGAAATGAAGTATAAACCACCCTCGCTGTCTTTTTATAACATTACAAATATATATATTTTATATTATACTCTTTTACCTACGCCTGTATTATAGTGAATACTAAACCTACACTAACAAATTTTTAATTTGGAATTGAATAACTTTTTTCTACGATAACTATCTACAATCTAAATAACAAAAATATGCCATGTCTTTTTGTATCATTAGATAAAATTTTTTTTTTTTTTTACATATCTTAATATATAAAACAAGTAGAGTTAGTTACACCATTTATAACTCAAGAACGGCTGAACCGATTTTTATGATCTTTGATTTGTTGATTTTGCCCGATTAACAGAATAACTATTAATACATTGGAAAAAATCACGAAAAAAATAATTATGAAGAAAATTAATTTTTTCATATATTTTGTATGGAACGGCTTTTCAAATAATGTGCGTTGGTCGACATAATTTGAATCAATTCGAACTGTCAATATTGTTGTGTGCCGAACATTTCGTGCTTAGTCAACAGCTCAATTTAATTTTTTGAACTTAGAGTAGGCACCTATTAACTATTAACTTAGAGAGGTTTCAGGAATATTTCAACATTAAAAATTTTGTATACATCCCTAGTTCGTAGTCAAGTCGAATATAACTCCTCGATCTGGTCCCCCTATTATAAATTACATTCAGACTCAATAGAAAAAATTCAACATAAATTCCTAAGACACATTAATTTCAAACTCGGTATTCCCATTGAAAACATAAACTACAATTATTTGATGAAAGAATTAAATTTATTAAAAATCTCAGACCGAAGAATTATATTCGACTTAATATTTATGTTCAAAATTGTAAATGGTAGTATAGACAGTCCCGATTTAACTAACCTCATTGAATTTCATATACCTACGAGAGCTACTCGGTCTAAAGTCCTGTTTAAATGCAACAACACCAGGACTGCGTATTCCAAAAACTCACTTGTACCTAGGTTGCATGCAGTTAGTAATATATACGCTGATGTAGCGGATATATTTAACTGCACGGAAAGTAGATACAAGAGGGCTATGCTATCTTATATTTTCGATCAATATTAATTCAATCTAAGTTTACCTTATTTATACTATAGAATATGGATATATTTGTTATAATTTGATATATTTTCTTGCTCATATCTCTGATGTCACTTCACAATCAAATGCCACAGTTAATTTGTTATTCTTTATTTAAAATGATTGCTAATATTTTCTTATGGTTCTAATTGTGTCATGTAACTACTGTTTATGGTATATTCTACCGTAGAAATAAATAAATAAATAAACCTATTTGTTTTAACTTAATTTTTTTCAGCTAATAAATTAAACACAACATTTTTTGATTCTGAGGCGGTACAAAGTTTGCCGGGTCAGCTAGTATATAATATATAAGAATACATATATATTTTTTTCATAATATATATATATAATAATCATATAAATTCACAGAAATTCCTGTTAAATCAATCGCCTCCACATAAACAATTTATTTTTAATTTTTTTATTTTAACCACCACTGTTAATTACATATTATAATACCCGAGTACAAGCTTCGCCTTTGTGGGATTTTTTTGTAACTCTCTTACCTGTACCTATATAATCGTATATATATCTACATGTATCAAAAAACTTTGTCAATAAAAAAAATAATTTCTAATAACGATTATGGAAGAGTAATAAAAAAAATCTACCCCATTACAAGTTACGAGGGGGACTGGAGAAAAACATATTTCCCCATCTCAGCCAGTGGCGGTCGGTATATTTTAAAGGGTGAATTTTAAAAAAATGCAGGTACAATCATAGGTACGTATGAAAATAAAATCCATCCCGCGATTCTTGGTTTGTAGTATGTACCTAATAATATATCGATTTTTGTAACATTAGCTCTACACAGGAGGGGAATTATTTTCCTCATAGCCTATGTCATCTTTTGGGATGCTATGTGGAGGGTCTTTTTAGTAAAGAAAGGAGAGGAAATTATGGGAAGTAAAAAGATAAGAGGTGTTGGTTGGAATTTAGGGGTCAGTGAGACCAGGAGGAACGGAATATGAATCCATCCCTCCCATTGCGATGCAAGGCGATGTTCCGAGAGAGCCTTTCTGAAGAGGTCAAATAGTCTCCCCCAGTCTCCACCGATCCGGCCTATTACGTAGTTGATGTGTCACCAAGAGCCGGGCAAGGAACTCACCCCTTGAACCCGGGCAACCATCAAACGTAGTGAATATCCAATAAATAGTTTGCGGGCAGCGGCACCACTACCCACCTCCCATATTACAATATCGATTTAAAAATCGGTTCTAAAAGTTCAGACAATACAAGACACGCAAATGGCGGTAAATAAAGATTACACGATTCTTAAAGTCTAGATAATGCAAAGCATATAGTATTAACGTAAATCATCTGAAATTCGAAAATATTCGCGAGCAAAACTGAACGCAATAGAGGCGGAATCCGTTGATCCGCTAACCTTCACCTTGAGAGAGGGTCTTCACCCTCCCATTGCGAGGTAGGGGGAGAATCACAACAGCTCTCTGTTCGATAAATGACCTAGTAACCCAGACTCACAATACGCCAGGGGTTGATTCAGGGGTGAAATTATGAATTGAACAAAATATTTTGTTTACGTTTCAGATAACTTTTTAATTTACAAATGATGTTTTTCCTATCTACTCGTACTTTATCCTTAATCAATTCACAACATTAATTTAACATATCTTATTTTTAATGAAATTTGTAAAGTTCCCTTATTCTTTTGTTTATCTATGTATATATAAATGAATGCCTGTTTCCCTTGGTCACGTCATAACTTCAGAACGACTTTACCTATTTCATTCAAATTTTTCTAATACTTTGTAGGAGGTTCTTACGGAAAGAAAATAATAAGAAAATTGCGTAGAAAATCGGATAATTTCGGAAAACTTAACCACTATTTTAACTTGTAACGTTTTATAATTCGCACTTTTGATAAATTTAAAGATATTTCCTGTACTATTCATCCGATTGCGATAAAAATTTGGTGATGTGTTGTGGACATACCCGTGAAGGTTTCTATATATTTCTATATTGTTGAGTTCTGGAGTTATGAAATTTGCCGAAAAAAATTGCAATAGGGCACAAGCGAGCTGTTTGAAAAAATGAGTTTATTTTATAAAGTTTTTTTTTATGGAGAAAAAAAGGCGGCAGGGGGAGGGGATTCCGGGAGGGGTGGAGGGGAATAAAGGAGGGATGGTTCATGGGAGGTGAACGAGGGACGGGGTAAGGCGTAGAAGGTGCAAGGGAATTCATGAGGAGGGAGGTTTGTGAGAAAAAGGCGGGAGGGGGAAGGAGAGGGGAATGAAGGAGGGATGTTTCGCGGGAGAGAAACCGAGGGAGATGGAAGACGGAGAAGGTGGAAGGGGAATTCATGAGAGGGGAGGTTCGCGAGAAGGGGTACAGCGGGAGAGGGGAGGGGAAACGCGGGGAAGGTGAAAAGGGAACGCGGGAGGGGAAGAGGAGAAGGATGAGGAAGAGGTGGAGGAAGGGGAATGGGGATGAATGGGAAATGACACGCAGGAAGAAACAATTTCTTTATTTAAATGGCATCGCAACGCACGCCGGGTATCAGCTAGTGTTTTATAATATTCCTTTTCTTAAATATTTTTTTCATGTTGCTCATTAGTTAACTATGCAAAACTTTAACAAAATAATTGGATTTATTTATTTTTACAAAACCATGGATTTCTGTGCCACCTTATAGCATGGGCCACATCTTATTTTAATCACTAATTCGCCGCAGGGATGGATTAGAAAATTCCAAAAATACCAATGGTAATGGATTGATGACTACTGATGTCGTTAAAAATACAAACTACGACGATGATTATGATGTTTTTATTGGTAAATTAAAACTGACTTACAAGAACCGAAAATTCAAACTGGTTAATTATTGTATTTTTCGGTTTTGATTTATGGACATGGCGTATGGCACGATTATGGAAATGGCTTGATATGGCCAAACGCCCCCCCCCCCCCCCTACCATTCCTCCGTTCCCCTCCCCATACCGCATTTCTTTCCCCCTCCTTCATTTCACTTACACTTCCCCCCTCCCTCATCCCCATCCTGCGGACCCCCTCCTTCGTTTCCCTTCCTCCTGCCGATTTTCCCTCCCTCTCCATTCTTTCCTCCCTGTCACTAAACTATAGGAAATATGAAATAAAAATATATAATATAATATCGAAACATACTGAGATCAATAAACAATTCTAAATTACATTTTGTTCTCAAATGAATTTTCGTCCTATTCAAAATATAAAGATACCTATGTTTCTCTGACATATGGCTACTGGATAAGCCGAGTAGCCGCCCATCCCTGTCACCAAACCTTTCCCGGTGCATTGACATTAGGCGTGTTGTTACATTATCTATAAGCCGAATGACCTGCGCAAGTTTTTTCCCAAATGAATATAAGAAACTGTGACCCTCCCGCATATTCCTCCCCCCAGATGTTTTTCCCTGCCGCTTAACTCCAAAAAATACACCCATTTTCCAACAACTCGCGTGACCTATATTATTTTTTAATGCAAATTTCAAAATTTCAGAGCTCGACAGCATATATATATATAGAAATATTCACGGGCATGTTCACAACAATTCAAAAAAATTTAATAACAATCTGGATGAAATTTTATTCGCAATCGTACTAATATTATTGAAAATAATTTCATAACGCCAGAGCTCACTATCGTATAACCATCCAGGGTATGCGCATATTATAGATAAAATGTAATAATGTTATTACTAGTAGGCGGCTAGGCGGTGGCAAAACGAAGAATTCCATGTTGAAAATTCGCAAAAACATCATTCGGAGATATTGAGGTTTGAAGTTTAGAATTGATTCGTTATTACAAAAACATATAATTTCAAAAATTCAAATTTCAATATCTCCGAATGATGTTTTTGCGAATTTTCAACTTGGAATTCTTCGTTTTGCCACCGCTTAGCCGCCTCCTAGTTATTACTAAGTTCTGCAGGTATTTTAGTTTTTTATTTATTTTATTACTGTTACAGCTGTTTTGGATTACAAGGCCTTTTCAAATTGTGATTAGGCCACTTTGAGAAGACTTATTTTTATGATTCTTTTTACCCACACTTAAAAAAGTAACATTCGCTTAAAATGCAAGGAAATATATCACCGTTCAATAGCAAAGGGCTTGATGTATTATTAATTCAGCACCCACTCGTAGGCTCCTATCAGACTGGAATAAGATATGAGTTACTTGTCTTTATTTTGCTACTACGGCGACATAAGTTAGAGACAACTCTTCAATGCATGTCGTACTATTATTATTTTAATTTTATTACTTTAAGATGTGATGCATAATATAAACTTTTCCGCGATGAGACGGCCTATAATTTTAAATATTATTGTACTTATTCTGCAGTTTTCTTTACATGGACTTCATAATGTTTGCAAGTTGACCATTCTATTCTCTCAGCCATGTTTTTTTTTAATTTTAGTTTTAAATATGCTTATTTTTATAAGAAAAACTCTCTTTTTAACTTTTGAAGGTTATTCCCATCAATGTAATATATCATTGAAGAAGAAGATACGAATAATAATCTAATTTTTTAAAATATGAAAATGAACAAGACACAGAAAAATAATAAAAGATAATCGCTGTAGCCCAATTGGTAGAGGTGTATGTCCCGGTAAGACATAAGGTTCTGGGTTCGAGTCCCAGTTGCGACCGTTATCTTTTATTTATTTTTCTGTGTCTTGTTCATTTTCATATTAAAAAAAAGATTATTATTGTTATCTTCTTCTTCAATGATATATTAAATATGCTTTTTAGTTTTTGTAATTTTTTATTTAATGTGGTAGGGTACTTTAGAAATGTTCTAATATTGTGAGTACGGTGATTGACTCAATATCTAGGAAGATCAAGTACATAAAAACATTCTGTGGCATGAAAAGCTTGATAAATATTTGAAAATTAGTCGTCCGATTTTTAAAATGATAAAAAGTTTGTTTTCCTGGGCGGTGGATATCTCTTGCGCAATTGAACGATGGCTTTTTCGGAGTTTGCCGCCGCAATAGTTTTAGGCACTGTAAGTATCACCTTCACCTGAATATATTCCAGCATTTATATTGCTTTCATAATATAAAAATAGTGTATGTGAGCTAATGACCGACTAGCACGTGATAGTAACTCGTATAATGCGGCAACACGGTGCGATTATCTTTACTGCAGTAATCTCACATTGCAACCAAGGTATTGTGAGAGTTGTCCCTGCGAATTACTGAAGTAACTCAATAAATCTTCTTCCTTGCACTGTCCCAACTCATTGACTAGGTAGGCTGTTCGGGTCGAATCTTCCCGTTCTCAGGTTGTAGCTTCTTCGGTTCTGGGTGTAGCTTTCATCCAGGCCGTTTCTATGTAGAATTTTATAGCATTGAGTCATCCAGGAGCTCTTTGATCTTCCCCTGGATGACTGTCGATGAAGCCCAGGGACAACGCAATATAACATAATTTATAATACCTGTAGTGTTCCAACTCGAGTACAATTGCATAATACATCAAAAGATCAAAAAAAGAATCCCGATTGTCCCGCAACAAGGGGTACCAAAATCAGATCACTCAACTAATAATCCAGAGGGAAATTGATTACGTGAAAGATAATTCCCCCAATAATGGCATTGAAACTTGCCTAATGGGTAACATTACATAGGTATATATATTTTTTTTTCCTGACTACGATCTAAGTCGTGAAGATTGCTTTGATGTAATTTATAATAATGTAAATCTTTTTTTGAAATTTTCAATATATTTTTATTTGTTGTCTTATTATTTAATTTAGATCCTATTCAGCATGATTGCCGTGTTATTTTCCAATTGGCTTTACCTCGCAGTGTCTAATTTGTGTGACAAAGTTTCCCGGAAAACTACCAGGCATGGATATAAAATGTACAGGTTGCAGATTTGTCAACTATATATCACTTTTTTATTTTTTTAACGCTTACTTTGAAATATGATGTCTAAACAGTTCGTTATTATTACAAGTTACGAATAATTTGTCAAAATTTTAACTCATTCTACTCCCATCATAATAAACATTGAAAGTCGCATGTGCATTGTGCAATAATGGAGTATTTAACAAGTAGATGTATAGTTTTATTACTAAAGGTGGTATAGCAAAAAGGGGAGGAACTTCTAAAACTAACCTCTAGATTCACTAGAACCTGTAAAAAATAACTCAATAGGTATTTATAAATGTTATCAGTCATCCAACAAAAACCATATATATTTAGTATTACAGGTACATCTCTTAAAAAAATTATTTGATTTAGGGTCTTAGTCAAAAATACATATTAAATAAAACAAATAACTTTGTGTACACCATTACAATAATCACAGTTATCGACATGTTTCGAAACCGATGTTTCTTCGTCAGGATAATGAGAACATAAATTAAATATCTTTATATATAAAAATCTCTCGTCAAAATGTCCTAGATAAACTCCGAAACTGCTTAACCGATTTTGATGAAATTTGGCTTGCAGTGTGTAAATTGGTCCAACATAAGAGATAGGATAATTTTTATCTCGATTATTGACCTCAATATTTATGTTTGTTATCGGACAATGATTTGAAATTATTTGTAATATCCATAAGTTTTTGACATATGGCGTTTCGTTAGTCAGCTAATATATTTATAAAAATGCACACCGAACTATAAATAATTTATTTAATGGCAGTGACAAAACCATTAAGTGACGTAAAATTTATTCTAAACAGGTAAGTAATATGTTGGCTTTAACTACATTTCTATTTGAAATAATCTTATTGCGCTAGTAAAAGAGAAACTATTTACCCTGGATAACCAATTCGGCTTGAAGAGCGCCTCATCAACCGATTGGCCGTTTATGGAGTCATACAAACAATAGCCTACTAAAAAAAAATTAAAATCACCAGTTGTGGGTATTTTCTTGACCTAAGCAAGGCCTTTGATCATGTTTCCCATCAATTATTATGGGAAAAACTCTTAAAGCGAGATGTCCCAGCGGCAGTTGTCAATATGCTTGCTATTTGGTACGGACAACAGGAACATCACTTTCAATGGGCAGAAGCTTCCTCAAGACCTTAATTCCTTAAAAGCGGAGTCAGGCAAGGGGGAATATGTCTCTCATTCTATTTAATGTGTACATTGATGACCTCTTACAAAATTTGAACGATACACGAATCGGTTGCGATATCTGTGGACAAGGCAGTAATAACATTAATTACGCGGATGACATGGTACCTTCTGGTACTTGCTGGCACCTTCAATTAAAGCGATGAGACGTCTTGCGCAAATATGCGAAGAGTACATAACAAACTCTCATAACTTGTTGTACAATTCTAAAAAGTCAGTCATCATCGTTTTTAAACACAACAAGGAGCCACTGAATATTCCTCCGATATACCTAGAAGGAAATGAACTGCTTGTGGCCTCACTGGTTAAATATCTGGGACATACCTAACCAAAGACATGAAGGATATAGAAGATATGGAACGACAAAGCAGAGCAATTGAGCGGAGAGCGGAATGCTCTCAAGGCGGTTCTACCACTGTAGCGACGATGTTAGAAAATTACTCTTCAAGACATACTGCACTGCCCTGTAGACATCTCAACTGTGGACGTAATACCCAGCAGTGCAATGGGACAAATTGAGGTTGTGCTGCAATAATGCATACAGGAAACTTATGCAACAGCCGAGGTTCTGCAGTGCCTCCACTGACGGGAGGGTACTTACTGCCAGCTTCAGAAAAAAAAAAATATTCTTCTATGGAAAAACATTTTTGTGCGGGAAAAAACGTTGGAATGTCGAAAAAAGTTGTATATCTCCTTTACTTCTACAATTATGTAGAATCACCTCACGAAGTTTGTGCGCTTTACCCCCGGACAGCCTGTATTTGCAGCATTTCCGGAGTGGTAGATAATCTCAGCTTCGACCTGAAATCGGATAGGGACGGGACACATTAAAAGCCGAAGGTCCTGAGTCCCAGATGTGACCCGATCGTCTTCTGATTTTTCTGTTTCAGATTTTCCATTGAGTTTCGCTAATATTATCTTCATTAATTAAAATAAACTACTTATATATATATTTGTATATGTTTTTTTATTAGAGGCACGGTCGCAAGGAGAAAATTCATGTGTGGTTTAAGTTTTTTTTAAAGTTTGCTATACATTACACAAGTGCAATCTGATGACAAGTTATCTGTCGATTTCCTTTAATAATAAATTAATCAACAAATAAATAAAGTAAATTAATCTGGGCTAAAATACAATTTACATAATACGCACCTATGCGTAATTCATGATTTGAAGTATAAAAAAATAAAATTACAATCAAGTATTCAAAGCAAATTATGACGTTGCAGTTTATATAATAATAATTATTTTTTAATTTTTTATTAATAATTCAAAAAAGATATATAAATTACAAATACATTTTATAAACTAATTAATTATAAAATATATATGTTTGATGTACCACCGTATGTATGTGTATGTAATTCTATTTACATTGATTTGCTTTTGCCGACGTTGTAAAATAATCCATTTCATTGTTCTGGAGTGCGCGATATTCATTAGACCTCCCAGAACGTCATTCTTGTGCATCGGCTAACAAATAATATGGTCAGTAGTTGAGTGGGCATCGCGTTTGGGTCCCACCCAGGCGTTCCGTGTTCGATTCCCCGGCTGGCTAAGTCCTCCATCACAACACAAGCAACATCTTCCGCTTAGTGTGGTGGTAGTAGGAGATTTTTAAATGTTTTTGGGTTATATGTAACCTGGAAATGTTTGTCTTTCTTTAAAAAAAAAAAAAAAACAAAAAGTTATACATTAGGTTCTTGCGCTCACAATCAGTATCTGTTGGTTTTATCAAGTTACAGGGAGAACTTCACACATTTGTCTTGTAAACTGTATCTAGTAATGTCACCTGATGGATTTTTTTTTACCCGATGTTCGGGTTGCCTTGGTGGGTTTGAAATAATGATTTGGCTAGGTCTACTACGTGTTTTTTAAGTGGCGGAATTTTCGTGTCTGAATTAATAATGCTGTTTCGGACGAACCAAAGAGATTTTGGTTACTCCCCAAGTCAAGCGTGCGTAAAGAAGTTTTACTTCAAAAATATATATAGTTCTGTAGATAAAATATAATTGGAATGACATTAGTTTTTATTTACATGCTTACTTGGCAATTCTGTCCGATGCAGGGGAACTATAAAAATGAATAACCTGGGTTGCTTTTTTCAAGCGTAGATTGACGATAAATTGTTGAATAAATAAACTGTGTATATCATTGTGTCATCTTTAGTTGCTGAAAAAAATGTTAAAAAAAAGTTTATAAATTTAAACAAATCGAAAAGATATGAAAAATTTAGAATATAGTGATAGAAAAAAGATTTTTACATGTTGTAGATTCACCAGTTTCAGTTTGTTCTTTGATTTTCCGAACACCGTGTGTTGTACACGAAAACTGGTATTTTAGTTAGAAGGTTAATTTAATTAAAAAAATGGACTGACGTTTCTTGTTTATATGTGTATAAAATACTTAATTGGTTCGGCAGGATTAATTATTTTAATTACAACATTTTTTATTACGCTCAAGCCCTCTTCTGAAGCTTTTGTTAAAGCTGTGTGATTTAACTTTATGGTTTCACGAGTTTAATTATTTCAAAAATTTGTGTGTTTCTAAAAGGTAAGCGAACGTCATTATTCCTTAAAGATTACCTTTGATGTCACAGGCTTAAATCCGGCGAAGAAAATAATTTCTTTCTTTATCATAACTAGCTGACCCGGCAAACTTCGTACCGCCTCAGAATCAATAAATGTTGGGTTTAATTTATTAGCTGTTCGAATTGATTCAAATTATGTCGACCAACGCACATTATTTGAAAAGCCGTTCCATACAAAATATATGAAAAAATGAGTTTTCTTCATAATTAATTTTCCCGTGATTTTTTCCGATGTTTTAATAGTAATTCTGTTAATCGGGACGGAGACAAATTCAACAAATCAAAGATCATAAAAATCGGTCCAGCCGTTCTTGAGTTATAAATGGTGTAACTAACCCGAATTTGTTTTTGTATAAATGTTTTCGAACCAAAGTTTTAAAATTATTTTGAAGTAAAACTTCTTTAAGCGCGATACGACGGGTAATTCAGATGTTTTAGGACTGAAGTAAAATTTTCAAACGGATATCGGTACAATGACTGCATCTGTGTTTGTTTTTATTGTTAAAGGGTTGTGTGTGTACTTAGGATAATTGTGCCCGATGGGTAAGTGTGCGCGATGGGTAAAGGTAGGTACATATTGGGTCGTTGTACGTACGCCACGCTAAGCCTAACAATATCTGGACTACTTAGCAACTATACATTTTCGACGAAAATAGATGCTTCAGAATCACACTGGCCACACGTTGCGATGCGTATTGTGAGTGTGATTCTGAAGCATCTATTTTCATAGATAATGTATGTTTGCTAAGTAGTCCAGATATTGTTGGGCGTAGCGTACGTTCGTCGACCCAGTATGTATTTTCCTTGTGTTCACGATGGGTAAGTGTGAGTGATGGGTAAGTGTGCGCGATAGGTAAGTGTGCGCGATGGGTAAGTGTAAGTGATGGTTGATCATGTATAAAATCATAAATAAAAGGTTAAAGGTTAAAATCGCATTTAAAAGAGCCACAGGCCGGTTAAGTGATTAATCGAATGGTAAAACTGATTTCGGTGTACTTTGATTTTCTATGGGTTTCTCTTATTCGTATCGTTTGAATACTATTGATATTCTTTCAATAACTACTTGTTAAAACGACTGTGGTCGTTTAATGTTTTTGATGCATTACAGCACAAACATTAAAACAATATTTAGGTATTAATATTGGATTAATAAAACAAACGATGCAGTCAACTCCCCAATTTCCCGCATCCTTCAAACATTCAACACAATTCAAAAAGGCACAAATACCGATATATTTTTCGATTCCCTCCCCCTATTTAAGAAAAACGTTTCTAGCATACTGAATTCGCACACATAACACTCACATCCACACGCACACACACACACACACACACACACACACACACACACACACACACACACACACACACACACACACACACACACACACACACACACACACACACACACACACACACACACACACACACACACATACACACAAACACAAACACTATTCCCGCTCTCCTTCCATAATATACTAACTTAATTTAGGTATAATATATCATATATATATATATACAGGGTGTTAAGGTACGTACTTGAGTTACTTTAACCAGTGATTCCTGACATTATTTGGAGTAAAAAATGTAAATAAAATTTTGGGCTCCGGTGACATTTTTGATGTTTTTTTTTTTTTTTTTTTCTACAAAAACATAAAAAATAGTAGGTGTAGGGTAGTCGGGGGCGGGGCAAGTGGTGGGGCGGTAACTCGGCAGAGTGACCAATAAGGTCATGTGAAAGAATTTTTTTTTTGTTTGATTTTGAACAAAAAAAATTTTGAAAAAAAAAAAATTGTAACGAAAAAAGTCACCGGAGACCAAAATTTCATTTACATTTTTTACTCCAAATAATGTCAGGAATCACTGGTTAAAGTAACTCAAGTACGTTCCTTAACACCCTGTATATATATATATATATGTATAAAACAGCAACATGTCATTGGTACCTAGTATTGTATTATTTTCTATAACTTTGTAACTATTTTATTCCATGTAATTATTCATGTATTGTTTGTTTCTGCAAAATAAAAATAAATAAGAAAAATGGCACATAGGCTTTCAACTGTCAATTCGTCTTCAGAAATGTATTTCAGCAATAAAAAGACCGATATAAGTTTTTTCAAAATAATGCAGAATATTCCCACGTGTGAGACGAATGACGAAGTGATATTATCAAAATTTTTCAGATGTCATTTACAAACAAGAAATAAGCAATTATGTATGAATTTGTAGTTATTATGATAGAATTTGTAGTTCGCTCTAAAATCGATCGATATGGCTGGACCCGGATATGGCTTGCCATTTATAAATAGGTCCCGGGAAATGTTGAATGTGAGTTGCCACCTGATCGACTATTCCCCGGGAATACTCTGGGGAGTGGCCCATTGTCATCCGATAGTTTAAATGATTTCAATGTATATGCAAAGGATTTAGACAAAGACATTCAAAAATAAAAAAAAGAGGTACAAATTTTATACTTTCGAAATTAAAAAAAAACCTTTTCACCGAGAAGGAAAAATTGTTTTTTTACGTTAGATCACACAGGAGGACCTAAAAAAAAATATAACAAGGTCTATGTCATCTTTGGGGATTCTGTGTGGAGGGTCTTTTTTATGGAAATGGAGTTCTAGGAAAGAAAAGGTATGATGAAGTGTGTGTGTCTGATGATGGGTAGGTGAATGTGTCCAGAATGACTCTGAGGGTCAGTACGCAGTTGGTGGGCTGACGCTTCCGTCGCCAAGACCTGAACAAACCTCACTCCTTGAACCCGGGTTTAAATCTAAGCGTCTGCAAGTAAATTTTATTTGTTCGATATTCATTTTATGTGTCTAAACTCTAAACCATTCAGATCACCACA
The DNA here is from genome assembly GCA_951813805.1 of Limnephilus auricula. Classification (NCBI taxonomy): domain Eukaryota; kingdom Metazoa; phylum Arthropoda; class Insecta; order Trichoptera; family Limnephilidae; genus Limnephilus; species Limnephilus auricula. The sequence continues at coordinate 16,250,823 of OX638391.1, read as the reverse complement.
GGGTGTTAAAATACTATATGTCTCCTTTGTTGGCTAAATACTAGATTTCGGATCGGTAATATAAAATCCTAAATACAATACAATAATATTGAAAGGTTAGAAGGAATTTAAAAAAGTAATAAAACAGTTAGACTTTAAATCCTTTCGAACATCAGAACATTTAAAAGACTCATTCATATTTATCAACTCTGGAAGATAGAAGAAATATATCCGACGAGAAATTTTTATTCAAACTCATCAACAACATTGTCGATAACAACTATCTTCTCGAAAATATTAATTTTCATTAACTAACATTAACTATATCAAATCCCGCATTCAAAAACCAACAACACACAAACATCCGTTTCTCAGAAGAACGTGCACAAAAAACAATAATATATTTTCAGAGGCTGATATTTTCCATTTGTCCTCGGGCCAATTTGCTAAATGATAACACAAAAAACTAAAACAAATTGTGAATTATGAACCCTCTAACCCTGCTACGAGTTATTTTCTCATTCTAATTATGTTGTTTATCTTCTTCTTTTTTTTAATCATGTTTGTTCTTGAACATTATCTTTTAATGTGAAAATGTTAAATTTTTACATAGGTACATAGTTATTGAATTTCAAATTATTTATCCTATATGCTTTAATCTTTGTTTTTCTTTTTAAATTCTTTTTCTATTTTTATAATTTTTCTTTTTCTATTACTTTCTGTTTTCTTAAATACTTTTAGCATTAACTAACATTTATATAAATCAGGTGTATATATACAAATGGGGGTTGACGCTGCCATTTGCAATTCATTTCTATTTCGGCATTTATTTTTTGAAAACAATATAAGGTGGTTGTTTCAAAACATTTGAATAATTCAAAAATTTTTGCCAAAAGCATTTTCGTTGTTTGTTTTTGGGGTGTTATGCCGTGTTGTTCTACCTCCTTCTTTAGCCGACGTTTCGGACAGCGTTACAGTGTCCATCATCAGGGCAGATCCGGCAGATCCGTCGATGTGTGATCGACGGATCTGCCGGATCTGCCCTGATGACGGACACTGCAACGCTGACCTAAACGTCGGCTAAAGAAGGAGGTAGCACAACACGGCATAACACCCCAAAAACAAACAACGAAAAAGAACTGTATTCAGTTTGAAGGGTGGTGCTTTTAATACCACACACAAACATTGCGCGTGGTATTAAAAGTGAAACGCAACGTGACCGTTTTAAACGGTTCGTTTACTGTGAAGCTATGCGGGATTCGTAATACCACTAATGCGATGCTGAATGTTGTAAATTGTAACAAAACGAAGAGATGGACCACCGCGCACTGCAAACAACATTGTTTGACAATACTTACCTGTTTAACAACACGAAAGGTTTTACGGCACGCTTGCTTCATGGGGTGGAGCTAATACCGAGGAGGAGAAGTTTTCCAGTGGTGTGCCGTGATTTTTCACTGTGATGTTTCACGTTGGATAAAAAAAGGTTAAATTTTTTCAGGAAACTGAAATCGTTTATTCCGGTCACGAGTTTTGTTGTGTCAACATGTGTGGCTTCACATTGTATAAAAAAAGATTTTTTTTTTTTGAAGATTTTAACTCAGGAAACTGAAGAAGTCTCTCTTTCGAACGCAAGTTTTGTTGAAAACATGTAGGTATTTGTTGTGGAAATTCAAAATATTTTTTTTCACCATTCCCTGGATTTAATCTACGGTACTATAAACCCTGCTATGCAAATTTCATGCCAAGGATTAATCAGCTTACACAGATCCCGTTGCATGCCGGGGGAAAATGAGGCGTTGAACAGCTGCTTTTCCGTGGCGGTACTGCCGCCGTGTTGACAATGGATTTTGTTGACGACCAAGGGGGTGTCGCGCGGTTGGTGCGGGAAGAAAGGGGGTTCGGAATAAACCGGTCATCTGGTGTGAACCGCATAATGACAAAACAATGCCGTGATTGATTATCCGATGAATACAAACTAGAGCGCTTTAGTGGAACTCCATCAGGTGTTAACTGAGCTTCGAAGGAATACGTAGGTAAACTTCGACCAAGCCCGTCAATCACTGTCAGCAACTCGGTGACACGTGTTCTTGATTGGGAGGCGGGTTTAATTTTTTATTTACAGTCTACATTTATTTATTGGCTTCTTGAGTGGGAGGCGGGTTTAATTTTTTATTAAGTCTACATTTGTTTATTGGCTTCTTGAGTGGGAGGCGGGTTTAATTTTTTATTAAGTCTACATTTGTTTATTGGCTTCTTGAGTGAGGCCGGTTTAATTATTTATTTACAGTCTACATTTGTTTCTTGTCTTTTTTAGTAGTAGGCGGGTTTAATAATTTATTAACAGCATACATTTATTTAATGGCTTCTTACAGATGTTTTCGTATAAGTGAGAACAAACCAGCCATAAAAACTCAGTTAATATTTATTTATTGGTTTTTTTCACGCAGAAATGTGCTTTTACATGTTTATATTTTTAAAAGACCAATTTCATTTAAATGCGCACAACAAAAACATAAAATCAAAATATTGCAAAATTTTTAATGGAAAAATAGTAAATAAGAAATAAAATCCTTCATTTTATATTATGCTAGATGCTAGATTTTGACATTTGATTTGCATACTTCAAAAGAGCCGCACAAGTCAGGGAAGAAAAAAAATAAAGGAAATTGCTGCAAACCAATCCCAGGATTGAAACCAGAGAGAGAGAGAGAGAGATTCTGAAATACTTTTAGATGTTTTCAGTATCCTATATAGGCAGCATTATACAGGTATATAAGGATAAGAAAATAAAATAGTTCGAAGCTGAGCTAGGCAGTTTGTTCAACTAGATTTTTTTGTTCAGCTTGAAGAAAATAATTTTATTATGACCTGTTGATATTATTTATTGATTGTTGTGCTAAATAATATATAATCTATAATCATAACCCATAATTATGTACACAGCGAACGGGAGTATACTGTGATTGTGTTGTCGCAGGTCTCGATGTTGGTATTTGCGTTATATGAAAAGAAATCAAAAACATTATAAATTGATTCATGGATATCAATTGTTGAATTTTGTATTTTATACAAACAAGTTAAGTCATTACTTATTCTACGTTCTGATAATTTTAGTAAATTTTGTTGGCATAGAAGTTCGTAATCATAATCGTATCGGGACATTCCCTTATAATACTAGAATTACTCTTCCCAAAACATTTAAAATCCATTATGAATAATTAAAAGTGGTCCGCTGGTGGTACTAGTGAGTACACGGCATGCGTTGCTAAGCCACTCAAAGAAAGAAATTTTCTTTCTATTGAAGCGCTTTTGCAAACACAATACTTATTTGTTTTTCCGTCTGGTGCGTTCACGAATAAATCGGAACGCTTTGCGACACATGAGCAGGCCACATACAGCTGTCCGTGAGAGGAGCTTTTCCAAATATACCCTCTGCACCCGTTCCCATCCCCGTTCATCTCCCATGTCCACTTCCACTAAATTATATGAAATACACTCATTCTTCAAAAAAGCTCGCGCCACACTTATCATAAATGTTTTACAAAAATTTCATAATGCAAGACCTCACCAATACATGTAGAAACCTTTGCCGGCGTGCGTACAATACATAACCAAAGTTACATTGAATCGATTGTAAACTTTTGGTACGCATAACGGAAAAACAAAGAAACATTCATTTTTACATAAAGATTAAAGTAGCGTAATAGCCTATGGCACTAGCCATCAATGTACAGAACAATGATCAGGTCTTTAGAATTATATTCAATACGTTCATCAAAATTTAAAATTTTTTTTTTCCTATTTTCAACACGACTCGTGTACGGGATTATTGGAAGGGGAGTCTCACCCTGACTAACTTCCTACCCCCACCATCGCACCCACCCTACCGTACAATCTTTTTTCTTGGATTAAGTATTCAAGGACCTTGCAGCTTTTGATGTAAGTACTGTTGTTTTAAGAGCCGCATTTTTGCGGTTAGTCAAGAATGGGCGGAAATTATTCATTTTACTTGGCTTGTTCATAAATAATTTTGATTATTATTATTTTTACATTAACATAACAGAAGGCTCTATGGAAGAATTATTGAGTAAAATAATTTCTTTCAGGACCTATGTATTTTTGGAGATGCTGTGTGCAGTGGCGGCTCGCTTTCTTTTCGAAATTTCGTTTTTATTTCCAGGAAATCTGTGTGCCGCACACTGCCAAACTGAATTTTTCTGAAAATCTTTATACAAAATACAGATTTTCGAAAAAAAATCGTATTCGGCAATATTTTTTAATTTTTTAAAGCAAGACAAACATTTCCGGGTTTCGAATAACCTGATAATATTTGAAAATCTCTTTCTACCACCACAGTAAGCGGAAGATGTTGCTTATTTTCCAAAAAAAAAAAAAATATATAAAAATTATATCTTGGTTATACAAATTTGTACCCTAATCATGATTTATATAATTGGGTGTCGTGATGGAGGGCCAGCCGAGGAATCGATCACGCGACGCCCGGGTGGGACCCAAACGCGATGCCAACTTAGCCACTGACCGGTTGAACAACATCCGTAATGCCACTTAAAAAAATATATTAGCACGTTTTTTAAACATTACTCTAGTACGCCCAACAGTCACGAGCAGCCACTGGCTTTATGGAGGGTAATTTAAAGAAAAGGTTGGCAATGAAGTTCTGGGAAGGATAATTGCTTGAGGGGTGGGCATTTGGGAGTCAGTGTGTCCAGGATTGATGGACTTGCAAATCGGCAACGGGTCGAGAGACACCGGCTGGAAAGGTAAAATGGTCTCCTTCAACCGTACTCTGCAAATCCGGCCTGCCGTACATCAAGTGGGACCTTTATTATTTTCCAATAATAAAGGTAGCTGCCAATAATATGGAAAAAAAACATTAGTCGAAGATAATATTGTTAATTCTGAAATTTGAAATATGAAGTTGACAATTACGACAGTCTCATATAAGATCGCAGTAGACCAATTGGTAGAGGTGTATGTCCCGGTAAGACGTAAGGTTCTGGGTTCGAGTCCCAGTTGCGACCATTATCTTTTATTATTTTTCTGTGTCTTGTTTATTTTCATATTTAAAAAAAATTTAGATTATTATTGTTATCTTCTTCTTCAATGAAATAGTATATGCTTTGGTCTTAAATTATTCTTATAAAACTAATTACATCTAGATACGTTTTTAGATTTTCACGGCCAAAAGCATTTTCGTTGTTTGTTTTTGGGGTGTTATGCCGTTTTGCGCTACCTCCTTCTTTAGTCGACGTTTCGGACAGCGTTGCAGTGTCCATCATCAGGGCAGATCCGACGATGTGTCCGACATCGTCGGATCTGCCGGGTCTGCTCTGATGATGGACACTTACACGGCTAAAGAAGGAGGTAGCGCAACACGACATAACACCCCAAAAACAAACAACGAAAATAATTACATCTGTGTCATATTTCTATTCCATTGACTGTGCAGTGGTGTAGAATCGTTCCCCTACTTGACTCGATTTCCCCAGAGCTCTTCAACGCTCTTCAGAGCTATTGGGACAACAAGGTTATATCTGCAATTTACATGAAACTGAGACAGGTAATAAGGTTTAGATATTGAAACACGAATAAAATAATACAAATCGACGTTAACATATTGTAATTTATTGAACTATTATTATGTTATAACGTTACACACAAAATGTGGCATTTAGCTAAGTCAGGTAAATACTTAATTTATGCGTTATTTTATATATAGTGGTTTTTAATAATTATTAGAACTTTTCAATCTTCGCTTATTCACTTTATGGCGTCATTTCAATTTGAATGAAAACAAATCTTCGTACACATCACATATATAATTACAATTATCGACTTGTTTCGATAGCAAAGTTTTCTTCCTCAGGATAATAATAATAATATGTTCATATTATCCTGATGAAGTAACCTTTGGTTTCGAAACATGTCGATAATTGTAATTATTTATGTGGTGTGTATAAGAAGTAATTGGATTTTCATTTAATTAAGAGAACGGCAAACTATCTAATTAATAATATAAAAATAATTGATTTTTTTTTTAAATATTACGATACGATACGATACGATTGTACCACCCCAGCCAGGAGCAATCCTGTCCCGGTGAGACCGGTACACCAGGGGGCACTGATTTGTTGGGACTGGAACACGTGCTCTAAGGATGGGAAGGAGGTTGGAGTTTAATCGACCGGTGTACATGGCAACCTAATAAGCCAATATTGGAATGTAGATTGGGCAGGAATAAAGGAAGTGGTTGAGCTTTTGTTTTCGTTTCTAAAGTTCGCTTATTTTTGCTTCTCATTTCTTCTCGCTTCATCCTTCCATCTTCCCGCTTTTTTTTGGTTGTTGCCTCCCGATGCTTCATGCTGCTCATTTATTTATTTCATGCTTTCCGCTGCCAGCTTCCTTCTACTTCTTCCTTCCCGTTTTCCGTTGCTTCGTGCTTTCGATTCTTGCTTTCTGTTTCTTGCTTACGATTTCCTGCTCCTTAGTTTCTTTTTTGCTTCACGCTGTCTCTTACTTCCTACTTATTGCAACCTGGTTCCCTTTTAGCGTTATCCGCTTCCATTACTGACTTCACGTTTCTCGATGCTTCTTGATTTCTGCTCCCGCTTGCTTTTCGGTATTCGTATCCCGCCCTATCACCGCGAGAAAAGTTTCACTTTTCTACTTCGACTACTTCCTGCTGCGCTATCGGTAAACAGCGTTCGATCTTCTCATTTGTTCGTATGAGGTTTTTTATTTATTAATTTTATTTGTTGAGGCGGTTGTATGTGTAACCATTTTCTATTGCTGGTAAGTGATTTCTGTCCCAGATTCCAAGGCTTCTTCTTCCAGTGTCCGGTCAACCACCATAGCGCTTTCGTGAATTACCTAACTGAATATATATTTTTTTTTTTTGTAAAACTATCCTAGAGTGAAGTTGAAACGTAAAATGTAATAGTGAGATTTTTGGGTACTCGACCAAGTAGACTAAGCTATGTTTCTTAAAAATTCCTAAAGTTTAACAGACCTCAGTGATCCACAACCTTTCTTGAAATAGTAGAAATCAATCAACCAGAGCCCGCCTCCGTGAATGCAATAATATTTCTACCATCGCCAATGGTTGTCGAACACCATTTACAATATTATTATGATGTGTTGGTTTTGTAAACAAAATGCTGAAAGAAATTAACATTTATTAAGTTGACAAGTGGAATACGCATTATTCATGTTGTGAGATGGCTATCCGAGTTCAGTGCTTTAAAATATTATGAAAACATATACCTCTTCCCCATCAACTAAAATATAAATAAAAGTGAAGTGGTTCTTATCTTGCTTGTGAGTATCTCTCATCGATGTGATGACGCCTTCGTCAAATCCTTTGTGTTCACTTTGAATTTACTTGCAAACTTTGTCATTTTTACCACTGTTGCAACAATGCAAAATCAATTTTCGTAATGAAATTATGAAGATATAACTAAAACACGTATTTTGACACATTTTCAATGAGATTGGGCCATAGGGGCCACTGATATAAAATTAATTCAGAAGAGCAACAAAAACACGACTAGTCGGAATGAAATTCCCCCGAACTCTTAAAGAAAAACTTATTATATAGTTAAGAGTAAAAAAATAAACAATAAAGAATAAATTAAATTAGCGTGATGGAATGCATGATATTTTCAGCAGACGAGTCCCTAAATCTAGTTGTTGAATATCTGTCGCACACAAGATGTTTTTAGATGGGGATCTAGCCATTGTATGTATATGAAGGGACCAAATTGAATAATTTTAAATTCTTGTTGCTCTTAAAAATATTTGAACAAGCTTCAGATGTAATGCATCTGAACGCCAAGGTCTATTTTGAATTTTCTTATAATTTTTTTTTTTAAATCTACTTATTTCGTAGTATCAACTAGTAGTGAGTTTCGAAAGATCATCAGACGCAATATTTTGGTTCCATAGTGATCAATATTGCAAAATATTTTAAGGAGAATTAGTGTTGAAATTTTGGGCTTTTGGATTGTAAAGTAAAGGGGAATCTAAAGTATTAAATCTACTCGATTACACCGTATTTCCCGCTTAGGGCCTTTTGTTTCAAAGCAAAATACAATAAGCATTTTGAAATCCAATGTGCCAATTGTCCAGAAGTCGTAAACTCACGAAAAAACGTGTAAAGCTGGCCAGTTTAACTTTTACTGTAGCTAACGTTGAAACAAACGGCCCTTAGACAATCCTAGCACATTTTTAGTAGCGTAAAAATTTTACTGGCAGTTGATAGTTCGTATACTGGTTTCATGAGATACTGGTATACGGAGAAAAATGTTATTCGATAAAATTTCAAGAACAGTCTTCTGGAAAGTTCTGGAAGGTTCGATAAAACTCTTGAAAGTTCTGTAAGGAGTGCACGGAGAAAAATGTTATTTGAGAAAACGATCATTTTAATAGTAAAAACGGTTATAAACGGGACTGAACGAACAAATTAACGGTGTTGCAATGTTTATTGGCGGGAAAACGTAGGAATAATTTGTTGGTATACGTTAGAAATTACATATACCAACAAATTATTTTTACATGTTCCCGCCAATAAATATTGAAACCCTGTTAATTTGTTCGTAAGAACTTCAGTCCCGTTTTTAACCGTTTTTACAATTAAAATTATCGTTTTTTCGAATAACATTTTTCTCCGTGTACGAATCACATGAAACATAAATTTCACGTTGTCTTTCTTCTTTCCATAATAATATTTCAGGCTTCAATTTCAGAATATGTTAACGTTGTGGAAAAAGCTTTACAAATAATAAATACTGGTAGTTTTAAAACACAGAACGGAAAACTCATTTCTAACGGTACAAGCCGTTAAAAGCATTTTAACGAAATTAGGGAGTTCGTAAAAGCCAGCAGCTTAAAATAAGCTGCACGTATATTACGACTCAAATTTTGTTGCCCTTCGTCATGTTTTGTTATCTATAAGCGCTGACACCGCTGCTGCAGTTCGCAGCCTACGTTTTACAGAGTACCTAGATTGCAGAGACAAAATTATTTTTTGATTTGGTTTGACAGTGATCAAACGAAATTTCACCTTTAATTAGTGTTAACAGATTGTATTCGGTCACTGATTCAAAATAATTAGAATGGTAAAAAGGAGAATTTAAATAAAAATTGTTTTAATGCCATGGAAAACAAAACCAAAAAACAAACTAACTTAATAAGCCAGGTGCAAAATAGTAAAAAGGAAAATTTAAATTAAAAAGATCACGCGACTGAAGTAAAACTTTTTTAGCTCTAGTATGTATGTATACATATATAGATGGAGCTAATGTACGTACATATACATATATTAATTTTCTACAAATATTTAAATTTATTATCGTGCGCCTTGCCCGATTACACTTTTCGTAACGCTCTCGACACGCATTTGCCAGCTTACTCCCCAAGTCAAGCATGCGTAAAGAAGTTTTATTTAAAAAAAAAAAGAGTGTGCTTTAGACCACACGGCTGAAGTAAAACTTCTAGAGAGAAAGAAACCTTACTCTCCCTTGCACCTACAGTGTGATACAGACAATAGGCCTGCACTGTGTCTTAGATATACGAAACTGGCTATGAGAGAAAGAGAGAAAGAAAATGTGTGCTCGCACCTCTCTCTCATGCCCCAACAGTAATATACGAAACGTAACTCTCTCTCTTTCTATCTTTACTAACTTATATCTCCCTTTTATTTTCCGTTCGCCTCGCCCGATCACACTTTTCGTAACGCTCTCGCCACGCATTCGCCAGCGTACTCCCCAAGTCAAGCGTGCGAAAAGAAGTTTTACTTCAAAAATAGTTTTAATGCCATGGAAAACAAAACAAAACAAAAAGATCTCAATAGCAAGTACGTTCTAACTTTCCACTCCTTACTTTGCTCCAATTCCTCCAGTCAACGGTTGCCTTAGTCCCAATCGCCTGGACAATTGGAATTCTTAAAGTGTAAAGAATAATAAAACAATAAATTCTTTCTGTGTAACCTGGTTTGAAATTAAAACTGCTCTAGGTTAATTTTATTATTCTTTCGACCCCAATTTAACACAATTCTTTTCCTCCGTAATACCACCGCTAAGCCTCCAGCCTGGTTCTTGTTTAATTTGCACAAAACGCTTTACTTACCTGAAGAACGCGAAATCTCATAATAAGGAAGATACCGGTCAGTGGCTGAGTTAGCATCGAGTTTGGGTCCCACTCGGGCGTCGCGTGTTCAATTCCTCGGTAGGCTATGGTTGGTAGCAGGAAATTTTCAAATATTGTCGGGTTATTCGTATCCCGGGTTCATGGGGTTCATTGTCTAGGTCTTGGCGGCGGATGATCTAGACACATTGAACCCCAGATTCCTACCCAACCCTCATACCTTTTTCCTTCCCAGAACTTCCTCTCCTTCCTTTCCTTAAAAATACCCTCCACACAGCATCCCCAAAGGTGACATAGGCCCTGAGGGAAATTATTTTCCTCAGGGCCTCCTGTGTGGTCCTAATGTAAAAAAAAAAAAAAATCCCGAGAATATTAGACTTTCTTAAAAAAAAAATACTATTGTGTTTAGACCATACGACTGAAGTAAATACTTCTTTAGTAATCTAATCTAATTTTCTTCCTGGCATCGAATAAAACCATTCCAATCACCAGTGTATAAGAATCTATATTGAAGATTCGTTTGGAATGTTACCAATCATCGCGAGAAATCAGTCTTTTCGATGCACTTAATTCGCACACTCTAAACAAAAAATTGATTAATTTTATTATGGGAATTACGCTTAGAATGGAATTGTTGATTTAATTCTTATAAAGTTTAAAATAAAACTTTTTTGATGCGGATTCTAGTTAGAGAGCGATGTTTATTCACATTTGCAGCAGGAAATTCAAAAAATTACGATCGAAAAAGTGCTAGTTATTAGTTAGATTTTAACGTTTAGAAAGTGAGAAACAACCACACAACTATTGTCAGCATAAATGCCAGCACCCATTCCAAACGTCATAACTATGGATTTGAGCACTGCTGTTACGATTAGATTGTGAGAAATGATCCTCAAATTTTAATTTATAATATCGTAACGTTATAACGCCGTAACGTTCCTAACGCTCTCGCCAGTTTAGCCCCAAGTCAAGAGTGCCTAAATATTTACTTCAAAAAGAAAATGTATTTATTTAAATAAGCACTGTTTTTCTGGTCTTGAAACTACATTGTTGCATTCAGAAACTTACCCATAATTTTTCTTAATAAATGTTCAGATACGTGGTCGTGGGAACTTCAACCATAGTAGATGGAATAAAAAATCGGAGAAATATAAATTATTGTATTGTTTAACAAACAGACATTTACGGATGAATTTGGGAGGCGGGAAACCATTTATTGGATAATCAACACCTCCGTCATAGGTTACCTGCTTCGCTACGTTTGGTGACTTAGCATGGGATGCCCGGGTTAGTGGGATGAGGTTTGTCTAGGTCAGACGGCCGATGCGATTTCCGCCCACTGCGAGGTGGGTCGGGTCGGGAACTTTTCAATTCCTCATCGTAATCTAAAAAAAACTTTTATTATGTCTAGCAATATTCTTATCAATGGAGAACTATCTCATTATTCCTCATTAGGTATTGTATTCACTTTTGTTATTGTTAAAATGTTGTTATCAAAAGCCTCCTAGAACAGGCTTACTAATCTAATCTTGAGTTATGAATATGAGTTGAGAAGTAATGAATTAATTTGTCGTGAAGCGGCATTTGTTGCTTCGTCATTTACAAAAGGAATTCGGCCGAGCGCTGAGTTTAGAATGTTATATGCATCTGGATGTAAAACTACTGGATCCAAGACAAAAGTGGTGGACCTGATAATATAGCTCTGATATTTATGAATACTTCTGCCACCAATATAGCATATTCTTTGTATTTGCTTTTCAATCAAATTGTTACAAACAGGTTGTTTTCCAAATACATGGAAATTCAGCTTCCTCATCCCTATTTTAAAAAAATGTGAAAAACACGAAGCTATTAATTATGGACTGGTATCTTTTGTCGAAAATTCGTAAAATGTTTGATTATATTTTTCTAAAAAAAATACTTCCAGATTAAGCTAACTCATTTCTCCTAAACAACATGGAATGTTGAATTAATTTTTTTTTATATTAGCTCCACACATAGGCCCTGAAGAAAATAATTCCCCTCAGGGCCTATGTCATCTTTGGTGACGCTGTATGGAGGATGTTTTGAGGAAAGGTATGAGGGGTGGGTAGGAATCTGGGGATCGGTGTCTCTAAGAATGACAAACATGTGAATCATCCCATCCAATGCGGTGCATGGCGATGTTCCGGGAGAGTTCTGCTGGATAGATCAATAGGTTTTCCTCAACCAGTCTCTCCCGATCTGGCCTGCCACGCAACCGGCAGGTCGATGCATACACCATCAAGACCCGGAAAACCTCATCCCATGAATCCGGGCACCCCTGCTAAGTTTCCAATCGTAGCGAACCACTAGGGGTGAACTATGGCAGAGGTGTTGGTTATCCAATAAATGGATCCCGTGGATAATTTAATAAATGGAAGTGCCCATACCCGCCTCCCAAATTGTATATATATAAGATATTTATTTATCAAAATTATTTATGTTTCAAATATTTAGTAAAAGTCATATTGATTCTTTCTATAATGATTTCAGTACGGCATTCGATAAAGTTAAGAAGTACTTGGCTGTTAAAATTATTGGCAATATCTCCATATTAGAACTACCTGTGTTCAACATTCATTTCGAGAGTAAGAAAAAAAAATTTCACGTGAGGGGGGGGGGGGTCTAATTTTTAATACTAAATCTCTCTTAATATCACCAAGGGGGGGGGGGGGGGGAGGGTCTAATTAAAAAAAAACACCTCACGTAATTAATGTGTGTCCCCTTGTATCTTTTTCGTTTTAACGAGACTTTTGAGAAGCAATAGGACGAACGTCTTTTCAAGACATTATAAGGCTGCGAAACAGTGAAGTTGAATGCCTTTTCTATTTCATTATTTTTATCCGAAACTTGAGTCAAATACATTTATTTTGTTAAATTGTGAGAATTTTGCACATAAGCATACTTAGTTAATAACTATTGAACGTCGGTCGGGTTAAATAAATATAATGCATGTTGAAAATGTACAAACATTATTCTTAAATAAAAGGATATCGTTGTTTTTGTAAAATCCCTAAGGGCATTAATGGGATACCCGGCGGTGATTTTTCCATACAAACGTATTCCCTATTTATCTAGAACTAGAAAACTAGACAATGTTTTTTTAAAAAAAGCAAAACGTACAGACATATAATAGTTTATTCTTATGTAGTTGGTAAAAAAAAATTGAAAATCAGTCAACTTTTGGAGGAAAAATGTGGGGAATACAAAACCTCGATTTTAGCTAGGTATTAGTAGCCCGAGGCGCATTGTCCCTTTCGCTCAATATCCAGTGGAGTAAAAGCAACAATGACAGCAACAATTTAGTAAAATCTATTTTTCAAATTTCTCCACCATTTAATACTAGCTTCTGCCCGCGACTTCGTCTGCATAGGATTAGTACTTCGAGTAATCAATTTCTTTTCCTAGGTCCCATTTACGTTTATACCAAAATTCTTAACTTACTTTATTTAAAATATATAAAATTCTTGATTTGATTCGAAGTATTAGGCGAGTACTTCAAATAAATGCACTAATTTAAATATTTTCTAAAATAGAATTTTAGTTTAACAATCATTGTTTTGTAAAACGTCATTCTCAAATTTTGACATTTTCTACTAAACAATAATTATTATTTTCAATATATTGAAAATAAATAGCTAGCTTTATGAATTATAGCCTATATATTATTCTGATGTATGAGCTATATTATTGTAAAGTTTTATTAAAATCCATTCAGTAAATTTTGCGTGAAAGAGTAACAAACATACATACATCCATAAAAACTTTCGCGTTTATAATATTAGTAAGATAGTAAGATGTTAAGAACAATAAATAAATATGAGATATCTGATTCTCAGGATCATTTCATAAGTACGAATGTGTAATCTTAAACTGCGAAAAACTATCTTCCACAAGAATATTAAAAATAAAATAAAATACATAGGATAGTCTTTCTAAGAAATGGGTGAACTATCTTATTTCATTTCTTAGAATGACTGACTCTATCGTGTATTTTATTTCACCACATCCAATTTAGCAGTCATATATAATGCTGAATTTTCGATTATATTAAAAAAAAAATTTTTTTACATTAGGTCCACACAGGAGGCTCTGAGGAAAATAATTTCCCTCAGGGCCTATGTCATCTTTGGGGATGCTGTGTGGAGGGTATTTTAAAGGAAAGGAAGGAGAGGAAGTTCTGGGAAGGAAAAAGGTATGAGGGTCGGGTAGGAATCTGGGGTTCAGTGTGTCCAGATCATCCGCCGCCAAGACCTGGATAAACCTTACCCCATGAATCCGGGCACCCCCTGCTAAGTCACCAAACGTAGCGAACCACTTGGGGTGACCTATGGCAGAGGTGTTGGTTATCCAATAAATGGTTCCCGGGGCGGCGGTACCCTTTCCCGCCTTCCAAATTGAAATATTCTGTAATGCCCATTTTTTAAACGTAAAATGCTCATTTATAGCACAAACCCTAAGAAAAAAAAAACAGTAAAATTGTACACTTATTTAAATTTTGTTGGGAATGTAGGTCGACGGCCGGCGTAGTCCAGCGCTAAGGCATTATTTGGACTCCCATTCCAAAGGTCGCAGGTTCGAACCCAGCGTGCGCAAATAATTTTTTTTTGATATATTTGTGTTATATTCACAATTAATTAATTAAAAATAATATATAGTATATTTGTGGCACGTTCCAGAGTGGAAGATACTCTCAGTATCGCCCTGGTGTAAGACCACCATTCAGAATTGAAACTTTGCTTGAAATGGCTTTAGCCGTGTTTAGTGACTAGATCAGAATAGCTAGATGCTTCCCCACCTTCCTCTTCCCCATCTACTTCCCTTCCTCACTTACCTTCAGCCTCACAACTTTGATTAATTGGAGATGCCATAGTCTCACTGGCTCCAGATGTGAGCAGTTGGGACTCTTGTGAGGTATTACATAAAAAAAAAGTAACTACTACCAGTAGATTCATTGTTTTGACCTATAATAAAAACAATAAAGGTGTCTAAAATAATCAGTTAATTATAATACAAAAGTATGGATCGACTGCGCCTTTCCCTTAAGCGTATATTTTTTCTTCTTTTTTAATCCGCACACAGAAAGCATAGATATGGCGTTTTCAACCAAAACATGTATCAGAAATCATGGAAAAAGTCCTTTTTATACTAATGGTTATCTTCATAAATTTACCATAGGGGCCGGACAGGCTCGCACAGAAAAAATATCTGATACAACGGCAGTATTTTACCGTATGAAAATATATTCGCATACCACGGAATATAGTATGTATGGGTGTGGTATGAGTAGTAGTAATATATGTACAAGACTGTTTGTTGTCTTTAGGTTTTTAATGACAAATAAAATAATGTGTTGCTCTGGAGTATAAAGAAACAACAATTTAAGATTTATTTGTCAGAAATTAAATTGTTTTTATAATATTTTTAATCACTTAAATGTCAGCCACATAACATAAAGTGTAACCAAAGCAATGACATTGAAAAAACAATATAATAAAATAAAATTCATAATTCAAATATAAAGGACTCCTAGACATTTCTAGGTAGGTACTTAAATACTAGGTAGGTATGTAGGTAAATAAATATAAAGGAATCCTAGACATTTCTAGGTAGGTACTTAAACACTAGGTAGGTAGGTAGGTACATAAATATAAAGGAACCTGAGACATTTCTAGGTAGGTACTTAAATACTAGGTAGGTAGGTAAATAAATATTAAGGAATCTTAGACATTTCTAGGTAGGTACTTAAATACTAAGTAGGTAGGTAGGTAAATAAATATAAAGGAATCCTAGACATTTCTAGGTAGGTACTCTAATTC
The DNA here is from genome assembly GCA_951813805.1 of Limnephilus auricula. NCBI lineage: Eukaryota > Metazoa > Arthropoda > Insecta > Trichoptera > Limnephilidae > Limnephilus > Limnephilus auricula. The sequence goes on along the minus strand of OX638391.1, from coordinate 16,234,837 downwards.
CTTTACATATGTATGAGTAATGTGCAGTATAAAATAATGTTTCACAGAATTAAAATCCTCAGCATAAAGCAGAAAATTTCTATTATATAATAATTTCAAACTTTACCGTAACTTTGTCAATATGTAGATATAATTAATTTTAAAATGACGAGAAACTTTGGAAATGGAAATTAGCCCTAAAAATCAAAACCACTTTATTACCTCGGATAGTTTTTTTATAACATTTATTTTAAGTATTGGCATTATTTTTAGATGAACCTGTATAAGAATTTAGGGTAAAATAAAAATTGGAATTTATGTATAAGGGACGAAGAAAATAAACAAGTAAAAAATTAAATAACATAAAATTAATAACAAGTAAAGTATAGAAATAAATAGGTTAAAATCAAAAATAGAGTGCTGTATTCACAAAATATTAATAATAGTATTACGGTACGAACAATGGACATGGTTTTCCGATCGGGCTACATTGTTCACCACATTATAAGAGGCTTGAAGTCGTTATTATAATATAAACAAAGCTGAACTTCAAAATGTAGCCAATTAAATTTAGAAAAGCTATATCTGAACTTCAATAAAATAATGTACGCAATTAAAAATAAATGTCCACCTAATAAAAACGCGCAATCTTTATATGCTAAAATTTCATGTCACAATGCTCGTCCGAGGTAAACTCCGAAACTACTTAACCGATTTTGAAAAATTTGGCTTACTGTGTGTAATTTGGTCCAACTTAAAAGCTAGGATAGTTTTATCTCGATTATTGACCTCAATATTTATTATTGCGAATTAAATAATCATTTAATTTAATAATCAATAAATTATTACAGCAGATATCGTTGTGTTTCGTTAGTCACAGCGACGCGTGGGCGGATCAGCTAGTATAAATATATGTTTTTCGTGCTACAAGAATAAGGTACAGGTCTGGGTGTTACGATATTTTTTTGATAGTTGATATTGGAAAAAAATAAAATTGGCTTAACTTTTTAGATTAGCTACTTTTTAAATATGTTCAGTTTGCGATAAAAATAATAGAAGTTTGATTTTCATTATAAGTTCTAAGTACCTATGTCCAAGTTAATAGAACGTCTGTAAGTAGCCTCACCTCAGATTGTATGATACCTTAAAAGGCGAAATAGCTGTCTGCTGTATAATAACTACACAGCAGAACTTTTTTTTACAGGATGCCCTGATGAAAATAATTTTGGACCTATGTCATCTTTGAGGATGCTGTGTGGAGGGTATTTTTAATGAAAGAAATGAGAGGAAGTGCTGTGAAAAAAAGGTATGAGGGGTGAGTAGGAATCTGGAGTTCTGTGTGTCCAGATCATCCGTCGCCAATACCTAGACATATCTCACCCCACAAACCCGGGCACCACTGCTAAATCACTAACGTAACGAACCTCTTGGGGCGACCTATGGCAGAGGTGTTGGAAATCCAATGAATGGTTTCCAAGGCGGCGGTACTCATTCCCGCATCCCAAATTGAACTTGTTTATAAATAAACTGTATTAAAAGAAGTTTTACAAATTATTCTTGATAATAAATAAATACAAGCTGATGAGAAGAAACATTTTTAAATTCTTGTCTTGAAAATGACGTTTGAGAGAGCAACCGGGTACCCGGAGAAAAAATGTTATTCGAAAAAACGATCATTTTAATAGTAAAAACGGTTAAAAACGGGACTGAAGTTCTTACAAACAAATTAACAGTATTTCAATGTTTATTGGCGAGAAAATGTAAGAATAATTTGTTCGTATACGTACAAAATTACGTATACCAACAAAATAATTCTTACATGTTCCCGCCAATAAACATTGAAACCCTGTTAACTTGCTCGTAAGAACTTCAGTCCCGTTTTTAACCGTTTTTACTCTTAAAATGATCGTTTTTTCCAAAAAATATTTTCTCCGTGTAGGTAGATGCAATAATAATGGTGTAGAAAAGATTTTAAAAATTGTCTCATTCACTGTCTTGTGGCTTGTTCATAAGTGAAAAGCTTCTTCACAACAACCATATAGATAACAAAAAGATGCGAACTCGGTAGAAATATGATTATCTGTTCACGAGCGCATTTGTTTATGAATTATTATTTCAGATAAAATATCGCAACGGGCGAATAATAATATTAAATGCTGTGATGAGCGGTCACTATTGTGTATTCTGCTTTGAAATTCATCAGTTAACTTTAATCCTCCTCCCAATTCCCTCGCCTAGTAGTGGGATAGTGCGACTATTGTGAAATATGTTTAATGATTTAAAATTTGGTTTTTGTTTTGAGAAGTGAGTTGTGTTGTTGTGCAGATGTTCTTCAGTGCACTAAATGTGTATTGATTTGTGTGTTCTTCAATTTGGTAGCGCAGTATTACAATATTATTTCGAGTCGGGAATCGCAATTGGTAATGAGCATTTAACATTACTAACACCAACCTATATATAATTTTTGTTTTTATTGAAAAAAGAGTACCCAAGAGTACACATACTCCCACACTCTCAATATTTTTTTTACTCCCTGTGGGATCATAATGATCTTAGTATATTATATTTTATAAAACATAATTTTTTTACAATACATAATGATTAACATTTACAATACATAATGGTTAACATTTACAATACATAATTGATATTTGACATTACATAATCTAACTTTAACACTGCGCAATTAACATTTATTTTTTTAATTTTGAGTTAGCTCACGTCGCCGTGCTTGTTAATAATTCGAGAAATATGTATATATAAAATATACATTTTTTTGAAAAATATAAAACTTTAAATATTTTTATTTTAATTGTATTCAAACACTAACAAAACATCAATATTTGACAAGACATTTTCTTAATTATTTTTTTAAAATTTCAACGTATTTTCAATTTTTCAAAGTAATTTCAATCGGGATACTTGCATAATTGATATTTAAAATTCTAAAGTAACACTTAAAACACGTAATTAAATTTTCCAATTCATAAATAACAATGACAAAATTCATAATTAACATTTATATTATAAAATTTATATCATAGATTCTTGTTTTGTTGTATTTTTGCATGGGTAAATAAAGTAATAACGTCGTAGTTTCATGTAATTAGTGTGAAGCGCGCTTTGAATGATTTTATTCATCATCCGTAAAAACTTTTTTTAACCGAAATAAAAATTCTCGATCGCAGAATGTTTTTTTTTTATTCGATTTCATGAAAAAATCACTTTTTATGAGAAACAATATATTTTTTACTCTCACTATGTAATAAAAACAATTTTCCATGACAATTGATCCAGCGACAATTCGCCAGTTCATCCGCTGACAGTTCATCCCCCGGCAGTTCATCCGGCGGACAGTTGATACCTCTGCCAATTGATCCCTCGGACAGTTGATCCTCTCAAATATTATTTTAGGGGATTATTTATTCAAGGGAGTATACAAAGAGGATTGCAAGTCGAAATATTTAAAACTTTAGGCGTCTTGAGTGGAAATCGGCTATACAAACATTTTGACTAACAATAATGTGGGTGAGGTTTGTCTAGGTCTTGGTGGGGGACGCTTTTATCCGCCTAATGTGTGGCAGGCCGGATTAGGAGAGACTGGTTGAGGGAGACCTTTTGACCTCTCCAGCCCGACTCTATCGACCCATCGCCTTGCACTGCAGTGGCAGGAATGGATTCATACGTCCACCACTCTTTTTTATACGAATACTTCACAAGAGTCCCAACTGCTCCCGTCTGGAGCCAGTGAAACTACGTTTTTCTCTCTTATATTTATACCTCGTATTTTTTTATCGATCGTATAGCGTCTCCGTATGCTCCTTCGAGACTCGGAATTATTGTTAGTAAAAATGTTTGTATAGCCGATTTTTACTCAAGACGCCTTAAGATATAAGTATTTAGATATACTATATTCTTTGTATACTCACTTTAATAAATAATCCCCTAAAATAATATTTGAGGGGATCAACTGTCCGAGGGATCAATTGGCAGAGATATCAACTGTCCGACGGATCAACTGTCCACCGGATCAACTGTCCTGGGATGAACTGTCGGCGGATGAATTGTCGGCGGGCGAATTGTCGTCGAATCAATTCTCGGGTCATCATAAAAAGTAATTGGAACACACTATCAATCACAAAGTTTTAATATTTTTCTTTTTTAATAGGTAATGTTCAGTTTTGTAACAATTTCGTGGCATTTTATTAATGATTTCCAACCCCCCTCACATTCATTTCTTTGATTTGGCACATTGATAATTTTTTCATTAAAACAATCGTGAGATTATTATCCGACTGAACCCATGGTTCAGAAGTCTGAGCTTTAAAGCGATGTAGATTTTAGGTAAATTAAACATACTTACAGGTGATGTCAAGCTGGGTGAAGTTATGTTGTGTTTTGATGAACCTTGATAAAGTATTTTTCGCAAAACACATTGAAACTAATAAATATACAATGTGGGAGCTGTTCATACATACGTTTGAACTAGATCTAGATAAAAGGAAACTCATATGATTATGGGTGATTTTAGAATTATAACGTTTGCAAATATTCTTGATCTGTTTAGAAATATTTTTTAAAAGAGGGCAAAGTTTAGGCCGGTGGTGCACGATTTTATTTTTTTAATTTATTTTAATTTATTATTTATTTACGCCCTGGTGGGCTTTTACATGAACATATTAGAAATTGAATTACAGTAATTTACAATATATGATACAAAATAAGCCTGAAATAGTTAATAGAAGAATGTACCTATAAAATAAAAAAGTAAGTGTGTGTGTATACTCACAATATTAATTGTGTGTTTTATAAACCATTAAAACAGAATAAATTGGAATTTTATTTTGCTCTTACGGTATAGAACATTATAGCAGGGATTTAAATAATATATAAATGTAACAGTTGCATCTTAAAAAAAAAAAAAACAATTTATCAAATATATACATGTTTAATCAATATTAAGATCAGAATTTTTATTTGAAAATTGATGCACCGAAGTAATTTATTTTGTAGCGTTTCTAATGATTGAGAATGGAATTGGTAGTACGGTGACCATACGGTGGAATTGTATTCTAATCTGCTTCGTACTAACAAGCAGTACAAATGTTTTAATGTTGACATACTTTTAAAATTTGTCCCCATTTTAAAAATAAAACCTAGTATTCTCATTGCATCGCTCGTTATTTCATTGATGTATATTTTAAACTGTAAACTCTCGTGGAATATAACACCGAGATTACTTGTAGATCTCGATTTTATATTATTTTTTTTCTTACCGATGTTTATTTTTTAAACTATTGAGCTAGTGCAAATGTAAATGTGACTAGCACCATCTCCCTATGTCGGGAATTAAACCCAAATCAGATCGCTGAAAGGCAATATTTGAGGGAGGAAAATTAAAACTGAAAATGAATTAAGATAATTTTTTTTAAGTTCCATGTGTTTTTTATGTTTTATTCACAATTTCTCCCTTTCTTTCAACACAATGAAGGTAAATGTTTTTTTACAGAACGATCTTCCACACAACATGTTTCGCGAGGATAGTGGAGATAACATGGCAGGATATCTGATCTTTTACCTGGTCTCCATCTTCGAGTTGGTAACATCAATATGTTTCATAATGTTGCCCCTTCTCTTCCTTATCTACGACATAAACGCCAGTATCGTCAATCATCCAATTCCATCGTTCGTCGTTATGAATATTGTGGTGTTTATTTGGTTCCGACTATTTTTCGAGGAAGACATAGAAGAGGAAAATGACCCCTTTCCAGAAGAGGATGAAGTAGATACGGAATATTCTGAAGACGAAGACGATGTTGATTCCAACTTTTCGTTCCAACAACATTTTGGTGGAGACTTAGAATATCCCTCTACAGAAGAAGACGGAGAAGATACGGACACTACTCAAGTTGAAGAAGATGATCTTCCTGAAGACGACTAAAATGAAGCGAAAATGAAGGAAGAAGAAGAAGAAGAACAAATAATAATCGGAGACATGTAATTATGTGTACTTTGATTCAAACCTTAATTTTATTAATATCTTAATTTTATTTATATCTTAATTTTATTGAATTATACAAAATGCATTAAAATTTATTAAATAAAAAGTTTTATATTAATTTTGACATTAAACATTTTGACATTAGAATTAAACATTGCATTAGTTTTATATTGAACTATCTCAAGATAATAAATTAAACAATTTACGAAATATCTGGATTTAATATATTATAATATATTATTTTATCTGCGAAAGTTCATTGGAAATGATTTCTAATTACTCCTTTTTTCACTTCCATTTTTGTTGTCAACTAGTTTCGTTACTTGCTTTACCTTTAGGGTTAATAAAGCACTTACAAATCAACTAGAATTAACATCAAATATTGTTTACGTGATGCATGAACCTAAAAAAGTAAAAATCCTAATAATTCAATAATTGAGGGTTTGGCAGCCGAAACAAGCCTATACATGATTTTTACAAATTAAAGTTAATTGCCTATATGATATTAGAAGTTTACACAGTTTATAAACATTCGATAAAACTCGCTCAGTCGCAAGAGAAATGAACATAAAGTTTATTCAAGCGGAATTAACGTAAAATATCAACAAATACTCAAAATTCGAAATATATTTATTGCACAAAAATATAGAAAGTACAAAAGGTATAACTTACACGTACACCCTATTTGTTCCAGCGAATCCAAAAAATAATATTATGTTATAAAACCCAATATTACAGGTTACATTATATGCAAATAAAAACAGAGGGACTTAATTTATTTATGATATTCATTTACATTGTAATGCTATTGGTTTAAAATAAATGTTTTTAATGATGATTAAATTTGAATATATCGTATTTGTTTAATGTTACGAATAAGGTTGTTAAATACTTTATTAGCCATGGAGTAGGATCCTTTTTAAAGTATAGTTTTGTTTGCTTTTGGTATTAATAAGTGCTCTGTGAACCTTGAAGCATGTTGAGTTTTTTGTGTGAACTTTTCTGGTCATGATCGAACTAACAGGCGTAACTCAATTTTATTTATATATATAGTTGTTGAATATGAGTCTACATGAATCCAGGTGATCAGAGCTTGTAATTTTTCGTAGGCGTCTCTTTTGGATTATAAAAACATCTTTGACTTTTACTGAGTTTCCCCAAGAAACTATTCCGTAATGTATCATAGAATACAAGTATCCATAGTATACGGTGATTACTGACTCGATACTTGTGATTTTTCTATTTGTGCCAAAAAGAAAAGAAAAGCTACTGATTTTTGCTAACTACTTTTGATACATGTTTGATGATAGTTTATATTTGCATCTAGTTGTATTCCCAGCAGTGAACAAGTTTGGGAAGGTTCGATGTGATTGTTACTAGAAAGAAACATTCAGAATGTAGGAAGAAGCATCTACAATTAAGCCAACACATTTTAAAGCAGTTAAAGGCAAGAATATAAAAGGATGTTAAAATTTTCCGGATCCAATCTAAAAAAAGTAATCTTTCTATAACTAATAAAAGAAACGCAAGTAAATATATCTGCGCCACTTCACACCATTTTCGGGTCATCTTATAACCCAACAACGGAAAAATCCATAGTGTAAAACATTCAAAATCATAAACATAAAAACCAAAACACTTTATGGAATTTTAAGCTCAAGGAATACAGACTACCATCACCGATTAACAAAAGTTTGTAAGTAAAAAAGTACAATTATTTCAATGATACCTTATGTTTAGGACAGCACATGGATTTTTTTTTTCACTAACTCCACACAGGAGGCTCTGAGGAAAATAATTTCCCTCAGGGCCTATGTCATCTTTGAAGATGTTGTGAGGAGGGTCTTTTGAGGAGAGGAAAGAGTGAACGTGGGTCTTGAAGAGACCCATGTTATAGGAAGGAGGAAACACAGAGGCCGGCAAATCGTTCCACAGCCGAGCTGTTGAACACAAGAACGAGTCGTAGACGCGTCCCGTTCTCATGTGAGAAATGTCGACTGTGTACATATGTTGGGCACGCGTTTGGCGTGTTTCCCGACTATGCACCGGTGCCGAGGGGATCAATCACGCTAGCTCCTCGGAGCATCTTCCATTGAAATACCGGTAGAACAAGGATAGCATTCCCACCCGACGCCTGTGCTCTAAAGATTGCAATCCGTTTGTTAAGACAGGAGAATCTATCAAGCGGACCGCCCGTTCCTGCACAGAGTCGAGGGTGTTTTTCAGGTACATCGGGGCTCCAGACCAGATGGCTGCCAAATTCAACCGTGGGGCGCACTTGCGATTTGTACAGGGTTAGCAGTTGTGTACTATTAAAGTATCTGCGGGCCCTGTACAGTACGCCCAGTTTCTGAGAGGCCAACTTAACTCTGGCCTCGGTGGAGCCCCCGTACCTGAGCTGGTCACTTAGAGTTACACCGAGCATATCAATGGAGGACCTGTTTGGAAGAATGCTACCGTTGAAGATGTCTGTCGGATGACCGTCACCCATTTCTACAATGACTTTTATTGATAACATTTTAATCATTGTACACTGTACACGTGTCGTATTGCGTTTGCAAAGTTGAATAACTCTCATGACAAACCGTGGGACCTTATTAGTTAACCCCTAAAAAAATTGGTGTATTTTGTCAGAGGCTAAAAATATTCCCGCTTTGCAATAAAATCCAAATAAATGGAACATTTGTTGACGTATTCGAAAACTAAAAACTGTTTTCGAAAGGTGATGAAATAGGCTTTCAAATTTCTATATTAAAATATACTATGTATTTTTTTAAATATAATTTTATTTTGCGAAAACTTTAAAAAGTTTTAAAAATGGCTCACTTTACTTTTTTTTCTAACTAAAATTACTGATAATGAAAAAAAATAAAATACACACTTATTTCATTAGATAAATGAATTATAAACCTTACTGTCACCTCACTTATTTTCGTTTCATGTAAAAAAAATTCTTAAAAAATTCACAAAGTTCCATAATTTTTTTTCAAATTGCTATCGGAAACTTGGTTTCAGAAAGGGGTAAATTTTAATTTTGTTTGTGGTTTTCTTTTAGATTTGAATATATAGTTTCTTGTATTCTCTTTCCAATACCGTTTAGATCACATTTCTGATTATGATAGTAAAGGAAAAACAACGATTTCTGTGAGACCTATGTGAGCTGGGACAAATATGGTCTCCTGTGAATAAACGGGTTAAATTTGTGGACTATAAGGCTTGTATTGTTTTGTCCTCGGCTCAATGTAATGGCGGATTTAAGGGGGGGGGGGGTATTTTTGCATACTGCGGAGATTCCGTCACATAAAAGAAAACTGTCTTTATTAAACATTTAATGTTTGTATTGTTTTGACACTTTCATAAACTATCCTATACATACTTGAACTTGCAGAAATAAATTAGAAGTATGATACTTAACGTTTATTTCTAACAGTAATTGTTAATTTTTTGGCCCGTCCGCTCCTTGTGCCCCCCCCCCTTAGAAAAAAATCCTACATCCGTCCTTGGCCCAATGCATTCCTTTCTGGATAAGAAATAATTAATCTATTAAATCGTGTAGAACTGTTTACTTTTTATTCTAACAAATAGATATGTAACTGATTAAATCGGTCAGTTGTCCTGTGACATTCGTGAAGTCTGTGTTTAATTTGCAAATCCTTACCCAAGGTACCCCGAAGAGGAAGCCGGCAATTTATAGTCGATGCTACTGGCGTAATTTGTTTATGCTTTTTCTTTTCGAGAACCATTCAAAATAACCAAGAATAAATACAAGGAATCCTAGTCCTAGCGATATTTTTTAAGCTTAGCTTAAGGCCAGAAAATCATTTTCAATCTACCCCACGATATTTTTTTTAAACTTTTTGGAATCATAAGGAATACAAACCAACACCTTGAATTTATATACTATTTTAATGATATCAAGTTTAAAAAACTTATTATAAATAATCTCGTGTTTTCTTTTCCAGAAAGAAAATAAAGTATATATAATAAGATATTCCAGGGGCCAGAAAACCAGTGCGGCTCGTGACTTTTGGTGAGTAATAGTGCTAATTTTAACAAAAATGGCATTATTGATGTCGTTGTAGCCGAAAAATATGTATAAAAATTTTTTCGAAATTTTTTTTTTGTATGAAGATTTTCAGGTAATTTCAGTTTTGCCATGCGACGCTCCAATTTCCTGAAAATAATCATACAAAAAAAAATATTTTTCGGCTACAACGACATAAACAATGCCATTTTTGTTAATATTAGCACTATCTCAACAAAAGTCACGAGCCGCCACTGCAGAAAACATTTATATATATATATGTTATGATTGAGGTTTTCACGGGTGTAAGATGTAGAATAGTTTTCTCGGTTTACCCGCGTAACGTAGTCCTTAGAAGGACTTTTTATTTAATACAAAACTCAAGACATAAGGCCTCTGAAGATGGACAGTGAGATCTGTCCGAAACGTCAGGAGTTAAAAAGTCCTTCTAAGGACTACGTTACGCGGGTAAACCGAGAAAATTATTCTACATATATATATATATATATATTATAATAATAATATTTTATTAATTGCTTGGTGTTGTTTGCATATTAGTTCCTCTTAATTTAATTATTTTATTGTCTGTCAAATAAGAGTAGAAAACATAGGAGGGTGCCATTGTTCTTCAAATGGCATTACTAAAATTATAACACACGGTGGAAATGCAAAGCTGTGTAACCTACAATTTTGTAAAAAAACAAAAACACATTGAAGTGGGAATTTTTTTTTCATTGCAACCTACTGATCTTTAGAATTGCATATATGTATAATTATCCAATTAATTTTCTCAAATTTATTTAACACTAGCTGAAGTACCCAGAGTTGCCAGGGCTTCAGATCATTTACAAATTGCCTGACGGTACTTTATGAATACTGCAAAAAAAATACAACTTGATAGCTAATAATATTGTATATTTACGTAAATTTAAAAAAATCATACTTTAAACATGTATCCGTGTTTGAAAATATTTATCCAAAATTGTTATTATTAAAATAAAACTGAAAATTTTAATATTTAAAAAAATATTTTAAAAATGTTACTTACAGTATTCTACATAAACAATGTAATTGTTATTTTTACTGTCATTTTACAGTACAGTAAATTTGATATAGCTAGCCAAAAAAAAAATTATTTTCGGTTTTTACATTTTCTACTCTTATTTGACAAAGTGTACTGTTTTATTAGTTCCTTAATTGTTTTAAAAACAAATTGTCTTTAATTATTCCTCTTTTGAATATTTTAAGATCCCATTTTATTCACATTTTGGTTTTTATTATAAATTTTTTCAGGTATTTAAAAATTTTATTTTCATAAATATTATTTATATTGATCGAAATTAATTTTCCATAAATTTTTAATAACCTTTTGAAGCGCGATTAAATTTTTATAGTACTTAATAAATGAATAATGTGTGTAATAATTTCATACCATTTAATGTATTTATGTTTTTTTAAAAGTTACGTTACTGATTTAGCCTACTTATATAACGTAGGATAATTTTTTCAATTTACCCATAAGGATATTTAAATATGTACATTGTCTCATTTTGTATAAAGTAACAGTTCTAGTTTATTTTCTCATTTAAAATCAGTCCAAACTGAACTGGTTTTCATTTATAATTTCAATTAACATTGAAATGGTTACAAATAATAATATCGGAATTATCCTATTTTGTTTTTTTTCTTCTTTAAAATGAATCATTTTTTTTCTTCCACAAGCAAAACATTTCCGCCTAACTTGGTTACACTCCCTTTTCTTAACCCTTCCCTTCATCAAACTTTTCATAAGTTAAGACATTTCATTAGATTTTTAATTATATTAATTTATTAAATTTCATCTACATTCACATCATGCGACAAATACCACACGAATGTTTATTTCATGCTGGGACGGTCGCAATAAATTGTTAATTTTTTAAAATAACTATTTATTATCTACTCTTAGAGTATGAAGTGAAATTGACAAATTTATATGAAATTAAAAAATCTACCGTATTTTCCCTCCTTAAACGTCATTTCACGCCTAAAGAAGTTTTACTTTAAAAAAAGTAAAAGTAAACTTTTGCAAAGGTTACCTTCACCAAGGTTCGAGGTTTTAGAATTTTTAATTAAACATTTTTACCAAATAAAATAAGTTCTTTGTTTCAATTATTTCTATATGAAACCATTTTCAAAGTTAACCTTTTGTTTTGCTGCACCCTTACAAAGAAGGCACTTTATTTGCACAGAAGGTTTTCGTTTCCCTCCCTCGGCAACGCCAGAGATTTACCTTATAATGCTGGCTGGGTGCAGAGGCGGGGAATACCCGTGTAAGCTCCAGACTGGTGTGGGGAGGGAGGTGGGCGTTGCTGGGTGGGCTGTGTCTGTTGGTGTGTGCGGTGGGTGTAAAACGTCCAACAGAATATTGCCAGGCCCGGTTTAATGCCTTTTCCAACCACACAGAAAACTATAAATAATACAAATATTTTTCTCAAATTAAATGTAATAATTTGAATAAATAATAATACAAAAATTACCTCTGGAATCCAAAAGGGTTTTCATGGTTCAGGGTTCTCATCTCGGACCATTGTTGTTTAATGTATAGGTACATTAATGCTCAATGTTGTAAAAAACTCTGAAATAGAATTATTTGTTGGTGTGCTAAGCTATACAAGCCAATTAAAACGACAAAGCGATTGTGTCAATTTCTCTTGTCGAAGTTGGAGTTTTTTTAAACCATAAATATATTGACTAGTTTTTCTGATTGTTGGTAAACACTAGAAATGAAAAATTTTCTTGCCAGAAATATAAGCTATTATTTCATAAAATAAGTCATTTCCAAGATCTGTGTTGCATTTCAAAGTAGGTTCGGAAACAGTTGGCCTCTGATAAACATAGCGCACTGGAAATTATTACTTCATCGCAACTCTTGTACCATTTTGCTTATAATAACGAGAAGCCATAAACATTAAAGTTTCTGTTTTATTCTATTATGTATTTATTTATTTATACTGGGTTTTTACAGATATTCGCACTTACATTCAGTTATAAAAACTCAGTTATCGTACAAATAGGAACATACAATTACAAAAAATCTACAATTACATATAATTAAATACAGATACATACAATTAGAAAAACAATAAGTATAACAATAAACATATACGTATAAGGTTATTTAAAAAAAATTATGCTTCGTAAGGTGTTATGTTATATGTCTTCATGTTATATTTATATATAAAGGTAAAAGTATAAATGAAATACATCTTATGGTCAGCCTTATTGCCTGGCGGAGGAACGGATTCAACTTACTTGAATCGATGATTCCAGATATTATATTTGAAGTAAAAAATGCAAATGAAATTTTGGTCTCCGGTGATATTTTCTGTTGTTTTTTTTTATTTCTTTTTCTTTTACGTGTCGTTACTGGTCTAGTACCGAGTAACCGCTTGACCTTCCACCCTGACTCTTAACTTTTCAACACCTACTACTTTTTCAATGTTTTTATTTGAAATTGAAAAGAAATGTAAAAAGTGTCACTGGACATTTCGTTCGTCATTTTTTGCTTAAAATAATATTAGGAATCAATGATTAAGGCGCACCGCTGACGAGGCAACTAAAAACCAACTAAAACCGGCTGTTTTCTCTGTCTTGATTGGTCTAAAAGCTTGTTTAACCATAGACGAAGAACAATCAGCTGACAGCTGGCAACTGGCAACGGCCGGCCAGGGCAATCAGCAGTGCAAGTCGCAAGTCACCGCTTGCGTTACCATTGACAACGGGTGTTTGAGTAATTGTGTAGTGTGTGGGCCATCACATTGTCATACAAAGACAGTTGGCAGTTGAGAGTTTTCAGTTGCCTCAGTGGGCGGAGGCGCTAAAGTAAGTCGGGTACTTACCTTAACATTTGTTTAAATTGTATTTTGCACATAAATATTTTTTTTAAATACCTAGTTCATCTTAATTTTCCTTAAAATGTAATAAAACTTATGTTATCTTTAAAAAATTTAATACATATTTTTATGGAGTTGCAAAAATGAAAAAAAAGTTAACACGATAGGAAAGAACTGAGCTCGGTGTATCATCAAATAATATGGTAAATCATTACGTATATAGATTAAGTACTTAGGTAAAGTGTACCTTTATTGGAAACAACAAAAATCTGTGCTCTTGGCTGGCTGGCCGTAACCGACGAGTTCATCGAAAATCAATTCATCGAAAGCAAATTTATCGACAAGAGAGGTTAGGTTAGGTTATGTTAAGTTAGGTTAAGTTAGGTTAGGTTAGTTTAGGTTAGGTTAGCTTAGGTTAGGTTAGGTTAGGTTGAACTCATTTTCGATGAATCCGTTTTCAATGAACTCGCCGTAAACCGGCTGGGCCGGTCCTGGTAGCGACTCCGAACGGGTGGTGGGCGGTGGGCGGTGGGTGGTGCATGGTGGGTATTGGGGTGTTTTGCTGATGTGGATGCAGGTCGGGGAGGGTGGCAGGCTGCGTGGGAGACCTTGATGTGTGCCGGCGGTTGAGGGCTGCTCGTAGGTCACGTTGATATGAATTTTATTAAATCGCTAATCTGTTTAGTCTTACCATCAAATGCACCAAAGCATTTTTTCTTTTCGCGTCGTGTTTGAAGATAAGAATAGAACTGTCCATTTTCTAGAGGTCTGAAAATTTTACAAGATATATTTTAAACACAATCGTAAATCTACGCTTATGAGGTCTCATATAAATCGTTGTAACTCTTTTTTTTATAGTAAACACCTCACAAGAGTTCCAACTACTCCCTTCTGGAGCCAGTGAGACTATGGCATCCCCAATTGGGGTATGTTGGGAGGCTGAAGGTAAGCGGGGAAGGGAACAAGATAGGGAAGAGGAAGGTGGGGAAGTACCTGGTTATTAAGATCAAGTCACTAAACACGTCTGAAGCCATTTCAAGCAACGTTTCAATTTTGGATGGTGGTCTTACACCAGGGCAATACTGAGAGTATCTTCCTCTCTGGAACGTGCCGTAAATATAGTATATATTATTTTAATTAATTAATTGTGAAATAACACTAATTAATCAAATGCACGTTCACGCACCCGTGACCTTTGGAATGGGAGTCCAAAGCTTTGCCTCTGGACTAGACATGGGCAGATTTATTCACAGCAGTGAATCGATTCAGTCTGATTCCCTTGGCTTTTTGATATGATTCCTTTCATTCGATCCTTTAATTCATAAAATTCGCAAAAAAAAAAATATATATATATATAATTTTTTAATGTGATGTTATGACAGCAAAACCGATAGAAAAATGTATTTTTATAAGGCTATCAAATAAATCATCAAATTAAACAGTTTTACTAATTTTATTATATTTATTTTAAACTTAAAATAGTTCCGCTCCGTGTGATCGAATATAAAACGCATTCTACCCAATTTACGCAGGGCTCGAAATCGGAAGTTTTCGACCTACGATGTAACTAAATTGACGGCTCGGCCCACGGGGAAATCGCACTGCACTCCCAAACGGATTTGCGGCAGGCATTGAGAATGAATTGTATCTTTTGAGCAGTACCTTGTGTAACTAAATTGACGGTTCCGCTGCGCGGGGACTACCGACGAACCGATTTTCAGCGGTCGTTAAGGATTGGATTAGGAACTTCCGACTAGCAAGTGTCTTTTGACTTGCTGTGACTTAATTTACTTGCGTTACGCGAACCTAACGACTCGATAACTTCAATAGAGGCAGTACATACTCGATCATGGGAGCGGGATTTGAAAAAGAGGCGATCATACTAATTCGTTCATTCTTTGAATTAGTGGAACAGAAGTGACACAGATATTGGGTTTGACCGCTTCGGTCCGGACAGACGTGTAGGACTATGACGACACAACTGAATAAGGAATACATTTATTAATTCAATGAATGAGTGGGTCATATGGGACTGTAAAAGAGATGCGTTGCTCTGAACTCGGAACTACTTCGTTCGACTCGCAACGTTTTGTCGCCTGGGCTGGAGGTGTGGGGACTCTCTCACCTATGGGTTTTCGGCGCGGGATATACTATACGTGATAGAGGTAGTACAATGCATATAGCACATTACCTCCGGTATCTTCGCGGCGCGCGCTTATAGGTAACTTATCCGCGCAGTAAACATACAGAATAATATTAAATAAAATTTCTACGAAGCATTAAAATATGTAAATCGTTAACATAAAATATTTTTTTAATGAAAAATAAATAGAAATAAAAATATGGTGCCGTTTAAAAAATCTGTAAGGAATGAAGATTTAATTCCTTCTGAAAATGAGAATCAGATCGAGTGTGTTACAAGATTGAATTGATTCATTCAAATCATTCATTCAATTTTGCCCACGTCTACTCTGTGTACTCATGTACTTTCATGGCGAGAAATATATTTTTAACGGTGTTATAAAGAAAAAACTTTAAACTATATTTTCAAATCAAGAAATTAACCAAAGAAAAATTATTATGAAACCAAAGTTTCGGTTCACAATTTGACAAAAAAAGGATGAAACTTTGGGCATTTTTTATTCATTTTTTTACATCGAATGACAAAAAAGTGAAGTGATTTATTACACGATTGTCTAATGAAATATGTACGTGCGGTTATTTTGCTTCGCTATCGGTCATTTTAGTTAGAAAAAATGTAAGTTGAGTCATTTTTAAAACTTTCGTATTAAAAATTTTAATACCTCAAAAATCTTTTTTTTTTATTTTATATAAAAAATATTTCCAAAACAGTTATTGGTTTAGTTTAGTATTGAGAAATATTTTTACCTTCTGACAAAATACGCCCGATTTTTGAAGGGTTAAATATTATATAATGCACTAAACTGACGTACATATACATTGTATTTAATTACAGAAGAACATGTCGACTATTTATTTTTTATTTGTTCAATCTTTTATAACTTGGTAAAGTTACAAATAGCGACGCGTCGCACGGCTCTGTCGTTTCGAGCCCAGAGCCCCCACCGCGCCGTACCACACGTATTCACTATTTTTGATAAGTAAAGAGGATAGAGTTTATCAATGTTGTACATTATTTTAAAGCTTACCACTCGAGCTATCACGCGAAATAGATATATTTGCCTTGAGCGCTCGTCACGTCTAAAAATTATCCTTGAAAATTTTCCACTCACATTAAAAAATCATTACTCCACACTTGTGTATGTAAACATACAAACAAAAAATAGTGCTATACAGCCAATGAGTTCATCTATATTTAAATAATCATCCTAAATTTGTAAGATTCATAAAAAAATATTCAAAAATCATAAACATTCCAAAAAGATATATTTTCTGGGATTTCTAGTTAAAATCTGCCGTTCAAACTTTAATTTTGCGTTCAAATGAAATATTTTCGATGGAGTTTTAGACTCACCGACATACACCGACACATATTTCTGAAAGCTTCTAGAACTTTCTCCTTCCACAATTTTCTAAAGCATTTGGGAAATATTCCAGAACGTTCTAGACTCACCGCCACACTCCACCGATAATTTCTGAATGCTTCTAGAAATCTCTCCTTCCATAAATTCCTAGATCATTAGCAAATCATCCGGAACATTCTGGAACTTTCTTGGCTCATCAACATACTCCGCCACCCCTTCTAGAACTTTCCGGAACCTTCTATACTCACACACCGCCACTTATTTCTGAAAGCTCTAATTTTCTAGAGTATTAGCGAACCATCCAGAACGTTCTCGTGATTTTTAGACTTACCACATATTCTGCCACTCCTTCCAGAACTTTTTAGAGTTTTATCGAAACTTCCAGAACTTTCCGAAAGACTGTTCTAGAAATTTCTAGAGGGCAAAACTTTCAACCCGTATATCTTCAAAAGCACACCCTATAGGAAAAAACGGGACCCGTCATTCCAGGGGGGGGGGGGGGGGGGGGTAGAGATCTACCACACTAAATAACTCAATTGATCCTACCGGGACTCGTTTCTGAGTTTTTGCAGTCCGCACGTTTTTTTGGACTGTCTTTTATAATATATATTGATTAAATTTAGGCAATTTTAAGAGGAGCTCATTTCATGAAATTTTTTTTTGTATGTGATTTAGTTTAGGAGATATAATGGCTTTAGTACCTTCAATTAAAATGTTCAGGAGGGCATAGGGAGTGGGGTGGGGGGAAGCAAGCGGGTGAGGATTGGAGGTGTGGATTGTGAAAATACTCCCATTGGTACGAACTATAACTATTCACCTGCAAAAATGCAGCATTCCCCTAATTTGTTCCAGTTAGGGCATGTTTTTTGTCTCGATTGACTGGGCTAATTGTAGGTACCGTTTACTATCTTCGCGTATGTATTCTTGTCGATCTCATCTTTCAAATTCAGAAATAATAGTATTATTATCTACATTTTTTTCTCATATTTTTGGTGCTGTCTTTTTGAATGATTACGAAGATCTAAAAATAATATTTTTTTCCTGATATTTATATGTAACACATGTAGTGGAATAAATTTTCTTTAATGATTAATATTACCTTAATAACCATCTCAGTAACATTGAAAATAATTAAAATTTGTCCGTGTTTTTTCAAATACAACCCTCAGCTTGTCCCGTTGCGGAGCTGGGTAATGTTGCTACATTTCAAGTCTACAGGGCAGTGCAGTATGTCTTGAAGAGTAAGCTTTTTGGGAGGCAAGTAAGGGAACCGCCGCACAGTGGGGCCGAATCCCCAAAACGTGGCCAAAACCCCAAAATGACGTTTAATTCAAACAAAACTCATCACTCGGTGGTTTTTAAGGTCGCTGATTACGAATTTGAAGTTAAAAATTGTCCAAACAAAATGGCGGATCCAATATATCAACGAGACGCATGAAAACCCGTCATAATTCATGAATGGAAGCATATATATATATAGAGAGTTGGAGATCAATAATTACAACAATTAACATACTGAAAACGTCATTTGTTTAATAAACAAAATAATAGAATGTCCGTCGAAAATATATCGAAGAATTTTTATCCTCCGATACATTTTCGACGAATATTCTGTTATTGAATTACAGTGTATAAAATACGGTCAGTTGTATAATCCAATAAAGCTTGTAGCTGAACTTCAGCAATGCTTTTTGTGATGTTGATAGCAACGTGTTTTTTTTCTGCCAATTTCTTGTAGGAAGGATACAGCTTGCAGTTATTCTTCTTACTTGTTGTTCTCAATCCCTGATATTGATTCTTTGTGAATTTGCACTCAACATATAGCGAAAGTGCGGCTTCGGCGGACAAAGTTTTTCTCGCTTGTCGATTGGAAAGCCTGTCGATACTTTGAAGGTCTCGATGGACTTGTCATTGTTATTCCATAAACAACCTGACAAACAGGCTCATTTGAGTAGCGTAAGCTAACTCTTGTGGCGTCAAAGTTTCGCGAACTGATTGGGTTCTTCTGCGTTTCGACCTCTTGTTCAATGATTCAAAATCCCCAGAAGGACGTCCACTACAGGTACTAGTCGATGGCAGATCACAGTCAGCCTGATAATTGCCATTGAAAATAGGTGCCGGGAATGAAACGGGTGCATTCAGCCATTCATTATTTCGTTTCGAAAAAGGATTGTCTGTCCTGTTAGCCTTTTGCCACCTTTTTCTCATTTGACTAAACAATGAGGAGAGCGAGACTCTCGTATCCCTCAATTTTCTCAATCTCAATTTTCCCGGAAAGTTTTTCCTCCAGGTAAGGGATTATTTCAGGTAGGCCATCATTCAACCGGTGTTTAACGATGTTGAATATTTCTGGCCGAGTGAATTTCACACATTCTTCATCCGAACCTGTGTGAAGAATATCACTTTAGCATAAGCAACAAATTAATTACAGAAAAATAGTCAAATATCGTAAGCGTGCTGCATGGGAAAAATAGTTCTGAAGCCTGCCGCACCGCGCGCTACATCGACCGCGGCGCGCCGCCATGCTGTGAAACGTTATTTGGGACGCACAAGCTCGAAGAAAAAATCATTATACAAGTGAATAGGCAGATTTAGGCAGCTGATTTTTGTCAAATCCATCAGATAATTGATCAATCTACAGTCTGGGAGTTATAATTCCGCATCATATTGCGTTATATGCTACTTTTGCTCTCGTTGAAAATACAAGTTCAGAAAATCATGCAATTTTTGTACAAGCGTCGAATGAGGTGTAATATAAATAGGATAGCCATGAGATTTAAACCTTATCAGTGTATGGATATTTTTTACATACTTGTGGCAATCGTTTTCATTTTGTAGAATTGTAATTCTTCACTTCAATACTTAATTATCAACTCACTAACCGAGCGTAAATTTGAAAAGTTCCGACAGCGACATGTGTGCTCTTGACAAAGGTCAACTTCGAACTGAAATAATTCAACAGGTATCGAAGGTAGGGACCTATCCTTTCGGGGTGAGATGCACAAATTCTTCCCCTACCCGACCTTTCCCTTAAAATACCACGAATCGAAAAATCATTTTTTGGGGTTTTGGCCACGTTTTGGGGATTCGGCCCCACTGTGCGCCGCCCCGGATAATTAACACCCCTGCCATAGTTTACTCAAAGTGGTTTGCTATGTTTAGTGACTTAGCAGGTGTGCCAGGTTTTATGGGGGGAGGTATGTCTAGGTCTTGGCTGCACATGCTTTGCCTACTTAATACGTGTCGGGAAGAATCGAGAGAGATGGCGCGATGTTTAGTTAGTTAAACGGATATACTCCTATTCTCCAAAAATAAATTTACTTCGTTAATCATTATTCTTAAATATAATTAATGCATGTTATTTATACTTCATATTCTAGTGCACTGGAGCGTGTTTGAATGTTCTAAAACACTAAAAAGTTCATTAATTAAGCCGCGTTGTAAAAGGGTTACAATCCAAAACGATGGTTTTCAAAGGAAAGAACTTTAGAAGAATTCCTCCATTTTAAGTTCTTTCCTTGTGTGTCACCGGATTCAGAGTTGCAGTCGAAGAAGAAGATAATACTAAAAAATCTAATTTTATTGGAATAGCTTTCCTTCAATGTTTAAAAATATATTAAATTTTTTTTTTAATAAAATTAAAAATGCTTATAATTTGTTTTTGTTTTTTCAAATTCTAGAGTAAACACTTGCGCCCCATGAAGTTCACCTACAGAGCAGTAGCGTGCATTGCTCTATGACAAGATGATTTTTGAAGTAAAACTTCTTTACGCACGCTTGACTTGGGGTTAAGCTGGCGAATGCGTGACGAGAGCGTTACGAAAAGTGTAGTCGGGCTGGCTGTATCACACTGTAGGAGCAAGAGAGAGCAGTGCGCGCACATATTTTCGTTCTCTCTTCTTCTCATAGCCAGTGCTTGAAGATTATTCGTAATTTCATTTCGTTCTTGAACAATTTTATAAGTACTGTAGGTGCAAGAGAGAGCAGTGCGCGCGTACATTTTCTTTCTCTCTAGAAGTTTTACTCCAGTCTTGTGGTCTAAAGCACACTCGTTTTTTTTAATATCTGGCACAGGTAAATATTCCATATCAAACTTACTGGAATTCCTCACTTGGAAACCTTTTTTTAAACTCACCGTTAAAAGCTTTTACGCGGCCATTGTTTAACACAATATATTAGATTCTTCTCAAAGTATAATGGAAATTTAATCTATTTGGAAATGCTTAGAGTAAAATCAGAACTATGCACATGTAAGAAAACCTTTTTTCACCTTTGTTATAACATTCAATCTTAAAATATTGATAACCTCAAGAATTTTCTTTTCACTATTCAGAAAACTTGTGTAACAATGACCATATTACTAGTACCTGTTCTAACAATACATAACTCTTTTCTCTTAGAAAGCATTCACGTGCTGAAATATTATACCTTATAACGTTGTGCATTTTACCTTACGGTGACATATTTGTTCTAGAGCGAATGTAAGTTGATACTACAGTGTTTGCACGCCCGTCGTAAAAGCCCGTCAACCTGAGTTGCAATTTTTTGCTGCGCATTCATTCTTTCTGATATCATGTTATATTATTAATGTTAAAAATAAATTCTATCAAATAACTTTGGTGAAGCCGTGGGAACGCTGATTAATGGAAGGTTAAATTAAAAAAATAATTATTTCACTGATTAAATTGATTTTGATAGATCAGTCAAAGAATTTAAAAATAATAAAAAAAATCAACCTTTAGGCGAAAGATATTTATGATTTTTTTTAAACTACTAAAGATTTGAAAGATATCCCAAACTTTTATTAGTCGTAGGTACCTACCTTCCTGTAAATCTGCACTCAACCACTCGAACGCTTTTTGCCACAACATGGCACAATTTCCAAAACCACGGAATGATTTGCTGCCAAAATATGGCAAATATTCTCTAGATTCTGTAAAAATGTTTTAAAGTTAACGATTTTTTATATATTTTTTAAATCCTACAAACATGTGATAATAAACGAAAGATAAGTGAATTAATATATAACCATAATTAGTTGGTTTCTTTAAATTGTGGGATTATTTTCAGAAGTATGATTTTTTTTATGTGGGCGGAAAAATTTGCTTTAGCAATCTGAGAAAAAGTTTTAAATTGCTCTGTCGCTCCAGTGGTTAACACTGAACGATTGGAAGTCACATTTGCAGAAAGAGAAAGGTTCGAAGATTTTTTATAGTTTCAAATGTAGGTATGTCTAGACTCTAGAAGATAGTAAGTGTTCAAATTTTAAGAATTTAGGTATTTTAAAGGTACAGAACTTTTTTTTTAAAGAAGGAGGTTGCGCAACACGGCAAAACACTCCAAAAATAAATAACGAAAAATTTTCCTTTAATAAAAATATGGACTGTATTTCTATACGTTGGAGAACATTTTAATTTCACTATGTTGAAGTTTTATTGTTAAATATTTATAATAGAAAACAAAGATTGCTAAGCATTATTTTACACAAATATTAATTCAATAAACTCTATTTTAATATTTTGTATTGCTAGCTTATGATTATAATGGGATTATAATAACTGGAGCGTTTTTGGCCACATATTGGCAAATTTGCAAATGTGGCTAGCAAACTTACTAATATTATAAATGTGAAAGTTTGTATGGATGTATGTATGTTTGTTCCTCTTTAAATCGAAATTTAATGAATGGAATTTAATGAAACTTTACTATAATATAGCTCATACATCAGAATAAAATATAGGCTATAATTTATGAAGCTAGCTATTTATTTTCAATATATTGAAAATATTAATTATCGTTTAATAGAAAACGTCAAAATTTGAGAATGACATTTTGCTAAATAATGATTGTTAAATCAAAATTCTATTTTGGAAAATATTTAAATTACTGAATTTATTTGAAGTACTCGCCTAATACTTTGAATCGAATCAAGAATAATTATACATATTTTAAATAAATAGGTTAAGAATTTTGGTATAAAAATATTTGGGACCTAGGAAAAGAAAATAGATTACTCGAAGTACTAATCCTACGCAGACGAAGTCGCGGGCAGAAGCTTGTATAAATATATGTTTATGAAAAAGAGACAATTTTTTTAAAAATAAGTTCCTGCGTGATGCGATCTTCGAACACTCACAAGGCTAACATGGAGTTCCACAGTTTAATTATGTATATAACCATTATAAACCTTCTAATATATAATAAAATTTTAATAATATCTATATATTATTAACGTTCGCTAACTGAAATCATTGAAATATATTTTCCTATCAAATCATTGATCATGAAGTGTTTATATATTAACCGATGCATGTTTGAAATTTAATTTATTTCTGTGATTATTAAATAGGCCCCAGACAACATAAGAAAGCCATAATATTCAATATTCTCCAAATTGGTACCGCGTACTGCAATTTTCAATTTTACCCCCTGATTTCTCCTAACGTTATTAGGTCTATGGAAGATCAGTTTCGTTAGTCCCATTTATAAACAGTTTAAAAAACGGATGCTTCTAACTACATACCTATTTGCATACAATCAGCAATACCTAAATTATTTCCCCTCACCAATATATATTATATATTATTAACGTTCGCTAACTGAAACCATTGAAATATATTTTCCTATCAAATCATTGATCATGACGTGTTTATATATTGATGATATTTTTATATTTTTATACGATGCATGTTCGAAAATTAATTTATTTCTGTGATTATCAACTAGGCCCCAGACAACATACGAAAGCCATAATATTCAATATTCTCCAAATTGGTACCGCGTACGGCAATTTTCAATTTTACCCCCTGATTTCTCCTACCGTTACTATGTCAATGGAAGATCAGTTTCGTTAGTCCCATCTATAAAAAGGTTAAAAACCGATGCTTCTAACTACAGACCTATTTGCATACAATCAGCAATACCTAAATTATTTCCCCTTATCAACATGGATTTATAACCGGTAATTAATTATATACGAAAAATATATATCCGACAATCGAAATTCACGATTGCAAACGGATGCAGTTTACACTGATGTCAGCAAAGCATTTGATTAGAAGTATGTGGGAAAAAGAAATCTACTAAAATGGATTGAGACCTATTTAACATCTAGAAAACTATACGTAAAACTATCTAACCATGCATACATCCCACGAAATTAAAGCTTCAGGTGGGGTGCCTCAAGGTTTTCATCTAGTCCCGTTTCTTTTTTTTGCTATTTATCAAAACTGGCTGGCGCAAAAGTCATCACCCTATCGTAAAATATCATAATTTTTGCAAATGGCGGAAATTGTCAGTTCTGCTTTGACATTTGTGAATTTAACAGATAAAAAATACACGTGAATATGACATGAATCGGTATACACCCTAAGAACACGTTTTTTTTTATTGACACCAGCCAGTGCAAATTACCAAAACTTTCGTTTGGTGAGTTGCACCAGCCGGCAAGATCGCCCGATTTAGCCCCAGACAAAGAGTATGGATATTAGAGAGACGGCATGTGAAGTGTGCCCGCGCGCTCCAAGTGTGCCTTTTCGAGAATTTTACCCAAACGGCTTACATTGGCTGCTGGTTTTTGGTCGTTTAATACGTTCCGACAGCAGCCATTTTACATGGTGACAGCCAATGTCAACCGTGTGGGTAGAATTCTCGAAAAGGCACACTTCACATGCCGTCTCTCTAATATCCATACTCTTAGGCCCCAGACTTTTGAAGCCATCAAAGAGAACATTCGTCAAGAATGCGATAACCCATCACCGGAAGTAAGGAAAAAGAGGGATTTCTCGAAAGGAAAAGTTAAGGAGGGGTGAGTAGGTAGCTGGGGGTCTGTGAGTCCAGGAGTGACATCTCTCCAAAGACGATGGGTCGAGAGAGCCAGTTGGAGAGGTCAAAAGGCCTCCTCACACGGAAATTTTTTTATTCTAAAATACAATCATTTTATTCGTAAAAACGGTTAAAAACGGGACTGAAGTTCTTACGAACAAATTAACAGGATTTCAATGTTTATTGGCGGAAATATCTAAGAATAATTTGTTAGTATACGTAATTTCGTACGTATACCAACAAATTATTCATACATTTTCCTAAGTTATAACCCTGCTAAGTTATTGAACCAAGCAAACCACTTGGGGTGACTCATTTCAGGGGTGTTGGTTATTCAATTAATGGTTCCTGGGACGGCAGTACCCATACCCGCCTTCCAAATTGAGTTGTTTCTGCATCAGTAATGGTGGAAACCCAAACATTTTGTTAAAACTGATGGTAATGACTTGGAGTGAGTTGTGCCTCTCGAATTATTTTAGCTGCCGAAAAAGCTGGTGGGAGAAGGTGCGCCGGGGACAGAATTAAATAATTTTGTCTCTCATCTCCTTGACGTTTCCTCACATTGATTCTGGGGCAATCTCCTTAATATGGTGATTATAAGATACTTTTAACTTTAACTTGGTTACTTTCAACTATTTTATATTTTACAATACAACAGCTACCTCGCTGTCATTAATATTAAAATTTTTACCTACAATGATCATTGTGCCACTATTTTTGCTTGAATTTCAGTAAAATATTATGATATCACAATAATATTTCCGCTTTTAAAGCCACTAAAATATTTTTAAGAATTATGCCTCCCTCGCTCGTCATGAATCCCCTCTCCTTAATTCCCCTCCGCCCTTCCCGCATTCCCTCCCCCCTCCAGTATTTTTTCCTTGCCGCTAAACTTCATAAAATACACCCATTTTTCAAACAATTCGCGTGTGACCTATTTCAGATTTTTTATGCAAATTTCATAACGCCATAGCTCACCGGTATACATATATATAAAGAAACCTTCGCGGGCATGTTCACAACGATCCAAAAAAATAATCACAATCTGATGAATAGCATAGGAAAAAGATTTGATGATTTAAGATTTTCACGGCCAAAAGATTTTTTTTATTTATAATTGCAGTGTTATGCCGTATTGCGCTACCTCCTTTACACACACATCTGCCCTAATGATGGACACTGTAACGTTGTTCAAAACGTTGGATAAAGTAGGAGGTAGCGCAATACGGCATAACACCCAAATCATAACATCAAATCCCCAAAATTTCATGGCAATCGGATGAACCGTATGGCAGCGCATAAAATACGAACAAACAAACAAACATTTATGAATCCTATGGGATAAGCCGTCAAATATAGTCGTATTCAAAGCATCTCTAACATTAAACAGGTCTGCAAATTGACATTTTTTATTTTTTTAAATGGTAATGGGGGAATTATATGTATTTCGGTATACTGAATTCGAGAATGCCATCTATTTTGAAACAAATTTTTGCAAGGATTCTCCGCAAAGTGGAAATTAAAATATAGGCAAAACCCGCCATACACTACTTCTGCAGGCAATGTTCAAAATAAAAAATCATAAAATTATTCAAATTTAATTAATTTTAAGTCATAAAATATTTTATTTACATTATATACAATTATAAATCTTTATAAAATCTGCTTTTTTTTTCTTTTGTGGGACGTTTTATTTTCCCTATGCAGCATCCAGCAGTAGTCGCCCATCATATTTGTATCCCATCGACCTTGATACCTTCTCTCCATTTTTTGATATCTTGGTGAAACCTCTTACCTTGCTCTTCAGTAACTGCACCAAGATTTTCCGGGCAGTAATCCAAATGGGAGTTCAAAAAATGGAGTTTTAAACTAATTGAGCATCCCAGATTTGAGAAAAAAAGGGCCCAAATTTTTTTCTCTATTTCTATACCAAGAAAAAGAAGTTCCAGGTGTCAATAAATTCGTCTCTTGCAGTCTGGATCCTAGTAACTCAGCAGATTCTTTTGGTCCCAAATCTCGGATCAGGTAATTTAATTCAGCTTGAGAAAATTGTTGAGGTCCACTGGAGTCGCCTACTTGAAACTCGTCACTAGAACTTTCTTCTGATTCACTTTCTGATGATGGCAAATCGTCTAGGCTTTGGGGTGCTTGTGGTGTAAGAATGCCAGGTCCGTGAGGGACTGGACGGAGTGCCGAATCCATGTTTGGGTAACAAATTTGTTTATTTTTATTTTTGGTAACCTTACACATTGCACGAAAAAAAGTAGCAGTCATCGATGTGATTTCGAGGCTCTCTCGGAAAAACCTTGCGTGATGGATTTTTTTTGATAATTTTCCCAAATTCAACAACCAAAAATACATGGGAATTACCTCTTATTTCAAAGAAAAAAAAGTCGCAGACCTGTGTTATAAGCAATTAATGTTTCCATACTAAAATTCGGAGGTATAGTTTTTTTGAATAAGGGCGGAAAATTTTTCAATTCAAAATTAACATTCGGAAAAAGGCATACAGGCAGTGACATCTCTGGGTAGAGTTTAGTTCAACCTCCCCTCCACCGTTAACAACCGTTTCGCCACGCCCTTTTCCGGATCACGCCTTTCCCATTCAGTTTATGCTGCGTCTCACTTTCCCCTATTTATAGAAATCAATACTGTGCTTTTGCCCATAGAACCAACAATATAGTGAGGCGTTGTGCAATATTGTATATGATTATCCAAAGCACAATTAAAAACATAGGTCTCAGAAGTCAACTACTGCCACATTAATTTTGTAACGGTTTATATCATTTTAATATAATATGTGACGCATTGTGAATAGAAGAGCGAACTTTTTGAATAAAAACTTCTTTACGCACGTTTGACTTGGGGGGTAAGCTGGCAAATGCGTGACGAGAGCGTTACGAAAAGTGTAGTCGGGCGAGGCGAACGGGCTGTATCACACTGTAGGAGCAAGAGAGATCAGTGCGCGAGCACATTTTCTTTCTCTCTTCCTCTCATATCCAGTGCATGAAGATTATTCGTAATTTCATTTCGTTCTTGAATTTTTTTTTAAATACTGTAGGAGCAAGAGAGAGCAGTGCGCGCGCACATTTTCTTTCTCTCTAGAAGTTTTACTTCAGTCGTGTGGTCTAAAGCGCACTAGTATTTTTTTAAAGTAAAACTTCAAGATGCTGTAAGACAAACAAAACTTTATAGCCTTTTTCCAAATACTTCTCTGTGAGCATACCTACACAATGAGATCCTTCTCCCTAAACCCACAAAATCATCTTGCACAACCCATCGCTTATAAATGGGACCTTGTCAGAGGTCCTAGCACGCTTGCTCTATAACGATCGGTAGGATAACTATCGGTAACTTCTCATCGTTCCCTAGGACAACTGCACATCGCGAACGTACAAACGACAGATGATATCGAATATATTAAGGACACTTACTCATTGTGAACTGTCACCTATTCGTTTGCGATCTGCAGTTGTCCTAGGGAACGATGAGAAGTTACCAACAGTCGGTCGGTAACTTCATATCAATCGACCTTGCTAGCACACCAGAAGTGCAGTATTGCCATAAATAGAACGAACATCACTCGTGTCTGGTCACGTTCGTGGCTGGTGATCCGTTTTCTAATTGTTGCTCGGAATACGATCATTTTAGTGGCACTGCCAGTACTAGGATAATCCAAAAACCCATCGGTACGAGTTGTATTTTACTTTCATTATTTTTATAGATGCTATGTTGAAGTTGATCCACAGCTCCGAGGTATGTAGGCTGGTGAAGTTATGTGTTTTATAAACATCAAAATATCGAATAATGATTCACACAAAATTGTTCAGCAGACACAAAGACTAAATAAAATACGAGCAGACCATCTGTAAGAAAATCCATGTTCCGCACAATGTTATTCAATTCTACTAGTGACATCTATGAAAATTTTCCATCCAACTTTTAGGAATATTATGTTTTGTCAAGATTTTTTCCGGGATTTTGTTATAAGTCCGCATTTTCGTTTCGGCCAATTTTGCGATTCCCACGATTCCTTTTTTATACACCGCAGCAGGGTTCTCAAAAATAATTGTTGTTGTAATTTCGATTCAACCTAGTAGAGACATCTATGAATAGCGGAAATGATAGACGCCAGCCCTTTCGCGATATAATATATTATTATGTACCTGAAAATTCATGAAAACTTTATACTAGCGACATCTCCAAGGGAAAACTAAATGAAAATTGATTTATAGTATGAAAATTAGATTTTTCTTTGAAAATATAGTGTGTTTTAATAAATCATTATTTAAAATAAAATCGCAGTGATACCAATATTATTTATTGAAGAAACACCACACTTCAGATCCATAAACATATAAAATGAATGGAGGAAACTGAGGCACAAATAATATCTTATAGTTCCGAACATTACTTTCATAAATAATAAAAAACATAGTAAATTGGTAAAGGTATCCAGTTACACATTTTCAGCTTTTTTTTGCTAAGGTAACGTTAAAACAAAATAGAAAATGTAATTAAAGGTTTGCTGACTAGTGACATCTACAGGAAAACCTGCTAAAATAAATCTGCACTATAAAACTAACATTGAAAACCACTAGGTTTTCCAGGTGAATCTGCCCTTCTCCCACAGGCTGCTGCTGCTGCTACTGAAAAACATTCCAAGAGTGGGTGGTCGATGCTGTTATCCAGTAATCGAAGAAACAAACTTCCTTATCATAAATCCATTTTTTTCAAATTTGAAACCTTCTTGTTTCTAAGCAAGTTTTGACAACAATATAATAATACATAATTGGTTGATAATTTACAATTATTTAATTGTAAAATTTTGCACAATAATTATTTTGAAATCCACTATTAGGTAAAAAATGTTTTATTCTGTATAGTTCATGTACCGTAACAAAATAAAATAATTATATTTTTGAAGGTCATCCACATAATTTTATCTCTCTCTTTTAGCTCTCTTATGTCTGGCTTGACAAATAGGGGAAGATTGGCACCATTCGTACACGGGGAACCTTCATACAGTGACTATTACAGCTTGTTAGAACATCGTATTTATTATGGCTATGCGTGTGTGGGTAGGCCGCGGGCGACCGCTAGTTGTCCCCGAAGTTAGCGCCAGTGTGGCCGCTGCGACCAACATGGGAGGACATAATGTGTTTTCGCATGCTCAAAGTAAATATCTTGTCGATTTCATTGGATGTTTAGTGCTTTAGTGAGACGTCATATTCTAACGGATTATTGCTCAATGGTAAGTAATTACAATCAATATATTAATAATGTATCTATTTTATGGATTTTGCTGCATGATTTTCTGCATGAGAAAAATCTGTTATTTTTGACCTTCGGGGCACGTTCGTACGCCTTCTCCAGGGGCACATTCGTACGCGCCTGAATGTACCCCTATTAACAAATTTCTTTTTATTTCAGAAAATTTTCAAAAGTGGTCCGGAATTATAAGAAGAAAGAGACTAGGTGCACAATAATAAATGAAGAAAATATGTCTGCGGCAATAAAAATATGTTTTGGAAAGAAAATTATCTTACAGAAAGGCAGCGGATAAATGTAATATTAAGGCTTCAATTTTGGAGAGTCGGGTAAAGAAAATAAAAAGATAAACCTGGTGATGATGATGTCTAAATACACAAGTTACCATGTATTTTCTACTGAAGAAGAGTCACAATTGAACGACTATATTAAAAGATCCAGGACCTATTACACCAGCAATGATTAGGCCTTATCCTACAGCTGAGAAAAAGATTAAAACGGTAAAGGTAAGGCAACCAGTAAAGTCCAGAATTTACACCGATACGCCGGAAAAAATAGGCTGGAAGATTTGGAAAATGCGAAGCAATTAAAGAAACTAGAACAGGAAAGAAAATCGAAAGCAAGAGAGATGAACGCACTTTAAAAATTGCCGGACATTCTAAGCCAAAAAAATCAAAGTAATTCGGAATCTGAACATTCTGAGGTTTGTTTACAGGAAAGTTCGACGTCGATAGTAGATTATTCTGATGACAATGAAGATGAAGATTTTGATGCTACCGTGAGACCCGAAAAAAATTAACGACAACTATTTTGTTTTAGTCAAATTTGCAAAAAAGAAGTTGTCTATTACGTAGCAAAAGTCCAAAACAGAATTTAAGGTCTCTTATTTAAGAAAGGAACCACGACAATCCTGGTCATTCATGTTTCCCAATATTGAAGACGAAGATAGCGTGGGCATTTCTGACGTCGCAATGATTCTTCCTAACCCAAAATCTCCAGGAACCTCTACGGCCAGGACCTTTAACTTATACACATTTCCTATAGATATGTCACAATTGATTGTTCAATAATTAATTGTAAAGATTTGGTTTATGTTTTATTTATGTCAATTGCACCAGACAACTATTTTACTAATGTGCCCAATAACTAAAATATTGATCTCTTCTTGTCTGATTATTAATTAGTTTAGGTAGTCTACACCGTGTTGTGTTTTTTCTCCTAATCGTTTTTTTCTGAGTAATGTATATTTTTTGTTGACAAAAGGTTTTGTCGTTTAGTTTAAATCGTTGGTATGTTTAAGGCAAATAAATAGGATTTTTATAATTATTTTGCTGTTTTACTTAAACTGTATAAAGCTACCCCACACTGTCTGAATGTTCCCCTACCCATGTATGAATGTACCCCAGTAGTGGGGTAGATTCGGACAATTGTCAGATTTTTCTAAAACTCAATCCATTAATTTATTTTAAAAGTTATTGACTTCGAACTTTTTGAATAAGTAGCGGAATGTTTGCTGAATGTTATAATAATTGATTGAGCAATCTATCTTTAACCATCAAATTTTAAAAAATCAAAGTCTGAAAAGTGTACGAATGGTGCCAATCTTCCCCTACTTTATCCATGATGAGTTTTGGCTTCTGGTAAACAAGGAAAATGGCCGTCTATTGATTGCATCTAGTTAAAGAGGTGAACTTTTTGATCTTACCTGATTTGAAGTGAAGTGGGGAAAGTGAGAAATGACAATCTACAATTTATTATTACTGTGTAAAAATAATGTCTTGATCCAATTTTTTCAAATATATATATATATATATATCATCGAACCGTCGCGTCGTACGCGGAATCATAGAGCAACATTTTGACTACTAACTTACTTTAACAAAAAAAATCATAAACATATATATGATTTTACATGGTATTTTTTTCTATAGTTGTACAGAAAATATAATAATATAATAATGTTACGGCAAAATAGATACACTACTGACATCTGTGTATTTTAATCGGAACTCTTATTGTGCGAAGAAATACTATGTTTGGATAATTTGGAAATGTGTGCACAGAGGGAAGAAAAACTCAAGTTTTAGGGACAATAACAATTTTCCTCGGCGAATATAAATATTAATAAGAAGGTATTATATAATAAAGTTATACACGGCGGCGTCCGAAAACTTATAGAACGAGTAGAAAACTCGGAATCTACATCACAAATACAACCAAAAAAAATAAATTGATCTGAACATTAGGGATTAAAATATGTTTTCCATTTTTTCGGCAATTATAAAACTTTTGGAGAAGGGTCAACGCTTCGACGCATTTTAGACGATGTTAACCGCTAGCGACTGATCGTTTTCAAATTTTACACAAAAAATCCCTAAAACGAAAGCTCACATTAACCAAAAAATCCACAAAATCGGCTCCAAGTATTTATATTCATTATTTTATTTTTTGTACTACGAGTTTCCGTATATCTTGTATAATAAATACTTATCTTTTATGTGATATCTCACGAATTTGACTCACAACAGCCCCCAGCTAGGTATTCTCGATTCAGAGTTAGGGGTTGTGAGTTTGAAGTTAAATGAAGTGAGGAATAAGAAGGGAACAATTAGATGATTAATGTCCGTTAGGTACATTATTGTAATGCACAATTGCCATTATTTTCTTAATCTTTATCAAGTATTATCTAGATACGTGGGCGGATCTATGACTCAATGGGCAGTCAGCAAACATAACCATGGGGCCCTTAGAAAAGTGTGGGGAGAGGCTAAATTATCGTAAATTTAGGGTTCTTTTGAAAGCTTTAAACCTACAGGAAAACAGGAAGCCTCATAAAATGATTTTTTAATTTTATTGAAGGGGTTTATAGGTACAATACAATGCTCTGATACCAAATCGTGATTTGGACATATATGAACCTTTAAAAGTTAAAATACCATTCTTCCGCATGGATTCTAATTCATATTTTACTACTGAATATAAACTACTTACTTCAAATATCTTAACTATTAGACAGAAGAGTGTTAGCTAATAAATGTAATAATGAATTATTACATATAAAAAGAGACATAAAAAGCCAAACCATTAAAATCGGTAAGTCAGAATACAAACAATATTTATACCTAGTTCACACGAGAACAGGATGATATTGTATTGTCCCAGTTTCGGACCAATTGTCCTAGCGTGAACAGATGTTTGGAGGACGGACAATGATGGGACTTTGTCCTGTGGGATGGACGGGAAAGATATCACCGAAGGGCAACGTCTTACCACCACAATAGTGACCATCCGTATTGTCGCATAATCGCTCGTTCCATCTAATGCAAGCTAAGTCCTCCATTAATGATCAAGCAACATTTAACGCTGTGTAAATGTGAAATATCTTGTCTAAGGTTTTTATACTCAATGAGTATCGTTTTGGCGTCTAGCCGGAGCCCCTCCGAGTTTGGGGTCTTATGGAAAATTTGGTATATTATTTTCCGAATCCTGTGTCAACGACAAATGCCTTAGAGCCTTATTTCCTTTCGCCCCCCCCCCGGAATTTCGGGCCCTAGGCCGGGTACTCTCGGGCCTAGGCGGAAGTTCGGCGCTGACAGAGATGCGTTACGTCTGTAAACGTAAAGCACAGTCATGCATGACTACAATATTATTGTGATTACGTGATACGTGTATGTTACAAGTGTTTTAAATTATTGAAGGCATGTACCTAATTAATAATAATTTGATGAGGTGCATAGCCCTGCTTTCATCACCAAATCATCTCAAGGGCGCTTTAAATATTAGGTAAGTATTGCGATTGCTCGGGCCCCTGGCTCGATGACTTATACCTCCCCGAACCCCCTTCGGCCCCGGCGGCCTGTCTATGGGCATAAGTTCCGGGGCACTATAAGGCTGGAGGCTCTGGTATTGTACTCCTGTGCCCTTAGGATAAAAACGGAACTACTCGTACTATACAAGCGGGGCCCCAGATGGGCCCAGCAGGGGAAGGGGGCTATCAGCATTTACCTAATCCGTTAAATCCGCCCCTGGCAAGGTATAGACAAAAAACAGTTCCCGAAATTACA
This sequence comes from Limnephilus auricula, assembly GCA_951813805.1. Classification (NCBI taxonomy): domain Eukaryota; kingdom Metazoa; phylum Arthropoda; class Insecta; order Trichoptera; family Limnephilidae; genus Limnephilus; species Limnephilus auricula. The sequence goes on along the minus strand of OX638391.1, from coordinate 16,200,293 downwards.
ACTTTTTGTTTGGTAGGTAAATCGAGAAAAAATTAAAACGAGTGTGCTTTAGACCACACGACTGAAGTAAAACTTCTTTTGCTCCATATATATGTATGTTTATTTGTATAATATATACATGTATATACATATATTAATTTTCTACAAATATTTATTTAAATTTATCGCCCGATCACACTTTTCGTAACGCTCTCGTCACGCATTCGCCAGCTTACTCCTCAAGTCAAGCGTGTGAAAAAAGTTTTACTTCAATTTGTAATTATTTATGTGAATCTCGCTCAAGATCCAATGGAACTATGTCATCTCCAATTCTGAAAATTGTAAGATAAAAGAGAATGGAAAGGGAAGGATATGGGGAACAGGAGGGTTGGGAAGTTCTTGACTATTCAGAATTGGTCACCAAAGACGTTTAAAGCCATATAAAGCAACGATTAGATTCCAAATGGTGGTTTTTTACCAAACACTTCAGAACAAACATTTTGATGAAAATAGGAAAAAGTCGCGTCACGCCACTGGCACTGGCACTGTCGGGAATACCTCCTGGCACGCCACTGCAATTGCGCCATTAAAAGGGCGTCAAAGCTTCACATTGCGTTCGCATTTATTCACCGTAATTATTGAACTTCTCCATGCAGGAAGCAGATAATCTTTGTGGAAATATATGGGCATCATTTACCCATGTCGGTTGGGTAATCGCCCTGATTTACTAGTGCACAGTAAATTTGCAGCGGGTTAAGTGGAAATCGAGGTGTTTGTGTTGGTCGAACGGAGTTTTGCAAAGGTACCCTGATAGAATTATTACGAATGCTAGCGTTATAATGGGTTGATGCATTAAGTTTCTAGTGCTTTCGATTTGCAATGTAGTTTTGCCATGAAGAGATTTTTTGACATATGTACGTGTATGTTCACCACGGCACGAAGCGCGGCAGTGCAAAAAAAGAATATTAGTACAAAAATTTACCGTGTTAAGAAATAAAGTCATAAAGGAATCTATTGGGTAAAAGCACGATAATGTGCTGCACATTATGTATATTATCCTGATCTTATATATAAAGGCATCGTAAGAATCTTTTGCACAGTTATCTGAGTGAGACCGTCCCTTATTTATCTCTCGTCCGTGTTTACTCCCAACCACATATAGTCTGCGAGGGTAGAGGGAGAACCTACAATACGAGTGTGTGAAATTTTTCACAATATTTTCCAAATGATCGAGTTTCCACTGCATTTAGATTACCTGCTTTAGTCCTCTTCCGCTTTCACGTGTGATGCAAGGAGAAAAATGTTATTCGAAAAAACGATCATTTTAATAGTAAAAATGGTTAAAAACGGGACTGAAGTTCTTACGAACAAATTAACAGGGTTTCAATGTTTATTGGCGGGAAAATGTAAGAATAATTAATAAAATTACGTATACCAACAAATTATTCTTACATGTTCCCGCCAATAAACATTGAAACCCTGTTAATTTGTTCGTAAGAACTTCAGTTCCGTTTTTAACCGTTTTTACTATTAAAATGATCGTTTTTTCGAATAACATTTTTCTCAAAGAGAGTTAAAAGAAAGATACCGCAGTAGGTACTAAAAATTAGCCCAATAAGTGTTCGTTTAGAATTATCAGATTCATAATATTTTGGGAAATTTTATAATAATATATTATGTAATTATAAAATCATTTATATACAGATGAATTTTTAATTAACTGCCACATACCCACATGTCCTTGAGAAGGAGGTTTTCTTTGAAGATTTTTTGAATAAAATATTTAATTTTTTTTTAATGTACTAGAAAAGAAAGTATGTTAAAAAAATACTTCGAATCAGTTTTTGTACTCCGTTCGCTTTGTTTCCCAAATTTTAAAATTAGTCGATTTTTCCGGATGTACCATTACCACTAGATTTACCCAAAACCAGAAAAACAAATGTAACCTCGAGTACTCTCATAAAATATACAATTTTAATCAGCCTTCAAAGTATTCGATGCCAAAGGCCGTTTATATAAAGGGCTGGTTTTATCCAAAGGCAAAGTTCTGGTCGGCCATCCCTTAGTCATTATCTAATCCGGAGTACATCGTTCTTACCCGCAGTCCCCAAACAACTCTGACCCGAACCCTAACCCATTGCTACCCCTAAGATCAGGTCACCTCCAATACTTCGACTGTACAAAACAATCCAATCGAACATATTGTTATTTTGAATAATATGTTCGTTTTCGGTACTGAAGTGATATGACCGAACGAAGCTATGGTGGGCGTCTCCGTCTGCCTTAAGTAAGCTCATATATAACCACACCTAGTCTACTAACTTTTCATTTTATTAACACTTTTCAAAAGAAATACCGGATCACGAAGGGCCGATTTAGGGACATCCTTTGTCCTCTACAGCTGGTCTCTCTCAACCCATCATCTTGCTTCCTAGCGCGAAGGATGTATAAATACGTCCGTCACCACTGGACACACTGACCTCCAAAAAAAACCCTTCCAATAATTTTTAAATCACGTCTCGTGCCGTGGATTGATTTCAACTTCGACCAAAAACGAATAAAATTTTTATGAATCTTGTGAGAAATGTATCAAATTTTCAACCACTTCGATATTCGATTGAAAAGTGTGAGAACACACTTTCCATACATTTTTCTCATAAAAAAATTACTTATGTAACTTAAATAGGTACCTCACTTATTTATCTAGCTTTTCAGAATAAAAAAAGTGGTTTTCCGGTTAAAATACATTGATTGAATATAACGAGATAAATGTAATATTTGCTTAAAAGATTTTCAGCTTTACCAATCGCATGTTTCGAAAGTGTTAAGAGGAAATGTAAATGAGCGATACCTTACTTTTAAGAGCCCTTTATCAGCAATGGTTGTCTTCGTATAAAATAAAAATAGTTTTTTTAGAGGAAACATGAAAACGGAGGAAGCATAAACAACTTGGGCTCCACCACGAATAGACTGAAGTAAATTTGTGTAGTGCCAACCTAGGATTATCAAGAATACAGGATATGCTGAGGGTCAGATTTTCAGTCGTTTTTAAGTTTGGCTCAAGAGATATTTATGTTCGTCAATTTGCTATCGGATAGGAAACCTGAAAATATAATCCGATTCATAAAATTCCCGAGTACCTAGGTATGCCTCCTGAAAAACTAACTCATAGTAAATTTCTACTTCTTAGGTCATCGTTAAAGAGAAACTAAGATTGTTGGTATTTTTTTCTAAGAATCAAACAATGTTAGTTCAACAAATTGTCATAATTACAGTATCAGTTTTTAAGTTAAAGTAAGTATAGTTCTATAAATTTCTCGGTGAAGACATTCGTTTTAAAAAGCGCTTAACATGGCGATGTTTAAATTTACTAATAGATGTGGTCCTACATTAGAAAATCTAAATGTTTTTATTATACGTAGATTAAAGATATTTAATTTTAAGAAATTTATTTCAAATATTGCTGAAATGACGGTAATCAGTTAAGGTTGTATAACACACAGATTTGATTCGTGTGTTTATCATTTTCATTTTTTACCATTCGAATGTTTATTTTTAAAAATAAAATTCAAATGATTGTTAATAAAAAACTAAAATACTAACCTTATTCCACACATATTTTCTTCTGGGCATGCTGGGACTTCACTCCGTGCAGCTCAAAAGAGAAGGGTATGCCGCTACCCACATATTCAGACTACTGCGAGGCGATGTTCAAGATGACTATCTTAGACAGCGTCATCACAGATTATTCTACCTTCCTGCCTGTAGAACTAACCTGGCAATAGTTCTCCCGGTAGGGAGGAGTATATTGCTCCTGAACCAAATCTCCTCCGAGATTCATATACTTGGCGTCGGTAAGGAGAGATCCAAAAGAGAAATTCTTTCGATTCTTGAAAGAATCATTATTTCTCACATGTAATAAATTAAAATTTTGTATTTGTGTAAGAAATCAATAAAAAATAATAATTATTAATATGTATATTTATTTTGGACTGAAACGGTTTTACGGTTTACTAACTGATGGCCATATAATAAGGTTTACCTATAATTAATTTATCCATCGTTTTCAGAAATTCCACCATAAAGTAACAGAGAATACATTTTTTGAAGCATATACCACAGTGCTTTCACACAAATGAATTTTTCACATATTTTGTAAGTCTAAACTTAAACTTTAGGGCAAGATTGCTTCTAAAGGAAAAGTCACATGCCTATTTCATCAAATTCTAGTCTGACGTAATAATGAGCAACTCCCTATACACAAAATAAAATGATTCGATATGTATGCCTTATCCTTTGAAATCACAAAACAAATATTTAATCACTGACGTGAATACTTGAATATTATGTGTTGGTAGCTGCCTGGACACGGGGGGTCGCGGGTACACGTGTATGCACAACACGCAGATTACGAATAAATTATGCATTTTCGTCGGCTGTCAGCCTGCGAGGGAAAACTCTAGGTAGGCGGTTAATAATTTTAAATGCACGAAACTCTAATGGGCTAGATTTATTCACTGTCGTAGTTGTTGTCTTTCCCGTAGATTATAGATTTAGATTATACAGTAAACTAATCTGAAAACTGTCTGCTCAATGTTTCGGGAATAAACGATTATTATTTTTTATGTAAGAGTTTACAATAAGCCAATATGCAAGACATTCAATGTGGACTTAAATTGAAAAACCATAATTTTTTTTTCATAATTTTTTTTTTTTATATAGAATACTTCACAAGAGTCCCAACTGCTCCCGTCTGGAGCCAGTGAGACTATGGCATTTCCAATTGTGGAATGTTGTGAGGCTGAAAGTAAATGGGGAAGAGGAAGGTGGGGAAGTACCTGGCTATTCAGATCTAGTCACTAAACACGGCTAAAGCCATTACTAAGTAACGTTTCAATTCTGAATGTTGGTCTTACAGCAGGGCGATACTGAGAGTATCTTCCACTCTGGAACGTGCCGCAAATATAGTATATATATTTTTTTATTAATTAATTGCGAAATAACACAAATTAATCAAATAAAATTTATTTGCACACGCCGGGTTCGAACCCGCGACCTTCCGATTGGAAGTCAAGTGTCTTACCACTCGACCACGGATGGCCGTATTAAGACAGCTGGATGGTGATTTTTTTTACAGTTATAACTAACGTATTGCCAAATGTTTGTTTGAATATTATAAAATTTAGAATAACAGCGTTCTATGTGAATATTATATATATATATATATATATATCACATCAGTTTAAAAGATAATTCAGTTTAGTTAGATATGTGCGTAGACATTTTTGCTTAAAACCAAACACACAATTTTATATGAAACGGGCATCGTGTGCGTTCCTCTTTCATATATGAAAATCAATAAAAGAGTTTCTTTTTCCAAATCAAATTACCGGTTTGTTTCAGTTACCAATAGATTTGTATTGATTATTATGTTGTTAACCCTTTAGCTACAAGTAACATTCTTCTTCGACAAATTCAGATTTTAAAATTTATTTTATTTTTTTTAGCATCATTGCAGTTAAATTTTTATGCAAAATAACAAATTATTCAGTTGAAGAACAATTCATGATATTTTTCTAAGTACCACTCACTAGGGGTTCTTTGGTTTTTTAGAACAATTCTATTAACAAAACAACATACATTAATACATTTTTTAGGTTAAAACTTAATTATTAAACTAATTAATGTATTTTGTAGTGCTACCTATATCTATATATATATATATATATATATATATATATATAGGATTTTAAGAATCGTACTTGATTACTTTAACCAGTGATTCCTGATATTATTTGAAGAAAAAAATGTAAATGAAATTTTAGTCTCCGGTGACATTTTTTATGCTTTTTTTATTTTTTTTTCTACAAAAACAAAAAATAGTAGATGTTGGACAGTTTGGGGCGGGGTAAGAGGTTGGGCGGTTATTCGGCTGAGTAACCAGTGACGACAAGTGGAAATGTTTTGTTGTTGTTTGATGTTAAAGAAAAAAAAAAATTAAAAAAAGTCATCGACAAAGACACCGGAGACAAAAATTTCATTTACATTTTTTACTCCAAATAATGTCAGGAATCACTGGTTGAAGTAACTCAAGTGCGTTACTTAATACCTATTCTAGTGTCTATTTTACAAAGTAATGTTACAGAAAAGCATTATTTACTTTATTTTCAGTTATACAAATATTAAAGCGCTAATGAATTTTCCTCATAATTATTCACATGGAAAATAATATGATCTCCAGAATAGTATTCTAAACCGATTTCAAAAATCTTTCGACTCCTAGGCCTCAGACAAGCCAATTTTTTTTATGGCCCACGCCTCCTTATTATATTGATCGTCATTGAAAAAGGAAGAAAAAAAACCATGAAAGAAGAACCAAACGAGTCATAGACGTTTTATTCATTAGCTGGAATAATTCTGCCAATGAAAGGGTTAATATCTAATTTATCTTAAAGAGCTAATAATGAACGTATCCTATAGATAGGCATGAGTTGATTCCCTATCACTTTTGTATCTTATTTCTGCCATTTCTTTTCAATATCCCTTCCACGCCATTTAACAAAATCCTTTTAATATCAATTTACCCCTTTCTGGAAATAGGGCTTGCGAATATGCTCAAATAGGTTTCTGCTAAGAAATATTCAGTTATGAATGTTATTTCTACAAATTGGATGTTTTAAAACCTATGACAATAATAAAAAATATTTTTTTAAAATATTTTTATTTGCAATCGTAAGTAGTCTAGTATCTGGCGTAGTCCAGTGGCAAGGCTTTGGACTCCTTTTCCGAAGGTCGCGTGTTCGAACCTGGCGTGCGCAAATAAATTTTATTTGATTAATTTGTGTTATTTCACAATTAATTAATAAAAAAATAGTATATGCTATATTTGCGGCACGTTCCAGAGCGGAAGATACTCTTAGTATCGCCCTGGTGTAAGACCACCTTTCAGAATTGAAACATTGCTTGAAATGGCTTTAGCCGTGTTTAGTGACTAGATCTGAATAGCCTGGTACTTCCCCACCTTCCTCTTTCCCATCTCCTTCCATTACCCTCTTACCTTAAGCTTCACAACATTTAATCATTTATCATCGTGCATTTCAGCATTTTTATTGCTTACTTGAATATTGGTATATATTAAAGCAAGTTTTTAATTAAACAAATCGATGTTAAATTTTTCATGTAAAAAACTTGATACGGGGAATAATGGATTTTTCTCATTGGATCCTCCCTGTACAGTTCGAAGCATTTTTAAACTTTTATTCTCAGCCGCTGGTCAATGGCACTTAAGGGAAAATTGCGACTTTGGAGTAGAATTGTCACAATAATAAAATAACTGAGTGCGTCGAACCTTTGCGAAATAAAATTTTCTTGAGATTCAGCCAATTTAATTCTAAACAACACTTTTTTATTGACATACTACTGCCACTTTTTACTTCAATAGCTAGAAGTCACAAGAATCAGAGAGCAAAAAGGGTTAATATTCATCGTAAAAAATAACACAAAATAAAAGGTTCAAGAAAAATCTTTATTTAAATCATATAATAATCAACAAAACATAACAAAAACCTGATGAACTTATCTTATACATTAGTAAACAAAAATAAACGGGTGACGTGTGAGTTTGTTTTGACGTTTTGTTATTCGTTGCTAGGTTAGAAATATAAATCGAACTCATTTCCGTTAATGTTACTTCCGTCCAAAAAAGATTTGAGTTACCCGTCGTATTGCCCCTAAAAAGTCTTACTTAAAAAAATAAATATATATTTTGATAGGTATCTACCTAATGTCATGTAAGCGCCTCCGCCCACTCAGGCAACTGAAAACTCTCAACTGCCAACTGTCTTTGTATGACAATGTGATGGCGCGCACATACACAATCACACAAAACCCCGTTGTCAATGGTAACGCAAGCGGTGACTTGCGACTTGCTCTACTGGTTGCCCTGGGCGGCCATTGATAGTTGCCAACTGTCAGCTGATTGTTCTTCTTCTATGGTTAACCGAGCTTTTTGACCAATCAAGACAGAGAATCAGCCGGTTTTAGTTGGTTTTCAGTTGCCTCAGTGGGCGGAGCGCCTAACTCTCTTACCAGAAACATCGAAATAAATTAAATTTAGAAAATCTAGGGTACGTATGCAGCATTAAATCAAAGGTACTGGATAAACTAAATATTAATAAACTAAACATTATGGAAATTATTATTCAATTATTACGCATCTCAACGTGTGGCCATCTATTACCTTTCCTTTGAAGGAGATTCAAGATTCAACTACAAGATTCTGAAGCAACTACTTAAATAGAAAATGTATGGTTGTTAAGTAGTCCAGCAGGCCCCCTACCACAGTTGACCGATAAGGATTGATAGCATAACTTTCGGTAACTTCTCATTGTTCCCCAGCATGATTGCAGATCGCCAACGAATAAGTAATTGAAAAACTGGTGTTTTACAACGAAAAAGTTGTGTTTTACAAAGTGTGTTTTTTCATTTAATATATTATAATGTCAAACCACAAAGTATTTGCTTACTTCGATAGAAAAAGTAACAGTTCACAATGACTAAATTTTCATAACATATTCGACTTCAACTGATGTTTGTACGTTAGCCATCTGCAATTGTCCTAGAGAAAAAAGAAAAAAAAGTAGAAGTTACCGAAAGTTATCCTATCAATCCTTATCGATCGACCAAGCTAAGGTGCCAGATATCGGTGTAGTTTACGTACGTCGACCCAGTATGTACCTACCTTTGTAATCTTAAACAAACATATAAAATCGTAAATAATTGACAAAAGCTTTCGCTATGACGAAAACGGTTCAATTTGTGCACTTCCCAAACAGACGCCAATAAAGTGCATCGTAAAGAAATGTAAAATTTAGAAGTTTCCTAAAATAAGTTATTAAATTAAAATTAACACATCTTCTCTGTCTCTTCTCGATTGAAAAATAGTACCGGTTGTTGTATTTGCAGCAGCGCTTTCGCTTTAAGCGCTCCGTTATAGCACTCCTGCAGATACACCTTCTGTTGGGTTTCCTGTGTCTCCCTTTTCCGCAGGATCTTTTTCTGAGCCTTCTACAGCCATCTTCAGATACAGACCTGGACGGGAATACCTGTCTTCACTTGATACTTCGTGTTGCTCACATAACTTATTCTCCTCACAATCTTTACACAATATCGCAGAAAATAACTACACAACATATAATATTTGATTAATAACAAAATTTTCTATTTCCTATGATTTTCGAAAGTTTGGTACCGGGTAGGCACCTTTGAAAACTTTGTCAATTTTTAAGAAATAAATAATTACAAAATTTCATTTTGATGATTTGGAAAAATGATAATTTTTGTTCCACGGTTCGAAAAAACTTTAATATCATTTTAGTGTGTAGACTTAATAGCACATATATGCGCAGTAGTGAATGCGTCACACTTCCAATGAAGGAACAATGGCTCCAGGTGTGTCTGAGTCTTAATTTAATAAGTGGTGCGTGCCCTGGCTATGGCGTCACTGAGGGCATACCAACCAACCGCGGGCGGTTGTCAGTGGGGTGTGGGCAGGGAGAGGGTTGGAGTAGTTGGGTGTAAAGAGGGGGAAGCACCCCAACTTTACTTTAGGGACTCGTGACTAACTTCCTGATCCGGGCATGATGTACCCATTGATTGGGATTAGATTAATGTTTTAAAGTTAATTAACAAACATACCAAATGTATTTGAGCCATTGACGAGGAACGTAGATGGGTCAATTGCAGCTAGAAAAAATAAATAAAACTAAAGTTAACAATTATTTAATATTTAACGAACAAATTGTTCATAAATGTTACATTCACAATCACACCAATGGAAAAAAACGTAGAAAGAAGAACAAATATTTTTATACGAAAGCAATGGCAGAAAGTAAAAAATGTGCAAACCATTAAATCAAAGAAGATAATATCAAGTCAAAGCCTGATCAAGGTTATTAGATCAGCCTTCTAGTTTTAAGTGTATCAATCTTGAAGTAAAAGGGGAAGATGAGGCATGTTGTGATTTTACAAAACTGAGTATAGCACAAAAATCTTAATAAAATCAAAGGTTTGAAATTTTAATAGAAACAAACAACTCTTTGGCCACATTATGTTGGTATTATTTAGCTTGTTAACAAAGGGATAAAGCGACAAAATATTATGTTACAAAATATGGGAATTGTCACAACTTGCCCCACCCGTGGGGTCAGTTGTGACAAGGGTGGGGCAGGTTGTAACGAACAAATCATTCAGTCAAATAATTACCACATCAGATGAGGTTTGTCTGGGTCTTGTTGTGGCGGATGCATCTGCCCGTTTGCTGCGTAGCGGGCCGGATCGAGAGAGACAGATTTGGGGAGACCTTATGACCTCTCCAGCCAGACTCTCAATCAATCGCATTGCACCGCAATTGGAGATATGTACATATAGAAAAAATAAACTTAAACCAAAAAAATTCAACGTCCTGACATTGGATAATGTTATCCACAACTGTTGTAAAAGCAAAAATTCATTATTACATTGACTATGCTCATATTTTAAATGTATGGACGAGAATTGGAAAAAAAACTTGCTAACCATTGAATGTTAGTTTGTACCAATTAATACTATGAATATAACACAACTCAAACACAAATTCAAGCGCAAACTTTAAAATTATTTATAAAAATTTAGGTAACTCGACGTAACGAATATCACTTTGCTGTTATATTTTTGGCACGAGTTTCGTTTTATTGGCTCTAACATTATTTAATTTATATTTCCGATTTCACGGTGAATGATAATAATAAATCACCCAATACCTATATACACAATATTCTTTAAGCTAGCCCAACCTAAAGGCATTTAATTAAAACTAAAATTCTTTGAAAGGACTTTCCTTACCACCCAGATCCAAACAAAGAAGAAACTTTAGAATTTATTACGTTGCTTTATCAGACCTGACTTTTAGGTAAGGTGTAAGAAATAATGGCCGTAAGTTATTTTTTCATTTTCAGGTATTATATCTATCTATATGTAATATGTTTAGTGTTTTGAATTTCAGGGAGCCGCGGAGTCCTATAAATATTGATCAATTGTAAACAAATAAAATAACATTTTCATGAACTTTCACTGTGGGAAATACATCGATTTATATATATATATAAAGATGATAGTCGGTTTGTGGCTTTGTGGATTTGATTTGTATAAACATTATTCCAACGTCAATCAAATTTTGCACACTTGACCTGCAAAGAAAGAGAATGTCACTGTTAAAATGGGATTTCGTAAAACCATCACCATGTCGCGAAGCAAAATCCGAAGGTTGCGGGTCCGAACCCGGCGTGCGCAAATTCATTTTACTTGATTAATTTGTATTATTACACATTTAACATAATATGTAATTTTTTTAGGTATTCGATTCTCTTCATCGTTCTATTCACTATTATGTCTTCCTCGGACGTCCCCGACATCATCTACCATTCACTTCCGCGTCGTTCATTCTCCTTTCACCCGTTTCTTCGTTTATCACGTACGCCTCATTTTACCACGAATAATTATTTGATTCATGTCTTCCTCGGATATCCCAACTTTTTTTACCATTCACTTCATGTAGTATCATAAAATCTTCATTGTTATTGTTAAAAAAACTACATTATTTCCACTTTAATTTGACTCCATATCTCATTTCATTGTAGAGATAATGCGTTAAAGTCTTCTTGGGGGTTCTGTGTGTAAAATGTGACGTAATTGATGAATGACGAAAACGGTGTAAAGATAATGTATGTCGTGTAAATTAGTGACGAAGTCTGAGGAAGATAAGGCACGATTGAGTAAAAATAAATTATTTTTGAACTCTTAACATCAATATTATTTGTACCTATCCCGTTTTCAGGTACACTAGAACTTATAACCTCAAAACTTTAGAACTCTAAACCATTTAAGACTAAATTTGGGAGGGTTTGGGAATCCATTTATTGGATAACCAATTCCCCTGCCATAGCACGTGGACCCCAAAAGGTTCGCTACGTTTGGTGACTTAGCAGGTGTGCCTTGGTTCACGGGGTGAGTTTTGTCTAGGTCTTGGCGGCGGATGCTTTTGGCCGCTTTATTTCTCTAAAAATAATCTCCGCAAAGCATCCTCTGAGGATTTCGTAGGCTATGAGAAAAAAAATCGTAAAAGAAGAGAGATATTGGAGAAAATGTGAAAAAAAAAATAATCCCGAACAACGTCGGGTACACATCAGCTAGTACTATATATTTTCTTAGATAAGGTGATTCAAAGTGATCTCTTGACTTGATATTACTCCCACCCTCGGTGGTGTTTACACAATATAAGCAGGCTAACTTACAGTTTTGTTATTAATTTTGCAATGTAGGTGCTATCTTATATTAAAGATGGATAATGAAATCGGTGAGAGAATATACAATTATTTTTATAAGCAATAATTACTAGCCTGAAACACTCATCCACATTGAAAAAATATCCCGAGAAAAGATACATGCCGCCGACGGGACTCGAAACCCGTGAGCCCCGTCGGCGTCATCTATCTTTTCTCGGGAGATTTTTTCAATGTGGATGAGTGTTTCAGGCTAATAATTATTGCTTATAATAATTGTTACCCTTTGTGCCTTGCATAAAAATCTCTATTTTAAGAATTAAAAAATAATAATGAATATATAATACACTAGCTGACCCGCCCACGCGTTGCTGTGGCTAACGAAACACAACGCCACCTACCGGATGGTTACCTAACCTAGATAACCAAGTGTTGTGTCAATAAATTAACTCACATCGCCATCTGTCAGAAAATTATAAAACTTACAAATAATTTCAAATAACTGTCCGATTAAAAACATTATTATTATTAAACATTATACAAAAACAAACGATCAATAATCGAGATAAAAACTATTCTCTTAAGTTGGAGCAAATTACATACAGTAAGAAAAATTTCATCAAAATCGGCTAAGTAGTTTCGGAGTTTACCTCGGACGAACATTGTGACACTAGATTTTTATGTACAGGGTGTCTGGGCATAAAGTGCATTTCAACTTTTTTTCCCATACAAAAAGACGTACCTATTAAAAATCCTTAACCGATAAGGTACAAACTTAACCGATAAATTTGCTGTGAGTCACCCGTATCGTAACAGCGTAAAACAGTACCTAGTGCTAGCCGCATACGACGGGCTAATTTTATCGTTTAACCTAAAAAGTACCCCTAAAAGTTGGAATTTCGAAAAAGCCATTTATCTTTTTTACTTATATTATCATGTAGAATCACCTCTCGAAGTTAATGCACTTTACCCCCGGACACCCTGTATAAAGATTATTTAATTTAAATTAAGCAAAAAATGTTAATGCTTTTAAAAATATGCGTTTAAATACGTAGGTGGGTAACCCTTTTGAAGTTCACATTTAATTAAATTATATTTCTGAAAAATATTAAATAACGTTTCACACAATTGAACAACAAGAAAATAAAAATGTAGGTTAGCCAAAAATATAAATAGCATATTTATATAGATAGTATTTTATTATCGAAGAAAGGAAACACTTCGTGGCTTTATACAAAATAAAACAAATACTTGGTTTTAAACCACTTTATTTTAATTTATATTCGTCGACCAGTTGGGTTCAACCAAAACCGGTAAAGTAAATATGAATATAATGAACATAATTTAAAGTAAAGTGATTTAATAAAGTGAATATAAAAGGAAGGTTCAAAACTCAAAACATGGGAATTAACCTAGCATCGAAGTCAAAAGATTCCCAAGAACTACAATAAACGAAGCACAAAATAAAGAAAAATAAAGCATTCATCTATTCCTAAAGTATGGTGGCGCTAGGTCGATGACAGCTTCGCAATTTGGCCTCATGGAATGGAGAAACTTAACGAATTCCTGGACCATCTTAATTCCCTCCACAGCAAAATTAAGTTCACAATGGAGCTGGAAAACAAAGAGAAAATTCTGCCTTTTCTAAATATGGAGGTGATGCGAAAGGAAGACTAAATTTAGGGCACATCGTCTATAGAAAACCAACGCACACGAATCCATATCTACATGCAGATTCGCATCACCACCCAGCGCAGAAGAGACTTATTCATACGTTGGTGACCCGAGCGACCAGAATATATGAAGAACCTAAAATCGGAGCATAACTCACAAAGCTGACTGATACACTGTAGCGTAACGGTTACCCAGCAAGACAGACAAGGCAAATCTGAACCAAACGAAGACAGAAGCCAAGAGCCAAAAGGCTGCGCTTTCATGCCCTATATTCACAATGTGACAAATAGAATTGCCAGGCTACAGAGAAAAGAAAGCATCAAGACTGTCTTTGGATCCACGACAAAAATACAGGATTTACTGAGGTCTGCAAAGACTAAGTTTCCTCTGGAAACAGATGGAGTATATGAACTCACCTGTTCCGGATGTGGTAAGGTCTGTGTAGGCCAGACAGAGCGGACGATCTCCAAAAGGGTATCGGAACACTTTCGATCATGTAAACTCGGCCACCTTTAATTGACACCGGCCATTACTTTGGATTTGTTCCCGAAATCCTAAGGGAAACCCAAATTACGAAGGCAATCGAAATTCATAAAAATCGGAGCTAGGCTCAATAGTTCTTGGTATCCTGCAAATGACACCATGACAAAATACCATTTTGACATATACTGTAATAGCAGCTCGTGGAAGGGTGGAGTTGACAATAACACATCTGCCCTGATGATGGACACTGTAACGTTGTCCGAAACGTTGACTAAAGAAGGAGGTGGCATAACACCCCAAAACAAACAAACAAGAAAACGAAAAATTTGTGTTAGAGTAAAAAAAACCTTGAGTTTAGAGGTTGATTTTTTACCTACTAATTCGTGAATGAAATTTAGTTATAAGTTTATTTAAAGCATATTACAAGAAATTACAAATGTACGTAAGTTGGTAATCTGAAATAATAGTAACACTATGCAGCATGTAGGAAAAGTAATATACTCGTGTGAAGTAGGTATGTATGAAGGTAGGTTTTGGTAAAGCTTAACTACTTGGAAAGCTCTATGTGTATCAACGCATTACCACCATTCGTGATCAATCATACCTCATCAATCATACATATTTCAAGTCTCTTTTCAATATACACACGCGTCTCGCTCAAGTCGTTGAAGTAAGCGTAGGCTTTATTTCTTTGCCCGTGTTCGCGTGTTTCCAAAATTTCCAAACAATTTCTGGTTGTCTAAAATGGCGATGGCAGTATTTTAAACTCCAAGATGAACGAATTATTCTTGCTCAATTAACTACAAAAATAATGTTTGTATTGTTTATTGTTTCTTTACATAATATTAATATTAACTTTTTTCTTTTTAATCTCACTAAGACAATCTGTTTTAGAAAATAATAACATAAAATAGTCTATTGAATGAATAATATTGTTACATTAATGTGTCTTAAAAAGGGTACCTATAACCGAACCGAAGGAAGTTCATACATTATATTGTGGAAAAACACGGTTCCACGACAACTCAGAATCAAGCATCTTTAACACCCCAAAGGTCATAATTTTTTGAAAGCTTATAACCGAACCGAAGGAAGTTCATACATTATATTGTAGAAAACCACGGTTCCACGACAACTCAGAATCATGCATCTTTAACACCCCAAAGGTCATAATTTTTAAAAAGCTTATAACCTAACCGAAGGAAGTTCATACATTATATTGTAGAAAAACACGGTTCCACGACAACTCAGAATCATGCATCTTTAAGACCCCAAAGATCATAATTTTTTGAAAGCTTATAACCGAACCGAAGGAAGTTCATACATTATATTGTAGAAAACCACGGTTCCACGACAACTCAGAATCATGCATCTTTAACACCCCAACGGTCATAATTTTTAAATAGCTTATAACCTAACCGAAGGAAGTTCATACATTATATTGTGGAAAAACACGGTTCCACGACAACTCAGAATCATGCATCTTTAACACCCCAAAGGTCATAATTTTTAAATAGCTTATAAACAAACCGAAGGAAGTTCATACATTGTAGGAAAAACACGGTTTTCCACAACTCAGAATCATGCATCTTTAACACCCCAAAAGTCATAATTAATACAAAACAATACAAGAACCACATGTTAACCTACCAGACTATTAAATGGGAGAATAATTCACCGACTCCAGATATTTTCATATCAGAGGGTTCGGCTCGATGGAACTCCTAATTTGACCGATAAATCCTACTGATCCCTCAATATTAATATTTAAAAAATCCTTCGTAATCCCACATGTATTTAAAATGACTGATTTTGGCATTTTTATATACAAATTCTTTGACAAATCTTATTATTATTTTATGTTAATAATTATTGACTTTTTTTTTGGGCATGATGTGAACATTTGTTATTGGATTGTAACCTAATTATCATACTCTATTGTTTTCTTTAATGCATGTTATGTTATTAATCTGTAAATGTTCCTAATAAAAATAAAAATAAATATTATTAGGTATATATATACAAAACTAGATTTAAGTTTGAATTGCCACAAGTTCAGACCAGTGCCAGTAGTACGAATTTGCTAGAGGTAAGTATACCTACATAGTATAAACCAATGACCTACATACTGTGTATGACATTGATTGGAACCGATTTTTTAAATTAAAAGCACAATACATAAGTATAAAAAGATCTAGTCGCAGTCGATATTTTGTTCGGGTAATGTATTTTAAAGTCAAAATCGAAATTTTTTTTTAAATTTTCAAGCAACCAAAATCTAATTGTTTATCAAAAGAAAGCAGGATTCCAAAAAAAAAATATTCAATAATATTATAATAAAACCAATATAAAACTTATTTCCATTTTATTGACAGTAATCGGTTTCAGCTTGTTAAAGCCATCTTCAGACTGGTACAAATTATTCTTAACCTACGGATTATATACACAACATTGGAGGGGAGAGGGGTGGTCTACTACGATTTTATTCAATTATATGGGTTTTCCTAAATTTTTTGTTAAGTCGTCTTTGGCCGTCGAATTTCTAATTATTTTGATTATTTCCAGCAGGCTTAATTACCTGGGGTTGGTAGCTTACTTTAGTATTGTTTGGGGAATACCTTACAAGTAATGTGAATTATTCCCCAAAAAATACGAAAGTAAGCTATCAACCCCAGGTAATTAAGCCTACTGGGAATAAACAAAATAATTAATAACCACGGCATATCGGTTGGGATCATCGGAATACCAACTTCCTCACCTTTGAACGTTCCTTTGATTATCACATTGCCCATGAGTTTTCTCACGTTCCGTTACATAGTTTTGGTTGGTTCAGATTTCGAAGGATGATGATTACTGAGCCACGTTTGGCTCTTTAATCCTGACGTATCGCCTTCATTAACGTATCACACACTTCTTTCTGTTGGGGGGTCAACAGTGGAACATTGGTTCGAACTGATTGATTCAATGCATCTCGATCAAATTCACGTTCACGTTCCAATTCTCGATTGAAAGCGTCGTTCATTCCACGATCTGGCGTTGGCATTCCTAATTTGATTAAAAAACTTCCGCACATCAGGTAAAATAATATGTCTTCGATCAAAAGCAAAGCCTGGTTATGTATTTCTTCATTCGCGTCGAGATCGGGATTCTCTAAACTGACATGAATTCGATGTAAAATGTCTTCAGATATGTGATAATTGTAATTTTTCAACCGTTTACATGGATTCGATGGGAAGCATATCGAAAATGATACAAAATAATATGCTGAAAAATAAAACGCAAGAATTAGGTATTCAAGAATTTCAGAAAATATTTTATCTCTTTTTTTTTTAAGCTTTTGGGATAGTGAGAATAATCGTTTTTAGATAACATTTTCTTCTAAAAATGGACCATCGACTTCAGTGAGCAATAACTAGAATTTGAAATTGTAACACAGAAGATGCGGTTTTCTAACGATAGTGGTTCCAAGAAATTCGTCTGATTTCCTTTGAGGCGTGGAGAATAATCCAAATATTTGATATCTATGACGATGCAAACCGAAGTGTCCGAAGAAAATCCACATGCCGAGTGAGCTACTATGCTGTACGGAAAATAAATATTGATACAACGATGCACTCCGTTGCAAAGTGGTAAGCTCATTGGCTCTGGATCTACGGGAAATAGCAATGGTTATTTAAACATTTAAATAACCACAATTGAAAATGGTATGTTTTATAAATTGAATTTAATGTAGGTACTTACATAGTTCTTAACAACATTTGTACATCGTTCGAGACCCGTCATTAGGAATGAAATGTGGATCCAAATGGCTAAACTATTTACTGAAATTAGATCAAAATGGACACTTTTTACTTCCCTAATCTCATTCTCATTTCCCTCTCTCACATCCATTGGTCTCATAGCGTTACTTAAAACGGGAACGGGAAATTTAAAACACTTTTCGACATTCGTTCGAGCTGAAACTCTGCAGATGTTGATGACAATGTATACTGTCAACTTTTTGTAGTACTCAGGCGAAAAAATAAATGCATTTTTCTGAAATTGGATGGCATGATGGTGCAACTAGGTCGTATTGTAAACTCGAAACTATTTCACTGCAACATAAAAATAGATGTATTATATTTTTAAAAAAACCGAGTGTGCTTTAGACCACACGACTGAAGTAAATCTTCTTTAGCTCCTTCTATATGTATGTATATATATAATATAATTTTATCGGTTTACCCGCGTAACGTAGTCCTGAGAAGGACTTTTTAACTCCTGACGTTTCGGACAGATCTCACTGTCCATCTTCAGAGGCCTTATGTCTTGAGTTTGGTATCAAACTGACCGCTTGCGCACGTCTGTTCAGTCCAGAAGTCAAGACTTAAGTGAATGCATTTCAAATCTTATGTCGGAAACGAAGAACATTGGTAGAAAATGATTTGACGATGGAAGGGGTAAGGATTTGCGTGTAGAGACCTGATTGTGTGGCTTTGAACTAATTGGAAGTACTTCTGAGGATTTTGGGAATGCCGTTTTGGGGGAATTTTGATCAATTATATCAAAATTCCCCAAGTGAAATGCATTCACTCAAGTCTTGACTTCTGGACTGAACAGACATGCGCAAGCGGTCAGTTTGATACAAAACTCAAGACATAAGGCCTCTGAAGATGGACAGTGAGATCTGTCCGAAACGTCAGGAGTTAAAAAGTCCTTCTAAGGACTACGCTACGCGGGTAAACAGAGAAAATCATTCTTCATCTTACACTTGTGAAAACCTTAATCATAACACATATATATATATACATATATATGTGTTATGTATATATAAAATGGTGCCACAAAGTGAATTTGCAAAATTTGAAGAAATATATATATATATATATATATATATGTTTATATGTATAATATATACATCTATATACAAATACATATATTAATTTTCTACAAATATTTAAATTTATTATGGTTCGCCTCGCCCGATCACACTTTTCGTAACGTTTTCGTCACGCCTTTGCCAGCTTACGTAAAGCGTGCGTAAAGAAGTTTTACTTCAAAAAAACTTGATTTTGCGGATTTACCAAACAACAATTCACACATTGTTTTATTAAATTTATTCAAAGTGAACTGTTGAACACGTTAGCTATATGCACTAGTGTTCGGGAACAATAACAAGTTATTGATCCCGATATAGTTCCACTGGCTTAGACATATAGTTTCAACATCCTTTCAACATAAGTCGTCAGTGTGATAAGTTATACGTAGTTGTGTGATGTCACAATAGATGTCAGTTAAGTAGTTATTTAGAAAAGTATAAACTAATGTATAAACCTTTACAAAGCCATATGATAGATGGCTGGGCTTTGACAGTGTCGTTCCCCCAGCCGTAACCCAACCTCCTGTAGAAAGAATGTCTGGTCCAGAAATATATTTATTGTAAACTTTATGATAACTACAATAAAGCAACTTGTAATTCCGACGAACCTCAATCTTATTGTGGAGTTTCCAAAACACTATTCAGTAATCTTAATCACTGGGATAAAAGTAAATTACAGAAACAATTTTTTTTTCATAATTCGTAAAAAATATATAAAATATTTCAAAAACCACTAAGAGAGCAGACATCATGACACGGGGACTAGAGGAAGTACAATCAAGCCTCTGTGAAAAATCAAAAGCAAGAAACGGCAGATTCGGTGTTTCAATAATTAATCAAAATAGTTTTTGCCAGAAAACTACACACAGCCCTCCTACGCCATACAGGACTGACGAAGGTTATTCGCAAGGGTAGATTTTTTTCGTCCCTCGGGGAGCAGTATCAAATTAGAGTTAGGAATGTGACCAGCCCATCGGGATCACAAAAAATCAGGAGTTGTATCATTTCTATACAAGATTTTGTACGTTACGTATTGAAGAAAAAATACATTCCTAGCTGACAAGCCGAGTAAAACAAAGTGACTGGAGAAGGATAGAGTAGGTAAATAAAAAAATTACGTTTGAGTTACACGAGCGTTTACATTTGCTTTGAATACCAATAACAATCGGGGCGTGCGGACATTATTTACGATTTTCGCGAACAAAAAGTTTCCGATTCGACCTTTTAAGGTCGAAAGGGATGTTTTATGTGAAAATTCGTGTATGTTATTGTGAGACATGTTCCTTTTTAAATTTTAAATGTTTCAGTCTTAGAAAATTTTTGTTTATAATTTAACTTTATATTCTTCGCAACATCTTTGCAAAGTGAATAAACTCTCCGAAGCACTTAAATACAGCGCGCTAATTGACGACTTAAAACGTCATCTGTCGTGCTATACTTTCATTGAAAGGTACCAAGAGCGGCAAGGTCGCAAACGTCAAAAATTTAAAGTTATTACACAAAATATGAAGAACAGGGTCCGTTAGACCCATTAGCGAGTCCTTGATTGTTAACATTAACCACTGGAGCGACAGAGCAAATAATTTTTTTGTTCTCGGATTGCTAAAGGAAATTTTTCCTCCCACATTAAAAAAATCGTACCTCCGAATTTGAATATGAAGGCATACCAAATGATTATAGTTTTATATAGCCAATAAATTCACCTTTTGCCTATCAACACACTTTTTGTTGTTGTTGTAAGTATAGTGTTTAATTTTTTGATACATAATACCTACAACAGTATAATGAGGAAGTCTATAATTGGTTTCTTAGTTAGGTAAATTACACACATGTTAAATGAACTACATTGATTTAAAAAATATATATTATTAAATTTTAAAGAATTAAAACATTATTTGCCGTATTTTGGCAGCAAAGCAATCGGTGGTTTTGTAAATAGTGCCAAATTGTGGCAAAAAGCATTCGAGTGGTAAAACAGAGGACTTTTAACTATCTGTTTTTTTAGAAACCCAAGTATCAAACTTTAATTATATTTGTTACACGAGTTATTCATGTTGTTATGCAATCAAATGAGCAGAATTTAGTAATATTATCGCTATTTTTTTCATGAACTCTCTTAAATAAATAGTTAGATTAGAAAATATTGGCTATAGCTACAGAGGGTGAGTTATTTCAGTTAATTACAAAACAATTCACAGGGATATCACCTTGAGGTTCGGCTTTTAGAATCGGCTATTTATATAATTTACCAATCCCTTTGAAAATGTAATACCTTTGATATGGAAAACGAAACTTAATTTAGCAGAACTAAACTTCTCATTGGCAGAAGAAAATTACATCATTACAGAATACCTTTATATACCTACTTGACAAAATACTAGGCACATTTTTCAAAGTTTTATCGTATCATTTCTTTAAGTTGGACAGTTACTAAAAAAGAAATTCATGAACTCGAGTTTCGGTTCAGTTTTTGTAACCTTTTGTAGATTTTTAAAGTCAAGAAAATAACAAAAGATCTTGATAGTCTTTTGAACAACTTTTGTTTTCTTATCTTTAACGCCACCTCGCTTTTTACTGAAAAAACAACAACAACAAACTTTGAACGAAAGAAACAATATTCTATGAAAACAAATACCCAAGAACCAATTTAATCTTTTGTATTACAAAAAAATAATATTATGTACCTTCTTTTAACATTATTGGACGAACTTTGATTTCAAACTAATTAACTTTAAGCGATAAAATAATAATTCCTACCGATTTCTTTGATTTATAATATTTCACGTAAACATTAAATAGGGTATCTTTTCATGTGAATACCTCAAAAGAGTCCCAACTGCTCCCGTCTGGAACTAGTAAGACTGTGGAATCCCCAATCGGAGTATGCTACGAGGCAGAAGGTAACTGGAGAGGGGAAGGAGACGGAGAAGTGGAAGTACCTGGCTATTCAGATCTAGTCTCCACACACGGTTAAAGTAATTTCAAGTAACGTTGCAATTCTAAATGGTGGTCTTACAACAGGGCGACACTGAGAGTATCTTCCACTCTGGAATGCGGAGCAAACATACTTATATTATTTTAAATGAATACATTGTGATAACCACTGGAGCGATTTTGGTCCAAATTTGGATCGCTTTTATTTTTCTGCGATTGATATCGGTCCAAAATTGGACTACATTTAACGAACCTACAAATACGGGAAATCTAGGTGGATTTATTAGCTTTAAACCGCAGTAAAGAGTTTATATGTTTCCTTATTAATATTTTGAGGAATGATATTAATTAAATCGAATGGCCAAATCAAAAACTCAACACCAATCGCTCGGGTGGTTTTTTTAAAACTAATATTGTTATTTAAACAATCGTTCATTTAACCAGCTGAACGGAATGGTGAAAAATCAATTATGGTATTGTATGCAATTTATTATCGAAAGTACCTAATTCGTGTAATCTTTAAAATTTCTAATAGCTACCTAGGGTAGGGTTCAGTTAGGTAAAGTTAGGTTAGGATAGATTAGGTTTCAAGTACTTGGCATGCGTTTAAATAAAGCGATTTTTTCTTAACTCACTTTTTATAAGCCAAAAAAAATATATACCAGCACTCTGTTAATCTTCTGATAATTAATCTGTGTAATTTAAAAAAAATATCTTACGCAATATTTAGTAAGTATTAAGCATAGTAGGTAAGTATTTATGATTTTTCAATAATGTTTAAACAAAATAAGTGTGTAAAATTTTTTATTAATATTTTAGTTTGTAAGACCTTGAATAAATAGAAAAACTGAGGTATTTTTGTCACAAAACACCTTCTCTGATTTATTTTTTAATGATTTTAATTTAACTAAAATTTATATTTTTAAAACTGTGTTGACAAGATTATGTATTGATTTATTTTGATGTATGATTATATGATTTTAAATTTGTGTTGTTTAATAGAATCCATCGTTTGAAAATTGAACAAATTTGCCAACGACCAACTAAATGTATAACCTTAGTATATTATAAATACACTTAGTTTTTAAAAATTTTAAAACTGCCTGTACCAGATAAAATAACATTCTTTCAAAATCAAGTTTTTTTTGTAAAAATGAGTCAATACGTCTAGAACTTGATTAAAAAAAGACTAATTTCCGGTATTCTCTGGTAATAAAAGGTCAGTTACATTATCCATTACAAGGATGTTTTTTTTTTCTCATTCAAGATTGAAATGCGGTATCAAATTAGCCCGGAATGCGACTGTGTAGTAACATCCATCACTCGGGAGCAGAACGTTGGAATGTGGCGTCATCCTATTTAGGGGAGAATCAAATATTCCGATACACGTTTCTTCTCCCCAAAATGACTCCAGATGTATTAGCTTTCCTTCAAAAATCATATCCGCACGAGTAGACATGGGAGATAGATAAAGGACGTCTGTGCCCGACTCAAACAAATGATTTTCTTGTATTTATTGTAAAAGGAACCTTGTATTACACACTTAAGTTATTTTATTTCTTGTGAAATATTTTCAAATGTTGCATTTTATGTGAATATATTTTTTATGATTTTTGAAGTAAACTTGACTTAAGGAGTGATCGGGCGAGGCGAACAATAATAAATTTAAATAAATGAATATTTGTAGAAAATTAATATATGTATATGTATATACATGTATATATTATAGATTTAGATGGAGCTAAATAAGTTTTACTTCAGTCGTGTGGTCTAAAGCACGCAGGTTTTTTTTACATTGATATTTTCATACTTTTTTTTCATCTTGTATTTATTATGCTTATAGTACACTTAAATAGCATGGATTGACTAGATGATCATTTGTGGAAAAGTGTATGGAAGGGTTTAGTTTTTCCCGTGGGGAAGATTTTACCCGGACATAAAGTTATAAAAAAATAAAATAATAATAAAAATAACCATTTTTATTTTTTAATTAAATTACAGTTTATTCCAGAATGGACGAAGGGGTGGTGTAACGCAATACTAATAATCAATGAATTCAAATCTTGGACGTGAAAATTAACCCACTTTCCGACATTCGATCGAGCTGAAACTGTGCAGAAATATTGATCACAATGCATGCTGTCAACTTTTGATAGCGATCATGCACAAACACATATATTTTTCTGAAATTGGATGGCATGATGGCGCAACTAGGTCGTGGTGGAAACTCAAAACTGTTTCACCGCACAATATAAATAGATGTAAGTAGGTATTATGTGAAATATTTTTTTTTTTTATGCATTTACCAAACAACAATTCACAACGATTAAGTGTTCTTAATTTATTTGACGTGAACTGTTGTTTGCACGTTAGCGATATGTAGAAGTGCTCTGGATCAATAACACGTTATCGACACTGACGATAAATCCTTTATCGATTAAAAAAAAAAATGTATATATAGTATTTTTTGTTATTTGGTAATATTATTATTTAATTTACAAAAAAACAGTTTATTTTTAAATAAGTTCTACTATATAATTCTGTAGACTGTGCTAGATAACCTGAGGTTTTTTCAAAAGAGTTGATGCGTGTTTTGTGTTATTTTGTATTGAACATAAGGAAAGGAGAGAATTACTCACTGCGGGACTTGTAGTACTTTCTTCATTTGGCCGGTTTTAACTTTGCACTATGTTGCAGTAATATTTTCTTAGAACGGTGAGTAGCAAAAGAGCGGATGCGAAAATTAAATGCAGAGATGTTTTCAGGAAGAGAGTCGATTATTGACTGATTGTGGGTATTAGGAAAAAGTGACAGGTTTTTAGAGAAGGGTAGGAAGGAAATGTGACAATACTAGCTACAAGTACAGCATGTATGTGTACAGGTTTGTATAGATGTATGTATGTAGTGTAGCTGCGTAAATGCCCAACCAAGAGTGATTCGTTTTTATTAGGTATTTTGCAATCTGAAATAAGGTTTTTTTGTAGCTCATAGATGTACTTTTACTTTTATATAGACATTTAATACCGTTTTTTCGATATAAAAAGCAGAACGATGTTAAAATTAAGTTTATAACAAATAATCCATTTACAATAATTTAATTTTAATTAATAACAATAATAAAATGTATTTTACAAACTGTTGTTTTTAAATTTAAAAAAAAATCAATTCGATTTAAAAAAAACTTACATTATCAAATAACTATTTTATACAAAATATATTAAAATATGTAACCTAAGTAAGGAATCGTGGCTGCCTTACACTAGAGCTCATCTTTTCTAACAAGGTATAAGTGACCAATATATGTATTATGTACTTAAATACTATATTTTGTAAAATATATGTAGAAAATTTAACCCATATGTTTTATATTACAATAAAAATATATATATATATATATATATATATATATATATATATATATATACATATATACTTAAGTCTTATTTTTAGTAAATGTAATGAATTTATGCCGCTGCGCCGTTCTTAAATTAGTTGGTGGTTTTAAGATTATTTAAGATTTTTCACGGGTCTGCTCTAGTGCAAACATAAAAAGCAAAAATTCTAATGAAACTCGGGATTAACCAATAGTTACCAGTAGTTTTATCTTTAATTTACGAGCAAGAAAAGTTTACGTGAACAGCTGTTCTCTTAGCTGAGTGAATTATCACAAAAATAACTAATTAGCAAGTGCTCGTTCATTGGCTTCGGGAATTAACTTACTCTAAGCTCAATTCAAAATAGACCTCTAGGTAAGTTCCACATTTAGGTCCGAATAAACTTTGCTCTTTTCAATTACGCTCAACCCTGTAGTGAAAAAAAGACTTGATTATTTATTTACATTGAATGTAGTCCAACGTCCAGCGCGGCGTTCAGTATTCACTTGGTTCACAGTGAAATAATCCGGAAAAGCTATTTTGACACTTTTTTTAATTGCTATTTGGTGTCGTCTATTAAAAATTAAACATTTTTTCCTCTACATAAAAATTATTTTCAAATGAAATAAATGTTACCATAAATATTCGTAATATATATTTTTTTTGTGATTTTTTTTTTTGTTCAAAGTTATTTTCTTTATTACTGATCATTTAGCCGAGTGACCATCCAACTTCGCACCCCGAACCAATACCTACTGATTTTAGATGTTTTTAGTTAAAAAAACATCAAAAATGTCACCGGAGACTAAAATTTCTTTTATATTTTTTACTCCAAAATATGTGAAGAATCACTGGTTAAAATAAATCAAGTACTTCCCTAAACACACTGTATATAGAATGTATATGCGTGTACTAATCTCAAATAAGTAAAATGTATTTAATCACTCACCAAATATTTCATCCAAAGACACGTCATTGGTTTCGATCTTTGTAATAATTTCTAAATCCTTGTAAACTGTCTACCACTCGTTTTTTTCTACGTACGAATAGCCAGGTACTTTTCCACGTTCCACTTCCCATCTCCTTCCCCTTTCCACTTAAATTCAGCCTCAAATAAACCCCAATTGAGGATGTCATAGTCTTACTGGCTCCAGCTTGTTGGGAGCAGTTGGGACACTTGTGCGGTATTAACAAAGAAAACTTGAAACATTAATCATCATCAACGCCCTAAGGGGCTTTTACAAGTTTTAGAGGTATGTGTAGAGTATATTTTTATAATCAATATATATTATAAAAGAAATTCCAAAAACGGGCGGTCCGCAAAAACTCAGAAACGAGTCCCGGTACGATCAATGGAGTTACATGGTGTGATAGATCTATATCCCCCCTCCAGGATGATGGTTCCCGTTTTTACCTAAAGGGCGTGCTTTTGAAGATATAAGGGCTAGAAGTTTCGCCCTCTATACATTTCAAGAAAGTTATTTCTACCCGGAAAGTTCTAGAAGGTTCGATTAAACTCTAGAAAGTTCTGGAAGGAGTGGCGGAATAGCATTTCGGAACATTCTGGAATGTTCGGAAATAGGGAATAGGGAACATTATCGTGGAACATTCCTGAACATTCTCGAATGTTGTCCTGAACGAAGCCGGGTACCTCATCTAGTATTCAATAAAAGAAAAATAAATATAAAAAAAACGGATTTTGAACTGCAGTTAGCATAAAATAAAAAAAAATACGAGTGTACTTTAGACCACACGACTGAAGTAAATACTTCTTCAGCTCCATCTATATGTATGTCCATATATATGTATAAAATATATAGATATATAAATTTTTTACAAATATTTATTTAAATTTATTATCATTTGCCTAGCCCGATCAAGCCGTGCGCATCGATGTCCGCTCCCCTCCGCGTTTGGCGCGTCACTGGTATTTCAAAATACTGACTGAAATATTTCATGCACTGGCTATGAGAGGAAGAGAGAAAGAAAATGTGCGCGCGCACTGCTCTCTCTTTTCTACGTATTTCAATTTCCGTTACACATTCGCCAGCTTACACCCCAAGTCAAGCGTGCATGAAGAAGTATTTACTTCAATAATTAATATTCATCATAAAACAATATTGGATAATCGTCAGAACTTCTGTTTAAAAAAATTAAATTCATAAAACTAAATACTTTATTCTGCTTTTATGCAAAATTACAGATTTATAAAATTAATGTAAAATGGTTACACTATCATATTATGATAATTAGTTTCAATTTTGGATTTAAATTTCGTTGAACTTGAATAATTTTACGCACTACGTAGGAATATTTCACACTTAACAACTTATCACGAAATTAGAAATCGTATATAAAAAATAATCGGATAATATAAATAATCGATCAGCCTTTCAAAACGTAGGTCATACGTATTACATTTTTGTATTTCTGGCACCGATGCAACGTAAGGGATGCATTTTCCGGAGCACAAAGTAAATATATTTTCATAAGACTGTGTGTGTTTGTCACGTCTAACGGAGATATTGACCTGTGTTGTATCGTGTCACGTATTACGGATAGATTGGGACGATGCTGTCAGCGTGACTCGGTGGCTTGGCGTATGGCATGATAATAATGACCTCATCGCTTGCATTTTGTGAAAGAAACATCACATTGATGATAATGATGATGACGATGCTGATGATGAAGATGATATTGAAAATGGTTTTGTTTTAATATGTTTAGAAAACAAACAGTACTTTTAAAGATATTAAAATGTATAATCAATACATGATCAGCTTATTAAGTTCCATTAATTAACTAAATACACACACAAATAAATGAAATTTATTTTAATTTTAGTTTCATGAGTAAAACCTTCAATTGTAACATTTTATCATTTAAGACAATATTAGCGACCCCCAATCAAAAATTCGAAACAGAAGTATTAGATAAATAAATACTGAATGTAAATAAAGTGTCATTCAATAAGTTTTTAAAGAATTAGTCAACCAATTATTCATCCATATGAACTTAACAGCTCAACCCTTACCTCTGTCGAAGAAATTAATGATCTGGGCATAACTTTCGACTCTAAATTATACTTCATATCCCATATAAACACAATCATACTAATATTATAAACGCGAAAGTTTGTATGAATGTATGTATGTTTGTTACTCTTGTCTTACGAATATTATAAACGCGAAAGTTTGTATGGATGTATGTATGTTTGTTACTCTTTAAATCAAAATTTAATGAATGGATTTTAATGAAACTTCACAATAATATCTATAGCTCATACATTAGAATAACATATAGGCTATAATTTATAAAGCAAAGCTATTTATTTTCAATACTTTCAGTACTAATCCTACGCAGACGAAGTCGCGGGCAGAAGCTTGTCAATAATAAAGGGATGAAAATGCTTGGCTTCATTCTTTGAAATTCCAGAGGTTTCAGGAATATTTCAACATAAATTTTTTTGTATACATCCCTAGTTCGTAGTAAAGTCCCTTCAAGAGGCCATGAAGAAAATAATAATCCTCAGGGCCAATATCATCTTTGGGGATGTTGTGTGGAGGGTTAATTTCAGGAAAGGAAGGTGAGTATGTTCTGGGAAGGAAAAATGTTTAAGGGATGGGTAGGAATCTGGGGAACTCTGATATCAATATAAGATTCCATCCCTCCCACTACGGTGCAAGGTGATGTTCCGAGATAGCCCTGATGGAGAAGTCAAAAGATCTCCCTCAACCAGTCTCTCCCGATCTGGCCTGCCATTTAATTGGTGGGCAGACGCATCCGCCGCCAATACCCGGACAAACCTCATCCCCATAAACCCAGGCACACCTGCTTCACCAAACAAAGTCAAAGTCACCAAACGTAGCGAACCACTTGGGGCGTCCTATTGCGAGGTCTTGGTTATCTAACAAATGGTTCCCGGGGCGGTGGCACCCATATCCGCCTACCAAATATATAAAAATAGCAGCAAATAAAAATTTTCGTTAAGAAAATGAAGTAATAACCAACAATGTAAAAATATATGATGATACAGTCTCCCATTCGACAAGAAACTGATGATCCCTTTGGTTTATCATGACAACCCTTTTATTCTAAGACACGATTAGGGTGGAATTAATTGAATACATCATAATATAATTCTCCTTACCACAGATAGTACTTACATATTATTCCATTAACACTATTATTGTATGTGTAGTAGTGTAGAATCTCTAATGACGTGTATTATGTTATGGTATACTCTCATAGTTCATGGGCTCATAGACTCTTACACCCTTAAATAAAATATTTATCTATTTGGGAGTATCTTTCTAGTATTGCCTTTAATATGTATTAATAATTTTTTTTCTTATTAGATTAACATTATTCGAAGCTTTACACATCAATCTGTCTCGTACCGAGGGACGAATCACACTTAAATATTCTAATCAAATCCCGGAACTTACCGATTATCATAATAATTTGCTTTTCCTAGAAGAACATATTATATATTATTATTAAAAATATATATACCAGAATTAAATTACACGTCCTAGTAATTGGCTCTTCCAATAACACGTGTTCCCAATTATGTTCTCTGCGTGCAAAATTATTCTAAATTTCTTCAAATAAACAATGTCAATCTCAAGTGACCTACCAGATAAGTGTGGTCCTATGATGCCTGCCTTTAGAGAGAATAAATAATATTGGTTTCCCAATAAATGGTTACCGGGGAAGCGGTACCTGTACCCGCCATCCAAATTAAATTATTCTTATTATTTAGTTATTCATTTCTATACAGTTAGGAATTCGACATCTTGAACGCCGAAACAACTGCCACAATAATAAATAACTTGCAGAACTTAATAATCTAACATTAATAAGTTTTATTTAACGAATTTCAGTCTTATTATTATTATTATAAGCAATAATTATTCACACTCACACTCACACTCATCGACATTGAAAAAATCTCCCGAGAAAAGATACATGCTGCCGACGGGAGTCGAACCTGTGTCCTTCTTATTTCCGGTCAACTGCTCTTATTTCTTTTCTCGGGAGATTTTTTTAATGTGGATGAGTGTTTCAGGCTACTAACTATTAACTATTGCTTATAATAATTGTTAACCGTTGTGCTATGCATAAAAATCTTGTATTAAACATAAGTTTATCAATTAAAACTAAATAATAATGATATTATTTTATGTTAATTACATATTATTCAAAAATTAATGAAAAATTAATTCCACACGGAGAAAAATGTTATTCGAAAAAACGATTATTTTAATAGTAAAAACGGTTAAGATGATAGACTTCGCTTTCCGGCCCATACAAAAAGGACGCCCGTGAAAAAACACTTTTCTACATCGAAAATTGCAAAAAAATTAATATATTTTTTTTATACTGCCTTCTAGAGGGTGAAAAATATGTCGGTATGTTTTCGAATTTTCGAAGGCCTTTCGTATTAACGTAAACATTCACTGTCAAACATGTACGATTTATCAAAAAATATTATTTAAGGAAAAAGTGCTGCTAAATCAACTCTCATAAAGAATTATAAAATTATAAAAAGCTACCGACGTAGCTTCTTCTTTCTAAAAAAATATATTTTTTTAAATTTCAATTTCGTGAAAGTTTCGGTGTAGAAAAGTGTATTCTCCATAAACCCCTTTTCGAGCGATTTCTGTAGGTAAATTTGAGCGTTGTCTCATTCGCACATTTCGCATTCGCATGTATTGTAAGTGAGCGTGAGCTTATTGTGAGCGGGACAGAATGACATACGCGGGTGTTCCGCGAGTGGTTCAAAGTCTAGCCTCTTAAAAACGGGACTGAAGTTCTTACGAACAAATTTACAGGGTTTCAATGTTTACGTATACGTATACCAACAAATTATTCTTTCATTTTGCCGCCAATAAACACTGTTAATTTGTTCGTAAGAAATTCAGTCCCTTTTTAACTGGGTTTCAACGTTTATTGGCGGGAACATGTAGGAATACATTGTTGGTATACGTAATTTCGTACGTATACCAACAAATTATTCTTACAATTTCCCGCCAATAAACACTGTTAATTTGTTCGTAAGAATTTCAGTCCCTGTTTAACCGTTTTTTCTATTAAAATGATCGTTTTTTCGAATAACATTTTTCTCCGTGCAGTCTGTTGAAAGACCATAATTTAGAAATGAAACGTGGCTTTGAATAATTAAATTGAATGCATACATAATGTAATGACTTTAGCCATGTTTAGTGATCAGATCTAAATCGCGAGGTACTTACCCTCCTTCCTCTTCCCCAACTCCTTACCATCCCATTACAGATGGTATTGGGTATCGATATGTAAGTGATTTTTTTAAGTTTTCGCTGTTTATAGCACCTATTTATATTTATTATAGTATTTCTGTATTATCTATGAGTAGTTTACCTAGCTCGATTAATATTGACTGAATTCTACAACAGTGATTAATCAAAACGGATTTTTAATTCTTAATATATTCTCTATTCAGTTTTCTTATTCTGAAAGTATTAATTTGTAAGTTTTTATGAAATCCGCCGGGACAAATTTGATGAAAACTTGGTGCAACTTGCCGGGAGGAATATAATATTACGACAAAACGTTCCGGACAATGCGCAGTCGTGAAGTTTAGAGGACTTGATTAAATTAGGAGGTTATGATCAGAGGATCTGGATAATTCACTTCCAAACAATGTGTCCAAATCACCGACCAGATATTTGACTAAATAATTGAATCATGAACAAACCCGGTTTATAACTTAGGTGAGTTAGGGAATTTTTTACCTTGATGAAATAACTATTCTAATAGAGGATATGTTAAGTTACAAATATATGTTAAAAAAAGCACAATATGCATAGAAATAAAATATAAATATATATACAGGATTAATTTAATAATAATACAAATTATAATAAAAGAAAAAAAAAACTAGTTTACCATTGAAGAAGATAACAATAATAATCTAATTTTTAAAATATGAAAATGAACAAGACACAGGAAAATAATAAATGATAATGGTCGCAACTGGGAGTTTAACCCAGAACCTCACGTATAACCGGGACTTACGCTATACTCAATGCAGCTATTACGTCCTATTATGAGACTGTCGTATTTGTCAAGCTTCAAATTTCAAATTCAGTATTAACAATATTATCTTCGAATCTTACTATAATATTATAAACGCGAAAGTTTGTACGGATGTTTGTGTGTTTGTTACTCTTTCACGCAAAATTTACTGAATGGAATTTAATGAAACTTTACAATAAAGCTAGCTATTTTTTTTCAATATATTGAAAATAATAATTATTGTTTAATAGAAAATGTCAAAATTTTAGAATGACGTTTTGCAAAACAATGATTGTTTAATCAAAATTCTATTTTAGAAATTATTTAAATTAGTGAATTTATTTAAGTACCCGACTAATACTTTGAATTGAATCAAGAATTATAGATACTTTAAAGAAATAGGCTAAGAATTTTGGTATAAACTTAGAAGGGACCTTGGAAAAGAAAATAGGCAGACAAAGTCGCGGGCAGAAGCTAGTATTCCATATTATTTAAAAATTGTTTACAATTACTTTAATTATTTATTCACAATACACATGTTTCGTGAACAATATTCACATCAGGAGTAAATGTGCACTTCTGTTTTACTCTAATTTACTACTGTTATTTGTGACTAAGTTATTTGTCTTTTGATAAAAATGAAAAAACCACCACAAAGTGAAAACCTTTCAGAAGAAGTTTTCTAAGAAAAATTAACAATATAAATAATCACATCCGTACCAGAAAATATAGATACAAGATCAGACGTTAGTTTTTCATACATATAAATTTATTAAAGTACGTAGTACTCATCATACACGTACCTACAATTGTTTTGAATCTCGGATAATCATCTTAATTATCCGATTAAAGTTATACAAACAGGGACATCTTTAAAGCAGGTAATTAGTAGGTACCTTTAGAGCTGTGTCATATGGGACGTTTGAGTAGTTTTAAAACGCTCGATTGTCGAGGTGTATGGAGCTCCATACTGTTCTGAAAACCAAGGTTTGCCGCCGATAACCGATGAGAATCTCGATTTATCGTTTTCGAAACAGCGCGCTTCAAACGCACTGTCTGAAACAGCTCTTACTGCCTCCACTCACGAGGCAACTGAAAAAAAAAAGTTTACAACTAAACTCCCTATCCTCTGTATGTAAATATGATGGTCCGCACACTACACAACTTCTCAAAAATCCGGTGTCTATGGCAACGTAGGCAGTGAATAGCGACTCGACATGCCAATTGCGAGACATGACAGCTGATTGTTCTCCGTCTATGGTTAAACAAGTTGAGGTAATTATTGAAATCGTAAAATTGAGTAGAAAGTTTGCTTGGAAACATAAGCAACAAGCCAGTTTTAGTTTGGTTTCAGTCTCTTCAGTGAGCGGATCGCCATAGGCTCACTAGATTTTGAATTATGACTTACCCACTAAGGTTACGTGCGCCAGTCGAATTAGAACAGCTATGTGGATTTTTTTTTCAAAGTGTCTTCTTCGTCAATCGGACGAAAACAGAAAAAGCTTTAAGTATTTTCTTTTTTAAATTAATTTCGGGATTCTCTCAGCATAGATATAATAAGATTTAATTTATTTCATATTTGAATGTTTTTTTTTTTTTACAATGAATATACGACTTTTACACATTATACAGTGTTATAAAGGAAAAAAAGAATAGCTTTTCCTCACCATAAAGAGACGAAGCTCTTGTGCTTGGTTAGGGATTTCTAACTTAATTATATAAAATCATGATTGAATCATGTAAGTAAGTAAATAATATAATAATTCAAAAACCAAGGTATAAGTAAGAAATAGTTTATCTATTATAGATTTATCAATAACAGTTTCAAGTTTTATAATAAATAATAGATAATAATAGATATGGACTCTCATAATAGTTTTAGGAACTTTTTTAATATTAAGCTGAAGTTCCTGAATATTTAAGATTTATAATTTTAAGATATAATAGGAGGTTGTTAAAATAAGTTACATCCAGATAGAGATAGGTATTTTGTATGTGCTTTGTATTAAATTTTGGAATTTTAATATTATTCTGATATCTTGATGATAAATTGAATTGTAAATTATTTAACTTTATTTCTTTATAAATTTATAATATTGAATATATTTTGTCTATTGTAGGTACATTTAATATTGAATAGAGAATTTCAGTAGAAAATTTGGATGGTTTTTTTCAGTTTTTATTTTAATTTACAATTTTTGTAGTAGATTTTAGATATTATTATATGTTCTTCCCCAGTCAATAATACCGTATTATAATATATATATATTGAACAAATTTGATAACAAACTGTTTCAGCGTAATCCATTGTATTTTTATTAGCTGTAGTATATTTAACTAATTCATTACCAAAATTTCTGAAAACTGAAAATCTGCAGCACAAGCATACACATTCACATTAGAAGAAGAAACGAAATCAAATATAAAAAACATAGAGTAAAAAGTCGTTGATGTTTGGAGCATTGGAAATTAAATTAGAAAAAAATAAACACAACTTTAAAATATGTCCACATATGTAATATGTCTACAAAAATATGTTATATGTCTACAAAAATATGTTATATGTCTTCAAAAATATGTTATATGTCTACAAAAATATGTAAATAAATTATACAAAAAAGCATTTTTCTATAATAATAATAATAAAATCTTTGTTCGTATGAAGCAGTTACTTTGTGATGTGACATTATAATTTAAAATAAAACAATAACTTTGTATACACCACTTTTATTTTTTTATACTTAATGCCGACCGGGTTTCGCTACAACCGTAGCTTCTTCAGGGCAGTATAATCTCTAGTAGATATTATACTGCCCTGAAGAAGCCACGGTTGTAGCGAAACCCGGTCGGCATTAAGTATAAAAAAATAAAAGTGGTGTATACAAAGTTATTGTTTTATTTTAAATAATTAAATCATTTATTCATCAATAATATTTTTTTTTACAATATATACGTTTTATCTACAGTAATTGTTTAAAGGCATGGGTAATCAAGGGTCATTTAAAAACCATTAATAACATCAAAAATAAAATAATTATCCTACGCCTAACTATGGAAATAACTTTCTTTCATAGTTAAAATGCATCCCACACAGTTTCGTGAAGGTTTTTTGCTAGCAAACCCTTAGCTGGCGACCATTGTCAGGGAGCAAAGGGCGGATCAAGACGGTCTCCATTCAGGATGTCTCCAAAGCCCTATATATTTAATGTACAGGCATTGTCTGCCGCCAATTTGCACAAAATCCCTCCTCCCTCAACAACTATCCCTTCTACCCCTCTCCTCTTCGTGTATTATTAATTAAGTCCTGCTGTGGAGTAGCACATATTGCAAAAAATACGGCCGTACTTTGGATTCACGCTGAAATAGTGACGAATTTCACTATGGCCGGGCGGCTTGTCAATGTCTTGTAAGCAGTTTAATAATCAAGAAGATATGCTAGCATTGTTCAATGGCATACTGAAAGGCAAGCTGTACCAAAGTTCTGGCAAAGTATAGCATGACGAGAGTAGTGGTGATGTTTATTTATTTATTTAAATGCCTAAAATGGTTTTTACATTAAAGTGATACGTGGGGTTGTAAGTATATATATACAATGGTGCACAGAAGGGTACACAAGAGAACAGTGCTATACAAAAATAATATTGCTGAGTAATAAATAAGTGATACAGTTGTTATTAGAAGTACATTGGGAGGTGGTACTGAAAAGAAATACAAAATAAATATGTATCTACTCTTGTAATTGTTAAATAATATACTAGCCACTCGAACGCTTTTTGCCATATTATGGCACTATGCGTAAAGCCTCGGATTGCTGTGTTTTAAAGTTAACGATTTTATAATATTTTTTTTATAAATCCTTTGAATATGTGATAATAGAAAAAAGATAGGTGAATCATTGGCTTTATAGAACCATAATCAGTTTGTATGTCTCCATATTAAAATTCGGAGGTATGATTTTTTTAATGTGGGAGAAAAAAATTTCTTTAGCAATCTGAGAAAAACTTTTAAATTGCTCTGTCGCTCCAGTGGCCAGGTTTACATAAGATCTGACATAATACCAAGTTTGATGTATGTATGATAAAAGCTAATATTTTAGGTATAGGATACAATTATTTATTGTGTGTTACATCCAAAAAAAGAATGTGAAGTACTCAAGATATAGAATGTTGTAATATGTTATAATGACAGAGAACATTTTATTAAAACATAATAAAAATATATAAAAAGATCCAGTGAAATTTTTATTTGCTAATGAATTGGCTTATAAATGGAATAATTTAGTTTTGAGATTATTGTTACCTTCAAAATCATCTTTGCTTGAAATGGCTGTGCAGGTAGTGCAAGTTAGCTCGGTCAATTCAGGGCAATCAGTTAGAGATTTAATAATATTTTAGGATTAAAATTTGAATAAGATAAAACATTTATTAGCTAACACTCTTCTGTCTATAAGATATATAAAATATAAGAAGTAAATACTAAGAATCTGTAGTAAAATATGATATAGGAGCCATGCAAAATAATAGTATCATGGCTAACATTGATTATTGTGATTGAGGTATGATATTATAGTGTATAATTATAACACATCTACTGCTTCTGAGAAAGCATTGATTGCATCAGTCTAGGTATAAGCGAGTGTCTAAATGACTTAGTCCTGATATTTTTGTTGCAATTAAAAAATAATTTTGAATAGTTCTCATAGGTTAATGGAAGGTAATTGGACTTAATAAATCAGGGCTGTACCATTAACCATTTAAAAAATATTGGTTAATTGGAAACCATTCTTTTTTTTTTATTAATTTTATTTTGTCACAATATTTTATATTACAAACTTGTAATGTTGGCCTCACTGGGTGACTTACTCGTCCTGAGGCCTCCATTTTATAATACAAAAAATACATATATTACATTTAAAATATATATAATGTTAATGAAGAAAAAAATATAAGATTAAGATAAATTTAAACTAAAAATAAAGATTTAAAGTTGAAGTAATTTATTTTTATTTTTTATATAAAGTTAAAATCGGTATATCTATATTGTGTGTTGTATGTATGTGGGTGATGTGTGTTTTATATTGTTTTATATTATGGTTTTGTTAAAATGTTTTATTATTTTAAGATTTTGGTAATATTGTCTTTTTGTTCTTTAATCCATTTAGTGATTTTGTGTCGGAATTTATTTTAGTTTTCCTCAATTTTATTTTCAAGTGTTAGACTGTTGAATGCTTTTATAGCATGATATTGGTAGTGTCTTTGTCCAAAGGTTGTATTTACCGTCGAAGTTTTTATGTTTTCTTTGTACGCTTGTCTAACTGGTCTGTTAGTGATATTTTGTGTTTGTTGAAATTTGGTTTTTTGGTCAAAAATGCAGTTTAAATGTATAATTGGCATAAATCTAGTACGTCACAACAGTTGAATATTTGGTATGTATCAGTAAGTATTTACCTTTAAGATCGTTTTTTGCGCAATTTCTATTTGTTCGATAGCCGAGTTTATTGCTCCTCCCCAAGCAATTATTCTATATTCTATTATTGATTGACAAAGTGCAAAAAATATTGTTTTTATTTGTTTTATTTTATATATGTTTCTTATGTTTAGGAAAATGTGTATTGTTTTGAGGAGTTTATGTGTGATTTTTTTGATGTGATGTCAATTACGATTCCTAGAAATTGTATGTTCTTTTTTCTAAAGGACGAAAATCGCAGATTTTGGTGTTTAAACATTTTTGAGATGCTATTTTGAGATGTTATATTTTTCCGGTTACCTCTAAATACTTAACGATACTTGTAAATATAAATTTATAATATAAATGTATTTTATATAAAATAAACAATTTACTTTGTGTAAACCATTATTATTTATTTTTATTCCAAAAATAAATACTACATATTTTTCATTTTAACGCAACAATTACAAATAAGAAGCGAACTTGCCTCTTTACACTTTCACACATTTTTCATTAGACAGTAAAAAGTTTTTCGCCTTTGATTAAGTTATTAAAAAGATTTGTTATAGAATTTACTTATTATCATCAAACACAATATAAACTTTATTTTGAATTTCTGCTCCTTGTAAAAAAAATTGGAGTAAATAAAATAAACAGTGACAATTTTGCATCTTACTAAAATTCAAAATGTCATCAATTTCCAACAATTGTTTAATTTTGACTTGTTGTGTTCTGTTACTCTTTAATATAACTTTATATAACTTTTTAATAGTTGGAGTTGGATGTGGATGGAAGTGATTGATCTCTTAACCCCTTAAAACATAATAATATTCTATATTATTATTTTATATTTTATAATAATATCACTTTTAAATAAATCGGTGGTTTTAACAAAGTTATATTGTTTAATTAAATTGTTTTATCAATGGATTACAAAGTACCAACAAAATATATACAAAAAAATAAAATGATATTTAAAGAATTGACAAAATGAATATATAATAATTTTAAACGATATAATGTTGAGGCTTTTCTGCTTTCAAACATTGAGTGAAGTTTACTGGGTTGTTTCATAACCAATAATAAAATTCATTTAAAAAAAACAAATTGGAAAGAGGCAGGTGTGCTTGGTAGTTTACCTAAGGGTATCGAAAAATCGATTTTATGTGAAGAACGAAATGATTTTTTTTTAGTTAACTTCTTATATTCGCAATATAAAATTCAATAAAGTAATATACATATTACCAAATAAATATGAAATATATAAATAAATTATTATTACAATTTAAACGTGCAAGAGCACTTATTTCAAAATGTCAAGATCGCTCTACAAAGTTTTCTAGTTCATTTCCCTCTCTTCGATAAATTATAATTAATCGTTCGCGTGCACAAGTCTTATTTGATTTGCTTTCCGATTTGTTTCGCGTTCTCGGAATCAATCATTTGTGTCGTCCCTCGTCACGACAAAGCGGATATTAAGCTACGTATATTCGTATATTAATAAGACACTGCACGCCAGTCGAAATTGGGTCTAAAAATAGGGAATGGGTCTTCTTTACTAGAACAAACTATTAATCGATAAGGGTTGGCAGTAAAACATGTGATTCTGATTTAAAATACGCACTGACCTTGGAAACGATTGGTTTGAGAAAAACATTTTTGATCGAACAAAAGTACGATTAAATCACTTTGTTATGTTTAAATTGGTTTGAGTGGCTTATTCTCCAGACACCTGAACATTAATAAATATTAACTAAGAGCAGAAAATTTATGAAATTTATTAAGAGGGTATTACCAGAGAATACCGGTAATTAGTCCTTTTTAAAATAAATTTCCAGGCGTATTGACCTTTTTAACAAAAAAACATAACTTGATTTTGAAAGATTGTTATTTTATCTGGTACACCCAGTTATAAAATTTTAAAAAACTAAGTGCATTTTTAATATACTAAGGTTATACAGTTGGTCGTTGGCAGATTTGTTGAATTTTCAAACGATAGATTCTATTAAACAACAAAATTTTCAAATCATATAATACAATAAAATAAATCAATACGTAATCAAGTCAACATAGTTTTAAAAAATAAATTTTAGTTTAATTCAAATCATTAAAAAATAAATCCGACAACGTGTTTTCTGTTTATTTAAGGTCTTACAAATAAAAAATATTTCAATTTTTTTTTTACACACTTATTTTGTTATTGCAAAATCATAAATGCTTATGATCAAAAAATTCTTACAGGAAGTACACTATATTTAATAATTTATCTTTTGAGCATTTTTATTGCTTACTTGAATGTAGGTATATATTAAAGCAAGTTTTGAATGATATAAATCGATATAAATTTTTTAATTTAAAAAAATTGATACGGTGAATAATCGATCTTTCACATTGGATCCTCCCTGTACGGTCGCAAGCATTTTTAAACTTTTATTCTCAGCTGTTGGTCAATCGGCCTTAATAGACAAAATAGCAATAGTTATGATCTTTTCACGTATTTTCCGGTTTGGAAATCAGTCAACGCAATATCGTAAAGCCTTCAACTTCAGAGAAACTGTTGAAATACCAACTAAACCCGTCAAGTAGAGCAAGTATAGTATCAAGTAAGTAATTAACAAATAATTGTATAATATAACCAAACCATATTCAAAATCTTTGAATGAGGATATGGTCAGAAAATTAATTTATGCTCAAACTTATGTTGAAGAAGAGAATTTATCCAATAATTACTAAAATGATGGCGCTCAGTGATAATTTATATGAAAACTTTCCTGTATTAGACTGCCGTTGATTTTATAATTGTTTTTCATGATGAATGATTGTTTGACGCTTTGGACGCCTAATAGTCCTGTGGTCCATTCGTCTTTGCTTCCTACATTCGGCACTAGGTATGCTGATGAATTATTTTGGCAAACTTCGAGACCTTTGGTTATTCTCAGACAACATACTTCAACAATCAACAACCACTCACCCACAGAACACATTCAGAACATTCCGAAACGGCCTCGGCTTACCTTTGATCGATTACTATTTTCAAATTGTATTTTTCAAACGCACAACGTACGCATCTCTCAATAGGGAAGTTGAGTGAAAAATATTTTGACTTATAAAAAATATGTTTATGTAGATGACATTCAAACTTAAATACCAGTATTTTTTAATTTTTTTTTTTAAAGTTCGTTTTCGTAATTAAATTAATTCTACAAGTTTGAATTTTATTAAAGCCCGCCAAAACGGCGGCAAGAGCACAGCAGAGTCCGTGACGTAACCCGGTCCTTGCTTGTGTGAAATATAAGGGAGATATTTACAAAATCGAGACACGCTTAATACAGACGAAAAAAATATATTAAAAAAGTTGTAGTAGTTAGATATTTACTAGTGCTAATCAATTCAGTTACCGGAATTAAAAAAAAATGCATTTTAATGGTTATTTTTTAAATTTAAAAACACGAAATGTCATTTTTCACCGACCGCTATGTTAGGAACTGTTGCAAGTTTCGTTGAAAAATGACATTTCGTGTTTTTAAATTTAAAAAATAACCGTTGAAATGCACTTTTTTCGAAATTTTAATAACTGAATTGATTAGTACTAGTAAATTTCTAACTACAACAATTTTTTAATTTATTTTTTTCGTCCATATTAAGCGTGTCCCGGTTTTGTAAATATTTCCCCTTATATTTCACACACGCAAGGGCCGGGTTACGTCACGAACTCTGCGCGCACGGTATTATGCCCTTGCCGCCGTTTTCGCGGGCTTAATAAAATTCAAACTTGTAGAATTAATTTAATTATGAAAACGAACTTAAAAAATAAATAAAAATAGTGGTATTTAAGTTTGCCTGTGAACATTGATAAAAAAAAATAAAATAAAAGGACTCAACTTCCTTATTAAAACTAATTTGGACAAGTCTTTAAACAAATTTCACAGTGATAATAATTGTAGTGAATTGAAACACTTTTACTAATTAATATCGCTTGGAATTTACATGTGTTAATACAGTTTTTATTTATTAATTATTTTTTAATACGCCCAAATATACTCATACGTATATTTATATATAAAGGAATATTTATTTTTATTATTTTGAAAAAAAATATCCAAATGAACTGCTATAATTACTGATACTATAACCAACGTTATTTCCTTAATAACATATAATTAACTAATTCATACTATTACGGTGATAAAATAATCTGCTAAGATCTGAAAAAGAAAAAAAACTCTTTTTAAAACACCGT
The DNA here is from genome assembly GCA_951813805.1 of Limnephilus auricula. NCBI lineage: Eukaryota > Metazoa > Arthropoda > Insecta > Trichoptera > Limnephilidae > Limnephilus > Limnephilus auricula. The sequence continues at coordinate 16,157,927 of OX638391.1, read as the reverse complement.
GTCACCTTAATAATTGAATGGTGCTTTTAAAGACTTTGTTCACCCCAAACTAAATAAGATGAGAGAGGGTAACAAGCAAGTTTTAATGTATTAAATATTATTAAATTCCTACTAGATACTTAAGGATTTTGTAACTGTTGTGTAAATCAATCAAGCTGCGTGGCGGGCCGGATCGGGAGAGGCCTATTTAGGTAGCCCCGTAGACCTCTCTACAACCATCGTCTTGCACCTCAGCGAGAGGGATGGATTCATACATCCGTCATTCCTGGACAGACTGAATTAAAATCACCTCTCATACCCTTTTCCTTCCCAGAACTTCCTTTCCTTCTTTTCCTTATAAAGACCATCCACATAGCATTTCCAAGGCATTGGCCCAGAGGGAAAATATTTTTCTCGGTGCCTCCTGCGTTGGGTTAATGTGAAAAAAATACTTATTTAATTGCCAAACAAATTTTCCAGGAAGATATAAAACATAGCCTATGTAATTATAAGAAAAAATACGAGTGTGCTTTAGACCACACGACTGAAGTAAATACTTCTTTAGTAATCTAATCTAATTTTCTTTCTGGTATCGAATAAAATCATTCCAATCGTCAGTGTATAAGAATCTATATTGAAGATTCATTTGGATTGTTACCAATCATCGTGACAAATCAGTCGTTTCAATGCACTGAGTTGGCACACTCTAAACGAAAACTTGATTAATTTTATTATGGGAATTACGCTTAGAATGGGATTGTTGATTTAATTCTTACAAAATTTATAATAAATGCCAGCACCCATTCCAAACGTAATTACAAATCCAAACGGATTTGAGCACTGTTGTTACGATTAGATTGTGAGGAATGAACCTCAAAATTAATTTTAAATTATTATCGTTCACCTCTGTAAAATTCGGAACGCCCGATATTACGCCTCTCGTAACGCTGTAATTTCCGTAATGCATTCGCCAGTTTACCCCTTATGTCAAGCGTGCGCAAAGAAGTATTTACTTCAAAAAAGTTGAAATAAAATCATGAAAATGATTTTTTTTATATTATACATATAATTATTACTCTGACATCAATTATGTTTGAATTTTGTACCTTCAACTAACTTTTCAATTAAAAAAATAAATTTAAAAAAAAATGCGGAAAATGTTTGTACGCAACAGATATAACACGGAAAGAAAAAAATCAGCTTTTTATGACGATAAAGGAATATTTATTTTTATTATCTTGAAAAAAAAATCCAAATGATATAACACGGAAAGAAAAAAATCAGTTTTTTATGAAATTAGTTTTAATTTCGATGCATTCCAGACTTCTTAATAAAAGTCGGCTAAGGAGGAATAAGATGGTTGAAACTTCTCTTCATAAATGAACAAAATAATATTCTAATCGAGCCGACGACACCTCGAGAGATTTCACATTTACTTTGAAACATTAATGAAATTATAACAATTTGCTCACGTCGGATTAAACAGAGAATGAGATATTCCCATCCAACCATAAAATCCCAATATTTGCCCACGAGCTCGGCGACAGTTTATGGAACTTTCACGTGTTCCAAAATTGAATATCATGTTTAACAGCGGTTAGTTCCCCAAAGTTTCACTACCTACGTTAAAGTTTATTTTCTCATTTCACTGAAGTTCGAAAGAACTGACTTTTTTGGATGTTGTTAGGCAAAGTAGATTCATGTCGATAGGCAAAACCATTTAGATATTGAAATAAACATAATCCAGATGTATAGAAGTCATTTCTTCGTATTCAAAACAATAGTAAATATCAATCATATACTAGTAAGTTTAAGTATAACTTTATTATCTATCTTTACCGATTTTGAAGATGGAATATTAATAATTATGTAAGTATTATATTTTTTATTATTTATTCACACATGAAAAAAATATAATTATTACAGGTTATTTTTTCAGATAGGTAGTCTTACAAAGCTGTTAATTGTCTGCAGGATCCACCAAATAATTCTGTCATGTAAATGAGTAATATTTTTTCGAACTACATTTAGAGTTTTAGATAAATTTAATTTAATTGGAGAAATTGGTATAATACATAGTATACCTTAATGTATCTACCTAAAAACTAAGAATTTAGGTAGGTACTTTAAGGTATTCACATATAAATAGATTGATCATTTATCAATGAGAACTTCATCATTTTTGCGCAGGGTCTCTCTTATTCTCACATAAGTTTTTTATTATTATTTTTTTTTACAAGTTTTAGGTTGTCCCACAAAGCTTTCATATAACGGTTTGTCATATAATTGAAGTGCAGTATCGTTAGCAAAAATGAATCTAAAAGAGTTTAGACATAGAAATATATAATGTACAATTTAGGACCTAAAATTGATCCTTGCGGTACTCCTGATTTAATATGTCTTGCTTTAATTATTTCATTTAATATCTTTACATTTATTTTTCTATTTGATAAGTAGTTTTTAACAAATGAGAGGAGTTTTCATGTATGTTTTCAAGTACCTTAATTATTTGTATATGGCTGAGTTCTTTTTATTGACTACTCAAAAGCTTTTGAGTAGTCAATAAAAAGTAGCAGTACTTGCTTTTTAGAATTATGCTATGAATTTATAAAATCGATTTTTTTTTTCTGGAATCCATACTGGCATTCATCAATATTTTAATATTTATCTAAATACCTCGAAATATATTTTTCAAAAAAAATTTCTAGTGTAGGTAGAATAGAAATAGGCCTGTAATTGTTAATTTCACAGTGATCTCCATTTTTTTTTAAATAGGCCTTGCAATGCTACATTTCAGTTAATCAGGAATGAGGCTAGTATCCATTATTCTATTGATAAAGTGGGTAAATACAGGGCTAAGTAATCCGGCATTTAAAAAAAATCAAACATACGAACTAGATCTGCGCCCGGTATCTTGGAATTTTTCATATCTCCGATAATGGATTCAATTTGCTTGGCATTAGCTCTTGGTAGGTACATGAAATGTGGTAAGGATTCTTGAAAGTGTTCAGACGCTCGGACATCACATTCATGCAATAACTTATTAATCCCTTCATGAAATAAGTAAGCAAACTTTTCTGCCATTGCATCAGTAGTTTGAGACTTTAGGAAATATTTAGATATCATTACATCACAACCAGATTTATTTTTCTTAACCAAAATTTTATTAATATCAATCCATGTTTTGTTTAAGTCATTGAAACAGTGATTAAATTTGTTATTGTAGTATTTTTTGTTATTATTATATTTGTTATTATATCTTTTTGGTATTTAATATTTGTTTATTTAGTTTATTTCTGTATTTTTTTTAATCGATATCATATTTGTTGTTTGGCGTGTTTTTTCATTTTCTCCACATTTCATCTCGTGTTAGAATATTTTCAACGAGGCTGTCATTCATCCAGGTTGTTTGGTTATTTAGATATTTTTTTGTAAACATTTTTGTGATGATCATTTTTTCATGAATATATTTAAGAATCGATTTAAATTCTTCATACCTAAATAATGTTTGGTTCGTATAATTTTAGCATTGCATTACAATCGGTGATTTCGATCAATAAATTAAACCTTTTTCCGATAGTGCGGTATAATACTCTAGGTGCGATTTGTCGAAGGTACATTTATCATAGTTCCCAAAGTAAATAGTCGCCGTTTGGTAATTTTTATTATTATTATCCTATTTGATATTTTTAATTTTGGTTTTACTTAAATTTCACGTTTTTATTTAGTTATACGCTAAGCTGAGCTTTAATACCGATCTCGAGAAAAGGTTTTAATTAGACATTTAAAATTACACGTATAGCATACACTAATGTAAAACGGGATTTGAAAAAAAAAATTAAACAACATTAACCTAAAATAAAAATAGAAGCCAAAACAAAAATATAACACAAATCTCTAACACTACGTTCCCTACGCCACAATTGTTTTGTAGGATTCAGCAAAGAGCTGCACCGGTGCAGGTTACGCTTTATTTTGTAAACAGAGTCAGTAAATATATGAGCAATATCTCCAAAACTTGTTACCCAGATCATGTATCCTATTTATTGCGGGTTTGTCTAAAATTTGGTTGTGTACGTGATACAGAAAGAATGTTATATTTGGTCTTGGGTTCATCATCGGCACGCGTAATTTATTAGTGGCGACCACGGCATGACTGTCAATTAGGTAATTTGTAATAATTATGAATGTCTTCAATTGGAAATTTGTGTTTAAAATGTGTTCTGAAGTGAACCGGTTCAACAATGTTAGAGTGTTCTTTAAACAAGGGGGACCAAATAGGTGAATTATGTTCCAGAGTGGAAGATACTCTTAGTATCGCCCCGGTGTAAGACCACCATTCAGAATTGAAACGTTGCTTAAAACGGCTTTAGCCGTGTTTATTGACTAGATCTGAATAGCCAGGTACTTCCCCACCTTCCTCTTCCCCGTCTCCTTCCCTTTGCCACTTACCTTCAGTCTCATAACATACCCCAATTGGGGATGCCATAGTCTCACTGGCTCCAGACGGGAGCAGTTGGGACTCTTGTGAGGAATTCACTATAAAAAAAAAAAAAATCATCCCATGTTCCCTCTAAGCATATAAATATACTGGTATTAAGTTCAAATATAAAAACTCTTTTTTGTTTAAATTTGGAGATACTTACAAGCTTTTTTTGATGAAATAACAACAGTTTAAAAATGTCATACATTACTATTAAGTTAACAGACCAAAATCCTGGTATGTAGGTATCGAATGATAAATAAAACTAATAATATCAACTAATTCTTATAGTATAACACAATAAGTTCGATAACGTACACAATTTGGAATTAAGTTGTCATGTCGTTTTTTCAAATCCTGTCACGAAATTACTGGTTTACTTTTAAGATAGGTAAATAAAATGAATAAAATAAGTTGAAAACGGAATGGAAGTTTAAAGTAAGAACCATCTAGAGTCATTAATCATCCTGTAGCATTAAGCTCTAAATCATTAGTAGTCCAAACGAAAATGAGCCAAGTGAAAATATCACCGGTTTGCAAAATTATTATTGTCAGTCGGCATGAATGTTATTCCTAGTCACTTGCGTCATTACGTGATCCGTTATTGGAAGTGTAGATACGTGAATAAAGTATTTATTTGACATAATAAAGGGAACTGAATGAATAAGTATTTGATACTCTTGTTGATATGATGGATTACTCTTAATGAAATCAGCGGATATTCCAAAAATTTTTCGTACTTTCGTGAAAATTCACGAGATATGAGGTACCTACTATTCCAATTTTTAAAATAAATTTTAAAAATGTTATGTTGTAGGCAGGTATAATCTTTACATAAGTTAAGTTTTGAAAATCACACTCGACCCAATAAAGAAGACATGGCACGATCAAGTTAAACAAATAATTGAAGAGTATGATTGGGACGATGCATGAACGTGAATGAGGCAAAGAGTGTGTCCCAAGACCGAGTAGAGGCGTGATGGTTAGTTAGTTAAGTAGTTAGTCACAGATTTTACCCAGAAATAATGTTACCCAGAAATAAATAAAGAAGATCACAGACAACCTAAATTAGTATCCATGATTACCATACAAAGTCCCAATTGCGCGAAGTCAACTTCATTGTTGTAGTTTATGTGATGTATAGAGGGGGAAGGAGATGGGAAATAATGTGACGGTTGGGATGTACCTGACTATTCAGAGTTGGTTACTAAATGGCCATTAAACACTTCAATCAATGATTTAGCCATGTACTCATGTACAGCAACGCGCAACATTTCAAATGTGAATGATGTTGGTACTTTGAGAACGCGATTCTGAAAATTTCTAAACGTCTGATTATTTACATTTACAAATAATAATATTTTGGATGATTTGGATAGCGCCGTGAAAAATCTCATGTAATAAAAATCAAAATCACAAATTCACAAATTCACAAATCCACAAATCCACAAATTGATAAATTCACAAATTGATAAATTCACAAATTCACAAATGCAAAATCACAAATTCACAAATTCTCAAATTCACAAATTCACAAATTCACAAATTCACAAATTCACAAATTCACAAATTCATAAATTCACACATTTACAAATTCACTATTAACAAACTCAAAAATTCACAGATTCACAGATTCACAAATTCACAAATTCACAAATTCACAAATTCACAAATTCACAAATTCACAAATTCACAAATTCACAAATTCACAAATTCACAAATTCATAAATTCACAAATTCATAAATTCACAAATTTACAAATTCACTATTAACTTACTCAAATATTCACAGATTCACAAATTCACAAATTCACAAATTCACAAAATCACAAGATCACACTATAAAAAATCACAAAATATCACATTAATTAATTTATGAAACTCGAGGCGAATTCATCTGTGCGGATTCGAATTCAATCACAAGAGGAGTCTTCGATTGAGTAGTTTCGCCCGGGCCTCAAGTTATTCACGTACACGTTAGCTTTATCGTTGGTTGAATTTATACGCCTTAACTGACACTCTATATTGAAAGGTAACCAATAAACGTGGAGTGTTTAACACCCAGGTGTGAAATTCGGTCCTGAATTTTATCGAGATATCCGTTTCCCGTTGAGATATTACGACTTGTGAACACATTGCCCGGGTCCCCGAGGAGGAATACTAACAATCTGAATATCTCGAAATTCAATAATTTCAGACTTTTTTGGATTATTTTTATTTTTTATTTCGTGATCGTTGGAGAAATTTGGCTGAAGTGTGGAATGGATAAGGTAGAAATGATACAGGTATTTTAAATAACCTAACCATTTCAATTCATATTTTTTTAATTAAGCATAAGAGTCCCAACTGCTCACAATCGTCTGGAGCCACTGAAACTATGGCATTTCTAATTGCGGTGTATTGCGGGGCTGAAGGTAGGGGGAGAGGTAGAAGTCGTGGAAGAGAGGTAGGTAAGTACCTACCTATTCAGATTTTGTCACCAAATACGGCTCAAGACAAGCCAAGCAATGTTTCAGATTTAAAACCATAAATAATAGACACCTACGAAATAATGACCGCGATCAACTTTAATTTAATCTAATTTCATTGCCGGCAACCCGTGCGTTTCTTGAGATAAAATAATATATTTAATAAGCAAGTAAATTACCCGCCTCACTAGACGATGTTTGTTCTTAAACTTTGAAACCTCTTTTTACCTAACCTACCTTTACTACATTTTTAATTAAAATTGGAACTCATTTATAAACTCAGACAACCTTTTTTACAAGTATCATATCAATTGGAGCATGTTGAGCGGTACTCCAGGCACTGCCATCCGAATTACGATTTGTACTGAAATAAGTCTTGTGGGACGTCACGAGACACCACTGCGAACTTATTAACTACTACTTATTTTAGGAGATATCGAAAAAGTAATTTTACTTTCGTTATTAATTCTTTAAATATAATACAATATCTTAAAAAAATATCTGAGGAGACGGTCTTATTCAGCGATAATCTTGAGTTTTTTATGATTTTTCGCGGGTCTGCTTTAGTAGATACTTTAAGATATTGACAACTCGTAAGGCTTTGTATGTTTTTCTGATAGTCCCATTAATGAACTTGGCGCATATTTGTTTTACAATGTGTTATACAATGGTACTAAATAAGTCGTACGATCTGGTGTGAGATAACAAATAAATAATGGTAAATTTATTTGTTTGTTTAAACTCTATTAAGGCTCTTACAATAAGGTGAACATGGGTTTTAAAGATTACAGTGATATACAAGAGGGAAACAGTATTATATTAAGCACAATAAGATACCCTGAAGTAATATAGAAATATCTTCAAAAATAACATCAAGTACTTCGAAGTTTATTTGCAATTCATTGGATTCTAGGAATTGGCTATTGTGTACAGTAGTTTGGTATCCAGTTTATTGTTATATTCAAAATTATATTTGTTTGAAATGATACTGTAAGTATTTAGAGTTAGTCTGTGTTGAAACAGGGCTGTCATGTACAATAATTAATAATTTATAAATAATAAAAATGTATTTATAATAAAAAATAATAATTTTGAATATGCATTTATTAACTAAAACTGTTATGTCTGATAGTTTAGAATTAAGTAGTTTAGAATCTGCAGTAAATAATAAAACAATGATTGTTGTGGTTAAGGTATGTTTTTATAGCCTTCTTATACCCTACTATATCTACTACTTCTGAGAAAGCATTGCTAACTGCATGCAAACTAGGTATAAGCGAGTACCTAAATGACTTGGTTTTGATATTGTTGTTGCAATTAAACATAATTTTGGATTGAGTAGTTCTTGAGGGTATATGGAAGGTAATAAGGCTTAATAAATCAGGGCTGTCTATAATATTATTATTGTCTTTACCAAAAGACATTTCATAATTTTGTATAAAAAACATTTAAATTTAGGTACAGAGCAAAATAATTGAATTAATAATAACTAAAGCAAAACGACATATGTAACACTTCCCCAACCTCTTCATTTCCATTTCCCACCGCCTTCAGCCTGACAACATATCACAATTGGGGATGCCATAGTCTCACTGACTCCAGACGGGAGTTGTTAGGACTCTTGTGCGGTATTCACATATAAAAAAAATAGTTTTCTACAAAAATGGTGCTATTTATCATTGATTGGAACTTTTTCTAGCGAAATTCTTTAACTAGACGATACTGAAAAACTCAACCATGTCTGCTCATATTGTTACAATTTTTTTAATTAATTATTTTTAAAGATATAGTTATGTGATATATGAGACATAAATTTGGATATTTCGATCTAGATATTCAACACTTCACATTATTAGAGATTCTAAAATACGGTAATTTTATTTGTAAAAACGGGACAGAAGTTATACGTATGAAATTACGTATACCAACAAATTATTCTTACATGTTCCCGCCAATAAACATTGAAACCCTGTTAATTTGTTCGTAAGAACTTCAGTCCCGTTTTTACGAATAAAATGATCGTATTTTAGAATAATATTTTTCTCCGTGTGGATTTAATGCTATTGGATAAAAACCAAACGAGCCTATACAATAAGTTAAATTGGGATTATGGGTAGGTAATAATCATAAAGCAAGTAAAAGATACCTAGTAATGCCAAACACGCCCAAACAAAATTTATATCGGGTAAATGTTTAAACCATTTAAAAAAAATGTAATCAATAAATACTAATATACAACTAAAATAAAACAAATTACTAGCGGCCTTACTAAAAAAAACACTCCGCGGCCGTTAAACGATGTTTCTGTAGCACGTTGTGTAAAGTCTGTACATTTCGTTTTTCAAATTCTTACTAAACAAAATATATGGTTTTGATCTGACAACGTCGCCATTTTACCAGCCTTACTAATAAACTTTCTGAAAAATTTGTACAATGGTCAAACAACCATGTATGAAGAATCCTTACTAATTAAGAACTGACAAAAAATTGTTCATGGAAAGATATGTACATTGCTTACACGGCCAAGGAGGGTAGTTTATCTGTTGTATATATTTGTTCCATTTGTAATTTTCAACGAATTTCGAATTTTTTTTTAATGTCCTATATATTTATTATTTTTTGAGATGTCGTAAAAACAAATATCATTTTAGAACCAAAATTTAATTAGCTTTAAGATTTTCATATCTAAAATATACTTAAATGTTTAAAAACTGTAGTATTTTAAGATTCAAACATCAAGTTGGAAAAAAAAACTCACTTACCCCAAACACTTTCTATTAAAACATTGAAATATTTGGAAAAATTCAAAATTCAAAAAACACAGTCCTTTTATTTAATGATTTTAAAATAAATCTGTCACCTCACTTTTTACTCCTTCAAACAATAAAAAAATTTAAAAAAATCTTGAAATTCGCTTTTCATATCCAAAAATTTACAATAAAAAAACTCACGTTTGAATACGTTGCTTGCACATCTTAAGGCATTAATTTCTTTGATACGTTTACTAAAATATGTATTAGACATTTTAGTCACCAAAAAACATCACTTTCAAGAATTTATAATAAAATAAAGATCTTAAAATGCAAATTATTTCTGAACATAACCTATGAACCATTTTCTGACAGCTTAATTTAGAACACATGATTTTAGTGCCACAATTTGACTTAAACTAACAAAAAACAACACAAATTAATAGCAAATATATTGAATACATGAATATAAGTGCGAATTAGTCATAAAGATTGAAATCATTAACGAAAAGATCATATTAATCAGACAAAAATCCGCGACCGACTTTTTTCCGTAGTGTTAGCGTACACGGTTATATTTTCGGCAATGCGCAGGCGCATCAATCACACCACCTAGCGGATTATTATGAAAACTCCAATTTACAAGTAAAATTTCCAGCGTTGCCACATGTAAAACACCGTTTAACGGCCGCGGAGTGTTTTTTTTTAGTAAGGCCGTTTGTGTATACCACTATTCACATGTTATAATATCTACATGTAGATATTCAGGATGATAACATGAATAAAAATAAAGAAGAAACCATCGGTTTTGAAACATGTTGATATTATATCATGTGATAAGTGGTTTACACAAAGTAATTTGTTTTAATTTATTTAATTAAAATGATGCCACAAAGTAATTTAGCACATATTGATGAACTATACAAATTTAGAATCAATTTAATTCGACAAAAAATCTATTGCTTCAACACTGTCTTGGCCAAAAACTGAGCAGAGTGATTAATTGAATATTGTTGATATGTACTTGTGACATAAAAGTTTGTTATGATAATAGAAAGCGATAGGTGGCAGTTGAAGTAGGTACTGTTAACAATTTCGAAGTGTGTGGGCACGTGCGGCTATTAAAGAAACACCATATTACACGACCAAATTTCTATACTTTAACTTCATTGGGTTTGTTGTATGGGTTCGTTTGACTCCTTGTCACTCATTTGAGAAAACCAGACTGTTTTAATCCAGCGAAAATCTTTTAAAAGTTAAAACTGTGCCGAGCAAAATTTCCCTTCTGTGCGTTGGCTGGTTTTAATCCGGACGATACTGAAAGTATCTTTCACTCGGAAAATGTTCACCACTTCCCTGTCGCAATTAGTTCTGGCGACTGTTCCAACTTTTTTATCGTGCCTCTTGTCTTTTTAATGCCAGAAAAACAATTAAATTATACATTCATCTTATATTATAACAATTTTCGCCAAGTTTTATTACCCGTACAACCTGAAGGGAAAGTTTTACAGAAACAAAGAGTAAATAACATGTGCAAAAAAGAACAATGACTGAGCGATTCCAAATAATTGAAATACAAAAACTCTAACGCTGAATTTTTTTTTAAAGTAAGGTTTTTTTTACAGTGCAAAGTTGGCTGTAAAATAAATAGGACACGAGGTGAATGAAAAACCGTCGCAATAATTTAATGCATAATTCTTATATCTTAGGCTTACTTACATTAGAAAATAGAGTTCTGGCGCTGGCTAATTACGTCGATTCCAATATGAGCTATAGCTTTAATGTATTTAGTTAACTGTCTAAATGGAATTGGTTCGATTTTTCTCTATTGTGGTAGGATGTTGAAACTCGGGCCAAGACGGATTGAAACAAAAGATGAACAAACTTATCAGTTCAGTGAGGGCGTCTGTAGTTAAAGTTTTGTGGTTACTCGTGCAAAAAATGCCTGCACCATTCGTTAGATCTCCTTTTGACCACAATCACACAGGTAAAGATATACCAATGCATAGTGTACAATGACAATGTAAACTTTGCAGGCGGCTAAACGAATAACTAACGAACTCTTTTATAATCTACCCTGGCGAATGTAAAGTTTACCGCTGTAAATATGTGCCTACTAATGCTCACAATTGCGTAACTAAATGCCTCTCCCATTCTTCGAAACCTTTTATATAATTTTTCCAGTGGTTTTAGGGCGGGAATTTATGAAGTCACCCGTTTTCACCTGTGTCAAATGTACGTAGTATTCTTCCCAAGTCCGGACGTCAGTTGGGAGATAAGATCCCGCTAATGAGCTCACCTTCCTAACAAAGGGGACCGCAACCCCCCCCCCCCCCCCCCTTCCGATTACTTGCCTGACTACTTTATGCGAAGGGAAAAACATTTTAACACAATGCCACTTTTGAAACTGAAAACGTCGTATGACCAATGTAAACAAATATATATTTTTTTAATATTTTAAGAAATATTTGAGAAGAATAAAAAAAAATTGCAAATTATTCATCTTTATTAATTGCATTATTTTGATGATGGGATGTACCTGTGTTTTTGGAATTTCTGTATTATCTGGCGCAGTTTACGACACAAGCAGTTTAAAACTAATATAAAAATAATTACCCAATATTACATTTAAAATAAAAGACAATCAAAGAGCAATAAAATCTTTGGTGTTTCGTATCTTACCCAATATTACATTTAAAATAAAAGAAAATCAAAGAACAATAAAATCTTTGGTGATTCATATCTAACACTGTCTTGGATGATTATCGAAGATTTGGTGTCTGATTTATATTAAAAATAATTTACTTTCTACCTAATGGTCTGTGGAAATGTAATTTTGCAAAGTATCTAAAATTTCTTTGGTCAAAATTTGTTGTAGCGAAAGGGTAAAGTAATAGATGTAATAGATAGTGCCCCTTATTTCTAATATCACGAGCAGTTTGGACGTTGTCAAAAACGGTTCTGTTTTTAAAGAGGTATGCTAAAATGTTTTTCGCAAAAAGTTGCCTAATGTCCAAAACATAATATATATTCCCGAAGATTTCATTTGAACCGCTCGTGATCGGTAGTTTTTGAATAATCTTTATAATTAGTTTTTGAGCTTTAAAGATCGGACCACTAATGGCGGTAGCGTTTGCTCCTCCCCAGGATATAATACCGTACTCGATTAAAAATTGACAGTATATAGAAAATTGTTTTGAGTTTATTCAAGATAAAAATGTTGATATTACGTTATCAGCAGTATCATCTTGTCCTCCTCCAGGAAATACTTTCTCTCCACCTCTCCTGATATTTTCCTCCAGTTCCTTCTGCTTTTGGTTTCGGTATTATTGGTCATCCATACTTAGGCTTCTCAATATTCCGCTACAGTATGTTTATTAAATATTAGATGCCTCTTTTGTCGACGGTTAGGAGTTTTCTCCTTCGCTATGACAGGTTGAAGAAATTTACTCAGATCAAAATGTATGTAGGTACAAGCGCAGACCCGTGAAAAATCTCGTTATTGTCTGAAATTTCAACATACCATTACTAATTTTGAAAAAGGCGATTAGAATAATTTTCTGTTACTAAAATTAGTTTATCATTGAATTCTCCTTACAATTGTGACAATAACACTTAAATTTAACGCAAATTTGAGATCATTGAACCTGTTTCACGTAGAATAACGAACGCACCCCACTAACAACAGAAATTAGGAGCTAAGTTTGATTATAAGCATTTTTGGTGGTTGGCTTTCTTTAATTTCAAAATACAACTTTAAAATAGTTTAATAAAAATATTTAACGATTTTATCACACACGGCTTTATTAATTATGTTAACAAAGCGAAATATCTATATTTCTTTTAACTTATTAAAAAAAAAAGAGGTATATAAAATTCGAGATAAACTCCGAAACTACTTAATCGATTTTGATAAAATTTAGCTTAATTTATGTAATTTGGTCCAACTTAAAAGATAGGATAGTTTTTATCTCGATTATTAATTAAATATCTATTAATGCGAATTTAATGTCATGGGACGATGCTTTGTAATTATTTGTATGTTCCATAAGTTTTTAACAGATAGCGGTGTGAGTTAATTTATTGACACAACACTTGATTATCTAGGTTGTGTAACCATTAAGTAGACGGCGTTGTGTTTCGTTAGCCATATCAACGCGTGGCCAGGTCAGTTAGTATTTAATAAAGCGAACCGAAAGCAATTTCTAGAAAATCAATATAAAAAAGAAAATTTTCATACCAAACTGTCAAAATATGAATTTTTATGAAATACATAAAAAAATCTGAATCAGAGCAGAATTCGTAATGGACCGTACGGTGTTTTGAATTTGGACAGCGAAGTGGGCCTGCCGCTATCTCAATTCTAGGGCTCTTAATTATTCTATTGTTTTGCGAAATTTCCCACTCACAGTCAAAAGATAAAGGGTATTAACAGACTGTTAGTGATGCTGTTTTAAACAGAATCTGTGATTGTTTGATAAATCTCGGTTTTCTGAAAATATAACAATAAAAATAAACGGTTCTCGTTCTAAATAAGTACGCGGTGTTAGAACCGGAATGTTGGCTATTCAAGGGCTTAATTATTGTAATCAACAGAGCTTCCATTTGACAGGAGTTGGTGCAATGTTCACTGTTCACTGTTCAACGCAGATGAAAATGTGATCAATATTATTAGTACTAACTTGTTCATCAGCTAATTTTTGTTTGGAAACAAACCGTTCAGAGAGGAATTGTTTTTAAGGCTGGCAGAAGAATTTAAAGAATTTATAATTTGAACAAAAGAATATTAAGAGGAAAAAAAAAATACTTTTGACATGCAGTATTTTGTGAAAAAAATACATATATGGTCGAAACCGCTTTAACAATCACAAAACGAAGGCAATTTAAGAATGTGTTAGATTTGAAGAATTAAGATTTTTTTCTACAAAATTATTACACATTTATAATAAGTGTACCTATAAACTTAAAGAAAACTGAGATGGCTTTGAAATTATTCAGTAATAATTATAATATGTGGATAATTTTTGTAGCGCCGTTCTTAAAAAAACCATCTTCCCAATAGCGTCCTACATGGCATTTCGGCTATAATCCACAATATATATATGTATATATATATATATTTTTAACGCACAAGAATCATAACTTCTCCGAACCGCTTGGAGCCAGTGAGACTACGGGGATATGTCGTGAAGGTTATTGGGAAGAGACGGAGATAATAAGACATGGCTATTCAGATCTAGTCATCAAACAAGATTAAAGCCATTTCTAGCAACGATCGTATCTTCAACTCTGGAACGAGCCTCAACACCTTATATTATTTTAAATGATTTATTTGTGAAAACACAAAATATACATAAAATAAATTGCGAATTCTGCGATTTGAACTCCCGTCTTCCGGATCGCCAGCCGAGAGCCTTACCCCTCGACCATTGAAGCCATAATTAATATAATGTTCAAGATGATTTTTTTCTTTTGAAACTTGGGTGAAGCCGGGTAGCAAGACTAGTTGCTTATACAGGGTGTCCGGGCATAAAGTGCATTAACTTCGGGAGGTGATTCTACATGATGGTAGGAGTAAAAAAAATTCCCACCTTTTCCGAAATTCCAATTTTTTTTCCCCTACAAAAAGACGTACCTATTAAAAATCCTTAGTATAAGGTACAAACTTACCGATAAATAGTAAATAGTAATAGCATAAAATAGTACCTAGTGCTGGCCGCATACGACGGACTGATTTTATCGTTTTACCTAAAAAGTACCCCTAAAGGTGGAATTTCGAAAAAAAGTCATTTATCTTATTCACTTAGTTTATCATGTAGAATCACCTCCCGAAGATAATGCACTTTACCCTCGGACATCTTGTATAACAATATGTAAGTAGTCTTTTTCAGCAAACGGAGACAAGTAGTAAAAATAAAAATAAATTGTTTGAGCAGTGAAGGCAGTAAAACATGATTTTATTTGCCATATATAAAAAGAACACAATTTGTACAATGAGGATTATTTTTTATAATGTTATGTTCGGTAATGGCGGAGTTAATGCCAGGCTCGATTGTTTATACCGACGTAAAAAGCAAAGGGCCTTTAGCAAATAGCCCGCCTTTTTGATATGTCCACAAATTTAAACGGCAATTTTTTACGTAAGTTTTATATAATTTTATTGAGATAATAAAAGCTCGACGTAAAAAGTGTGTTGAAGGAGCCGAGGAATGGTGTAAACATTATGGCTGTGCTCTCGACGGAAGCCTTTAGTTGACTTCCGCCGTAATGTGGCAGATTAAAGATAGTCCTAAAAAAACAGGTTACGCGCTATTATACGCCACTATATATTATTATGTTTTATCCGATGAAAGGGTAAGAAGGGAGATAGTGACTCAGTTGGGAGAGTAAGGGTTGAATTCCTTTAAAAAAGGATTGAGAAGATTGTTGTACCGTGCAAAGTTTTACATCTGTAGGAAACCAGTTGAACTATTGAATACCATGGGAATGCTGTGAGGCTATGTTTGATTAAGTGTTTCACGAATAAAATCATGTAGATCATCCTATTAACTACAAGTAATCTTGACAAGCGGATCTTTAGAGAACAAACATCAGGTGGAAATGCTGTCATTGTACTACTGAGATTTCAATAAAAGATGCTCCATCATCGATCTGTGGCCTAACATTAGTACATATTTGACGTTATTATGTTACATTAGAACTATTCGTTTCTACAACTCGTTTTTGAGTTCAACAGCTCGGCATTAGAATAATTAATCGGCCATTGTATTTCCTTTCTCCTACAATATGGGTATCTCAAAACACTTTTCTGTACCTTCTTTCGTATACTTTGATACCCTGATACTATCTTCAAAAGTCTCTCCACACAAAGATAACACAGGTTCAGAGAGAAATTATTTTCCCCGGGTCCTCTTGTCTGCTTTAAAGTCTTGTCTGCTTTAAAATTTTTTTATTTTTTTATTGAAAGCATAGTTATAATAAATAAATCAACAAACAAGTCCTGCTAAGCCAATTGAATTGGCTTGTCAACAGGTGCTTATAATTTAGTAACATATACATTTTTTACATCTTATATCTACAGGTAACATTTTTTCATACATTTTTCATACACAATATAATATTTTTTTCCGATAGCCAATTTTTCACCATATATTTAACATTATTCATAGAATTACATTGTTTTATAAGTATCAGGTAATAAATTAAATATCTTCGGTATGTTGTATTCAAATGTTCTCTGTCCGTACTTATTATTAAACTAGCTTCTGCCCGCGACTTCGTCTGCGCAGAGTTAGTACTTCGATTAGCCAATTTTCTTTTCGTAGGTCTCATCTATGTTTATATCAAAATCCTTAACCTATTTATTTAAAATATCTATAATACTTGATTCGATTCAAGGGTGAGTACTTCAAATAAATTCACTAATTTAAATATTTTCTAAAATAGAATTTTGGGTTTACAATCATTGTTTTTCAAAATGTCATTCTCAAATTTTGACATTTTCAATTAAACAATAATTATTATTTGTAATACATGGAAAATAGCAAGCTTTGGGTATAAATTATAGCCTATATGTTATTCTGATGTATGAGCTATATTATTATAAAGTTTCATTAAAGTCCATTCAGTGACAAAGAGTAACAAACATACATACATCCATACAAACTTTCGCGTTTATAATATTAGTAAGATTTCAGAACTATTAACCCATCGTTGCGCGTGAATCTAGTGCTGTATTTATGTTCTAATTTCTCTTTATGCTGCGGGGTAAATATATGCTGAATTATTATTTTGTGCCTGGGTGTTTTTAAAAAAGAAAGCGCAGCATAGGTAATTACTATACAACACCTACATTCCTTTTATAAATGAAAATATTGCTAGGCATATAAGGGTTCATAGTAAGATCTTTTTTAAAGAACCCTTGTATGATTCTGCGGAAATTCAATTTTTGTTTATTTTGTACGAGAAGTAACGTGTGACATATTGGTTTAGAGTCGAACAAGTTATACCTCACGAAGGTTATCTTTTCTTTGTTTTTGTTCTCATGAATGAATGGCTTATATCCAACGTTTAATGATTAAAGCCAATATAATATCGTGGGGTAATTTATTTATTTATTTATTTATTTATTAGGAAAAGTTAACAGCAAATCTGAGATTATACAATGATATATTAATAAGATAGTTAATTATGCCAATTATGAACTTTCCACTGATAATAATAAATGATAAAGTGTGACATTGTAGGGTTGTTTTCTTAATTAAATTATTTTCTAGTTACAATATGTGAAAAGGAGTTACTAGTTACAATATGAAAAAAAAGGGGGAGGAGGAAACATGGGATTGGGATGAAGAGGCAAAGGGCGGGGATATATAGGGAGTGAATTTTTACTTAGAGTCATGTTGCTTAGTGAATTTTTCGTTTTATGTCGCGTAAAGTCGAGCTAAAAATGTCAATGTGATAATAATTTAAGTTAAATGAATGTGTGGATCTGTAGATAAATGAGTTTTGTTTGGAGTTGGTCTTGCAAAGAGGGAGATTAAAAGTAAGCGACTGTCTGCTGTTGCGATATGGAACATGAAATGATAGGCGTTGGAGAAGATCGGGGCTATCGATTAAGTTGTGTATGATTTTAAATAACATTACCGAATCTGCTATATTTCTTCGGCAAGTCAACGTCTGTATATTGAAGAACTTTGCAGAGTCTTCACTACTGACATGCGATCGGAAAGAGCGGAAGTTAAGGTACCTTAAAAATCTATTTTGAACACTTTCAATTCTATTTTTATGTATTGTATAGCCTGGGTTCCACACTTGTGATGCATATTCAAGGATACTACGAACGTATGAGTAATATAGTATTTTGAAAGTAGCAAGATCTTTGAATTGTTTGCAGGAACGGATTACGAAACCCAGCATAGAGGATGCTTTAGTGACTATGTGGTCAATATGATTATTGAAATTTAGTTTACTATCAAGTATAACCCCAAGGTCCCTAATTTCTGATTTGGTGGATAAAGGTTGATGATTAATTGAGTATTCGTGGATAACTTTTTTTTTGTTTCTAGTAAAGCGTACGACAAAGCACTTGGATGTATTTAATTCCAGACCATGGGCGTTACAGTACGTGTTTAAACGTTCCAAATCCTCTTGTAGTTTCTGACAATCCTCGGTAGACTTTATGGGTGAGAAGATTTTCATGTCATCTGCATACAGGATGGTCTGGGAGTTTAAAAAGCAGTTACCAATATCATTGATATAGATATTAAATAATAATGGTCCTAACAGGCTGCCTTGAGGAACTCCCGATGTTACAGCAACAGAATCGGATTTAAATCCAGCAACCACTACCAATTGACTACGGTTGGAGATATAAGAAGAGAGCCAACGATAAAGATTGCCATGAATACCAACCTTTAAAAGCTTGTTCAGCAAGGTTGAGTGATCTACCTTGTCAAACGCTTTACTGTAGTCGGTATAGACTGTGTCCACTTGTATTCTGTTATCCAAATTATCTTGGAGGTATTCTGTGAAAGTTAAAAGATTTGTGGTTGTAGATTTCCCACTAATGAAACCGTGTTGTGTCGCATTCAGGCTGGGCTTAAGAGCAGCATATAGTTGATCGTAGACTATTTTTTCAAGGATTTTGTTAAATATACAAAGTTTGGAGATTGGCCTGTAGTTTTTAACGTCGGTTTTTTTACCATTCTTGAAGATAGGAGACACATATGCAGATTTCCATATAATAGGGACAGTGCAGTCAGTTAGGGAACGATTGAAAATTAAAGAAAGGGGTAAGGCTAGGTTGTGTGCACATTGTTTGATAAAGATTGAAGGTATTTCGTCAGGACCTGCACCCTTGTTAGTATCAATTTCCTTAAGATATTTTAATACAATTTCCCGTGTCACTTCAATATTGCTTATATTGGATGTATGGTTCCCGACGTCAGTTGGATCAAGGGTAAGTGGATTGGAGGGCTTACTGAAGACTGAACTGAAATATTTTGAAAATAAGTTTGCAATTTCTGTTCCATTATTGGCTTTCTCCTCTCCAAAATACATACATTTTGGGATACCTTGGGATGTGTTAGAGGATTTGACGTGGCTCCAGAAGTTTTTCGGGTTTGAGGATATATTGTTTTCGATATTACTTAAGTAACGGGATTTGCTTTTCCGACATAAGTCTTTGTGCCGTTTACGAAGGAGAGAAAATGCGTCATAGTCAGCCTGGTTTTTGTATTTTTTATATTTGCTAAAATATTTAGATTTTTCCTTAGTTACCTTAATAAGGGCAGCATTGTACCAAGGAGGATATTTCAAATTCCCTAAAAATTTATGAGGAATATGAAGATTTATGAGGTATTTCAAAAACGTATAGAAACTGTCAAGCGCTGGTTCTATTTTAGAGGTAGAGAACATGGAAGCCCAATCAGCTTGTTCAAGGGCGAAATTAATTGAATCGTAGTCTCCACGATTATACAGAAAAACTTTCCTTTTCGCATTTGTCAATGAAGGGGATTCCTGAAATGGCACACTAATGGACAGAGCTCTATGATGTGCATCTTCGGGAACTAGCGGGTCATCATTAGATTCGACGGAGATTTGTAGATTTGAGAGAATCAGATCTAGGATGTGGTCGCTTGAGTTTAGTTCACCGTTGTATTGAGAGAGATTCAGAAAATGCATACAGTCTACAAAATGATTACTAACATGAGTGGAGTAATTACTAGCTGCATAGCGAGCGGAGAGCGTATTTTGGATCCATGAGATTTCAGCAAGATTAAAGTCACCTAAGATAATAAAGGAATCCGTGGGGTTATTTGATACAACGTTTGATAACATGTTCAGGAAATTTTCAATTAAGTATTGATGTTGAGTCCCTCCGGGAAAGTACACGCAACATATATGGACCAAGCGGTGAGGTGTAATATTAGTGCGAATGGTGACCCAAAGGTCTTCAGCACAAGAATTCCATTCAGGTCGGGCGACGCTGATCAGCGCTTGTTTAACAGCCAACACTATACCACCGCCAAGACACTGACCGGTGGCAGCGTAATCACGGTCTCTACGGTATACATAGTAACGAGGGTCAAAAATTTCTTCGTCCCTGATGCCTTTGGTGAGCCATGATTCTGTAAGGGCGATTATATCGTAATCGTTTGAAAGGGTATTTTGAAAGATCGTCGTTGTTTTGGTTCGAAGACCTCTAACATTCTGATAATATATTGCTAAAGACATTGGGGAGTATTCGAATAAATATTAGTGAATAAGCAGTAAGTTATACGTATAAATGATAACTTCAATAAGTGAATTCGGTTGTAGTGGTCATTCAATTTAACATAGTAAGTATATCTAACACAGTAATTTCTTGGTGTGAGTGCATAAAATAGTTTCAAATAAAAATAATATATAAGTCTTATAATATGCATCTCTGTCCCGGCTAATGATAATATTATTCTGATGTTGATATAAACGGATAGATGTAAGTATCCATATTTGAGGTAGGGACCGTTAATAGTATTATTCAGTTCGTATTTTGGTGAGATGTTTGTTGACAAAT
This sequence comes from Limnephilus auricula, assembly GCA_951813805.1. NCBI lineage: Eukaryota > Metazoa > Arthropoda > Insecta > Trichoptera > Limnephilidae > Limnephilus > Limnephilus auricula. The sequence continues at coordinate 16,136,688 of OX638391.1, read as the reverse complement.
GAGTGTAAGGTAATATGCTTACCACGGCAGAAAAGATGATTAGTGTGAAAGAGACCGCTATTGTCCGTCGGGTAGGTCCGATTGTCAGGAGTGTAGGGGGTCGCCAACATGCGGTAATATGTATTCCAGGTTGGTTCTTGAGACGTTTTGACTGATTTGGAAATGAATTAGAAAGTTTGTAGGAGAGGGTAAAATGGAAGAGGGAGGGTGAGTGTAATAATAGGAGAGGATGAAGGGAGGGGGGAAATATATGGGAAGACACATGACTAAATAAAAAATATATTTTGCAACGCGAAGAGATTCCAGATCGATTTAGGCTATTTTCTTTAGGTCCTCTTCCTTGGCAATTGATATGGGAGGCGAAGTGGGATTTTTCCTCACAAATATCCTGCTGTTTTTTAGCCATGTGAATTGGTACCCCTTTTCCTTCGCAATCCCCTTGGCCCGAAAAAGGAGGTTTTTGTTGGAGCTGGTTAGATGGTCGTTTATATAAATTTTCCTATCGTCACCGGGATAATTAAGGTCCTTCGTGCTAATTCCCTTTCTTCGTCGAATTTCCGTTATGAATTCAATTTTACGTGAGCGGGTGGTGAATTTTACGATTATTGGTTTGATCATTTTGGAATGCAATGGGTCTTTCGCCGAGACTCTGGTGGCGAACTCAATTTCATTACTTTTAAAGTTGAGTATGCCAATTTTGTTTGCTATATCCGATACGATGTTTGAAATATTTTCATTTTTATCTTCAGGTATTCCTTTTATTTCGATATTCTGTAGCCTCATCCATTGCTCCCTTTTATTGGAATCTTCTTGCATTTGTTTGATAGTCGATTGAAGGGAGGAAACTTCTTGTTCCAGATAGTCTACTTTTTTCATAGACTGTTCGAAAGCTTGGAATCTTTTAGAAAAATCATCCAATTTTGTGTTGTTGAAGTCGACGGATTTTTTAAGTTCGGACATGTCTTCCTTGACTTGATTATTAAGGGTTTTGAGGGAGGCAAGTTCAGAAAATATTTTTTTTATTTCAGCCATTACATCTTCTATGGGATTGGTTGACGTGGCGGATGATTGGGTTGAAGTTTTGCAGGTAGTGCAGCGCCAAGTTCTCCTTTTCTCATTGTTAGCTTTTCTGAATGTAGTTTCAGATGTTCCTCCACACTCGTAATGAAACTGCTTACCGCAGGAGTAACATGTGATGCCGTCGGTAATAGTTAGTTGGCACTTGAAACAGTTCATTTTGAAAAGGTTGAGCTCCCCTGAATTTTCGGACACCGGCGATGAGGTGGGTATAGCAACGTCTGATAGCGACGAAGCACGGTACACTCGGGCACACTTGTAGGTTGTAGGTAGCACTAGAATATGGGAACGTAGAACTGCACTTTACTGGACTTTATAATATTGGTTTCACAATAAATCAACATCAATCCCTTAGATAAGATATAAGAGCTAGTTTTAAGTGAGTTCACTGAAGAATTCTACGAGGTTTAAAGATATAATTTGATGTTTTAACTGTAGGAAAGCTACAACTTTGAGAGAGCAAAAAATGACGTGTGTCACACTTGATAGATTGTTAGTAATAGATTGTTATTGTAATTGTAATTACTACAACTAGTTAACTCTGAAATCAGACTATACTGGGAAATTGAATAATACGATGGTACTCAATCTGATAAATAAGTTGTTATATATTTACATTGATAAGTATGGTTAAGTCGTAGATTTGTCGGGAACCGTACCTATACAGAGTTTTGTTTGTTTTTGGATTTAATGTTATCACTGACAACCCTAGCAAAACCCAAAATAAAGATTATTTAATGTAAGTACCTATGTTAGTTGTAAATCTCTAACTTTAAGTCTCAGTTGTAAATATAAATGTAAGTCACTAAGTTTTAAGTCAGTAGTTATAAGTCTTAATCAGTAGCTGTAAGTCACTAGTTATAATTACTAGTCATAATATATCTTAGTATATTTGTAAAGTAAGGTGATTTTTCACGAAAACGCCGCTGTATAAATTAGTGAAATATTATTATAATTTCGAAATAAAAAAATGGCTAATCATTTTTTAACGTATTTATTTACAATAATGGAACGAATTACATAATTGTTTCTTACGAACATGCAACGAAAGCAACTTAAGCAAATCCACATATTTTAGTGCTACAACTAGCTAAGTCTGGCTGCCTATATGAAATATGCAAAAACACTTAACGTGGTAAGTAGAGTTACCGAGTTATAAATTTAAACGAGAGGTACCATTTTTTTATTAATAAATTAAAACACATTCAATTAACATAATGATTTTACTCCGTTACGACTTTTCTTATTGTAAGGTTCATAGACGAGGAAATAGAGTGATGCTTTTAATGTGTAACCCAAAAACGCTGATTTCGGAGTTACCAGTGTAGTAATTGCCCCACAATATTATGTTGCTCGTTAATTTAAGTGATTTTTTTTCAGACAATATTTTCACGAGGAATGCAGGTCACGTACTTACACCATTTTTTGGAGAATTCTGGTGTGATTTTGTGGTATTTATGCAACGGCTGTGAATTGCCTCCTAAAGAAATGTACATAATTTATTTTTTTTGAAGTAAATACTTCTTTACGCACGCTTGACTTGGGGGGTAAGCTGGCGAATGTGTAACGGAAATAAAAGTGCGTTGAAAAGAGAGAGCAGTGCGCGCGCACATTTTCTTTCTCTCTTCCTCTCATACCCAATGCATGAAATATTTCAGTCAGTATTTTGAAATACCAGTGACAGTAACGCGCCAAACGCGGAGGGGAGCGGACATTGATGCGCACGGCTTGATCCGGCGAGGCAAATGATAATAAATTTAAATAAATATTTGTAGAAAATTAAAATATGTATATACATGGATAAATATAAACATATATATGGACGTACATATAGATGGAGCTAAAGAAGTATTTACTTCAGTATTGTGGTCTGAAGCACACTCGCATTTTTTTTTTTATAACAATATTTTTTTATATAAACATAATTACCGACGTGTTTCGAAAACGATGGTTTCTTCGTCAGGATAATAAGCGCCTCCACCCACTGAGGCAACTGAAAACTCTCAACTGCCAACTGTCTTTGTATGACAATGTGATGGCCCGCACACTTCACAATCACACAAAACCCCGTTGTCAATGGTAACGCAAGTGTTGACTCGCGACTGTCACTGCTCATCGCCGTGGGCGGCCGTTGCTACTTGCCAGCTGTCAGCTGATTGTTCTTCGTCTATGGTTAAACAAGCTTTTTGACCAATCAAGACAGAGAAAACAGCCGGTTTTAGTTGGTTTTCAGTTGCCTCAGTGGGCGGAGGCGCTAAGAACATGAAATAACAAAAGAAACAAACAAGTACAGACTAATAAGAACCATAGACAATAATATTATAGAGAGTGGTGATTAATTACCTAAATTATTAGTTTAATTAATTTTGCAAGAAATTTAAGAAATAATTTTTAATTATTTTACAACAAAAAATAAAAAATGGTGTCTACTCGTAATAATCACTGCTCCGAAACAAGCTTCATAAATTCGCGCCAAGCACGCGTTTAAAATAAATCCCGTCCGACTGACTGAAAATATTCCCTTCTTCATATAAATATATTGCATTTGTTTTGTTGCGATCCCTCGGGGGAGAGGGGGAGGGGAAGAGCCGTAAATGGAGGAATGCTAAGACTACAACGGTAATTCAGGCAAATGCGCAACTCTCAGAAAAGTGCTTATCTAGAGAGCATTCTTAATATTGTGCGGGGCTAGCGGGCATTATAGCACAGCGGCTAATGCGCTATACATTACGACTCTACCTAAATCCAGCACCGAATAACAGATATTGAGCTCTCTGTTTTTAAAACGAACTCCTACCTAGGTACCCACTATCCACCTACAAACAATCATTAAGCAGGAAATGTGTTAGAAGAATTGAAAGATCATATTATGAATCTGATTTTTTTTTAAAATAAGATATCTTAACCGCGAAATAGATATTTAGCATTATTTTTTTTATGATAAGCTCCTCACAGGGAGCTTGGGGATGCTGTGTGGAGGGTTTTTTTCGAGGAGAGGAATTCCTCAGAAGGAAAAAGGTATGAGTAGTTGGTAGAAATCTAAGGGTAAATTTGTTTAGGAGTGACCATAGTTCGAGTCCATCTTTCCCACTGGAGAGGTCAAAATGTCTCACAACCAGTCTCTCTCTATCCGGCCCGCCACTCAGTAGGTGTAAACGCACCCACTGTTAAAACATAGATAAACCTCGCCACTAAATCCGGTACCCCTGCTAAGTCACCAAACTTAGCGAATCGTTTGGAGTTACCTATGGCAGGGTGCACGGATAAAAATGTTATTCTAAAATACGATCATTTTATTCGTAAAAACGGTTAAAAATGGTACTGAAGTTCTTACGCACAAATTAACATTATTGACGGGAACATGTAAGAATAATTTGTTGGTATATGTAATTTCATACGTAATTTTCCCGCCAATAAACATTGAAACCCTGTTAAATTGTTCGTAAGAACTTTAATCCCGTTTTTAATCGTTTTTACGAAAAAAATTATCGTATTTTAGAATAACATTTTTCTCCGTGTGGAGTGTTGTCTATCCAAACAATGGTTTATGTCGCGGTGGTACCCATAACAGCCTCCCAAAGTGTAATAAAAATAATGATAAGTAGATATTTGAAAAGCGTCATCTTTATGTAAAATCCAACTGAAGAAATTTAACGATACATAATTTTCAACCAAAGTGATAAGATATACCTACAATTATTAATTTGAAAGTTTCTTTATTTTATTTTATTGTTTGATTTGGAGAGAAACTCAGTAGCCCGGAAGGAAAGCTAAAAAACATATTTAAAAATATTATCAAAATTAAATTTTATGGTGAAAAGGTTATCATAATAGTACAAGTAGAAGCCTACACATATGTACGCTCGCATTTTCGCGGCTACGTTAGGAAAATAAGAAAATGATTCTGGTAAACACACCAAGCCATATCAATATAAGAAGCTTTTCATCCGGAAGTTAAAATCCCCCAAAAGTTCCGCATTGGCACGCTTATTATCAATTGAAGAGGTGTTTCGTAAAAATACGGTGCCGAAATTTGACACTTCTCAGGAAAATAGAAATTCTTTTCTTTTTATGAAATGTTATTTAGCGACAGTCGGGACATTGAAACCGTCGAGATAAGAGTTTTTTGACATTTTGACTGAAAAAAAAACATTACGTTGAATGCTTTATAGTTATTTTGCGCTGCTTTTAAACATATTAAGTAAGGGTTCTTATGATGGGAGTCATCAACAGCTTTATCAAAGCTTAGTGCGCCATAAAATAAAATGATAAAAACATTAAATTGACTGATTTGTTGTTTTATCTTTATATATATAAATCTCTTGTCACAATGTTCGTCAGAGGTAAACTCCGAAACTACTTTACCGATTTTGATGAAATTTAGCTCACTATGTGTAATTTGGTCCAACTTAAAAGATAAGATAGTTTTTATCTCGGTTATTGACCTCAATATTTATTATTGAAAATTAAATGTTTCTTATGGGACAATTAATTGAAATTATTTGTAAGTTTCATAACTTTCTGACAGATGGCGGTGTGAGTTAATTTATTGACACAACACTTGGTTATCTAGGTTAGGTAACCTTTCAGTAGGCGGCGTTGTATTTCGTTAGCCACAGCAACGGAACAGGTCAGCTAGTAATATTATATAAACGTCGCATTAAATAAAAAATAAAACTCTCTTAGGTCCATTTATTGCATTTATATAATTATTCTCTGATAATATTTATGTTGTGTGAAATATTTGATTAAAAAAAAAAATATATATATATTTTGCGAACTTACAAATATTCGTGTACGGTATTCAAATATACGGTAGGAAGGAGTATATTGCTCCTGAACCAAATCTCCTCCGAGATTGATATATTTGACATCGGTGAGGAGAGATTCAAAAGGGAAATTCTTTCTATTCTTGAAAGAATCATTATTTCTCACATGTAATCAACAAGAATTTTTTTTTGAATTTGCTACATTCCTAGAAATTTCTTTTACACATATTCATAAACTGTTTTTTGTAATGTATATGTGACGTTATTTCTTACATGTAAATGGGAAAAACTAAACCCGGACCTGAAAATCTGGAGCGTAAAAAAAAAGAAGTTAATAATAATTTCTTACACAATAACAAGTTTTAATTAAAACATACCCTTTCATACACTTTTCCATATAAATGATCATCTAGTAAATCCACTCTATGAAAGTGTATTATATAAGTATAATTAATACAAAACAATACCAGAACAGCATGTTAATCTACCAAACTATTAAATGGGAATATAATTCACCGTCTCCAGATATTTTCATATCAGAGGGTTCGGCTCTGTGGAATTCCTAATTTGACCGATAAATCCTACTGATCCCTCAATATAAATATTTAAAAATCTTTCGAAATCCTACATGTATTTAAAATGACTGATTTTTGCATTTTTATACACAAATTCTTTGACAAATCTAATATGCCTAAATTTTTAATGAGAGAGCTAGGTATAATGCTAGTAGCATTAAATTAATTAAATAATTAAATTATTAAAACATTAAATTAATTAAAACTTGTTATTGTGTAAGAAATTATTATTATTATTATTATTACACATTTTTTTGTTGTTGATATCTTTATGATTTTTATATGCAGGTATAATTTATATGAAAATGTACCTAGATATTTTTATTAGAAGGGCACTCAGTCAAATATCTCTTTTTGGTCGGTTGAACCGCGAGACGCAGAAATAAAATTTTCAGATCTCTCGTTGCGCCTCCATTCAGAAAACTTCAGTTGCATTCGTTCCTCAACGTACGCTTATGCATTGCTTTTCAGGGATCACAATGGTGCAAGTGGGACGTTTAGCTTTTGGGCGACCGGCAAAAAGCGGTACTTTCCACAAAGAATGGATTTGTATACACCCCTTCAGTTGCCTTGGATGCAAAGATATCGCCCAGCCAAAGGAAGATGAAATCTCTCCCGCATTCAAATGCCGACGGTTCCGGGTAATATAAAGACATTCAGGTTTCATTTACAGGGTTTTAGATTTTGGTATTAGATTCTTACAACCGTTGAAATTTGAAATCCAAAGTACCCAACAGTGCTTACACGATGAGATTATTATGGATTCCTTTAAGACGAGATTATATCGAAGTCAATTATTGGATAATGGCTCGGTTTGAAGCTTTGGTGAGACTAAACAAACAAAAGTTCAAGTGGAGTTGGTTTGAGTTTCAGTAGAGGAACTTGCTTTGGAGCCGGCGATGCGGATTCAACACCCAAGGCGCTGGCGCTGGGGCCACTTGGCTACTCTAAGTCAATAATGCAACATTTAGACATCGAGATCGCTTGGATTGGTGGCGATTTAAGACGTTCCGAGTTAATCTGTAATTGAAATTTACCACTCGGTGGTTGGTGAATCCATGTTTTTAATGGGATCTAGAAATCGGATGTACAGGATGTTAAGAGACGCACCTGACTTACTTACCGAGTAATTTCTTAGCTTATTTGGGATAAAGAATAGGGGAAGGGGGGGGGGGGGCAAAGTGGAAAACTTAACTTTAGTGTATCTACAGATTAATTAAGAAATTGTAATTTATTTTTTAAAAGTTTATAAAAATAAGTAACTTACATATTTTTGGTAATTGAAATAAAATAATAATAAAAGAGAACAGTTTTGGTAATGTATGCCCCGCATAGCAGGGCAAAGTGGAAACGTAAAAAGGGTAAAGTGGAAACATATAATATAGAACAATAAAATATTTTTTGTACATTAGCTCCACACAGGAGGCCCTGAGGCAAATAATCTCCCTCAGGGCCTATGTCATCTTTGGGAATGCTGTGTGGGGTAATTGAGCGTTCATAAGGTCAAAGTTAGTCGGTACATATTATTGTACGGTTGTATACCTGGTAGGTATATATAATAAATATTAAATTTTTTTTTTGTATGAACACAAGAGTCCCGACTATTCCCGTCTGGAGCCAGTGTGACTATGGCATCCCCGACGGGGGTATGTTTTGAGGCTGAAGGTAGTAAAGGGGAAGGAGATGGGAAGAGATAAACATTTCAATTCTGAATGGTGGTCTTACACCAGGGCGATACTGAGAGTATCTTCCACTCTGAACTAATATACTGTTTATTATTTTTAATTGATTAATTGTGAAATAACACTAATTAATCAAATAAAATTTTAATTTAATTCCGACCTTCGGATCGGAAGTCCAAAGTCTTATCCCCGATCCACGCCGGCCATCAGGTTTGGATTCAGGAATGTTAAAATATAAAATAAAAACTCTTTCACAGTGATTCTGGATCCTTGTGCCATGAAAAAATTAAGCAATTATATGTTCCCATCATTTTAAAGCTGTGAAACATCAAAAATTTATCTAATATATATATATATATATATATATATATTTTTGGCGACTCTTCTTATATATATAAATAAGAATAGTAGCCAAATTATTTATAACTCACATCATAGACTAACCGATCTAACCTTTTTATTAAAATTATTAAAATCTAAATTTGATTGCTGTGAACTCTTGCATTTAATAAATCTACATGTACCTACACGAACTACTAGACAAACATTTTATATACACACATATTTACAGCGCCCTTGAGGTGATTTCCAATTATTATTATTATTATTATCTCATCCTAACTATTAATTGCATTCCCCAATAGAACGATTACATAGTCTTGGTAACCAATATTTAAACAATATTGATGTATTTGACAATAATTTGATTTTGGCAAACTTTAAACGCCGTATGTGCGAACTATTTCTACTTAATTCATAAACTGTTGTAAATACCAATTTTATACATTTTTATTAATACCTATTATTGTTGATTTGGAGGAAATTGGCAGGCTATTTTTTTTTTTAAACTTTATTTATATTCTGTATTACCTACATTTTGTCAACTCATATGTTATCTAACCTATATTATGTGTCTTAATATTTTCTGTTATTTACCTGTATTTTATTCGCTTCTAACTCTTCACTGTAATTGATCAAAACATGTATTGATTTATGTATGTAAAAGCGCTATGGGCGTTTAAATAAAAATAAATAAATAAATAAAATAAAATAAATAGTCAGTACTGGCAATAAATAAAATTTAGAAATTTATTAAGTTAGTTTTTAGTATCTACGCTTTTTCCTCGGTGGCTTTTGACGCTGCAAATGTTTGCTGCACGGCACTTGGAAATAAAGTAACTGTCATGTTCGCGCAGCTTTCCTTCTGTGATTGAGTTTATGAAAATTGGCACTCCTCCTCTTATGCTGTCACGTTACACCTTACGTTTGTACCACGCGTTTCCTTGAAAATCCTGAGATGGATGTTTTTGATTGTGTTTCTTTTCCATTTTTAAGTCGGAATCATGAATTGTGAAAAGGCAAAAGGATTGAGTAACTGATTACCTAACTTCCGACCCTAGAATTCCCAGGGGCGCGGATAACCTGCGCGAAGGTAACTTGGGAAGCATTCGCATTATTTAATCTGTTCTCTGAACTCTCCAGAGCACGTACCCTTCCCCAGTGCACTGGATACTAACTTTTTCCAACTTATAACTAAGATTGAACAAAGGTAGTTTCAACCATTATTTTTCTTTGTGTAAGTCTTCTGGTTGATTTTTCATACAATAATATCTTTGCATAATAAGATTAGCCATATTACTTTTAATCGCGAATAATTTAATTTAATTAGTTTAATAGTGACACAAAGGCCAACAGGCTAAAAGCTATCTGGGTGTTATATAACAGTGTTGTAGTCACGCATTGAATAAATACTGTATAGTGTCTGTTTAAAAATAATCCTAATGAACCCATTTTACTGACTGCGTAGTAAAAACAAATTGTTAGCAATTTGTAGCCTGGCAACGTCTTTTTCGGCGGCGCGGTGCATACGCGTTTTGTTTTCGTCTTTGAATAACAAAATATTTCAATTTTTCTTACATATCTACTTAATCATAAATCTATGATTTATTTTAAAATCCACTTCGCGAAGATTATTGAAGTAAAACTTCTTTACGCACGCTTGACTTGGTGAGTAAGCTGGCGAATGCGTTACGAAAAGTGTATTCAAACGTTACGAAGTGCGAGGCGAACGGGCTGGATCACACTGTGGGAGCAAGGGAGAGCAGTGCGTGTTTCGCACATTTTCTTTCTCTCTTCCTCCCATAGCCAGTGCATGAAATAATTCAGTCAGTATTTTGAAATACCAGTGACGCGCGAAACGCAGGGAGAGCGGACATCGATGAGCACGGCTTTATCGGGCGAGGCGAATGATAATAAATTTAAATAAATATTTGTAGAAAATTAATATATGTACATACATGTAGGATGTAGGTATATATTTTATACATATAAACAAATATATATATGTACATACATATAGATGGAACTAAAGAAGTATTACTTCAGTCGTGTGGTCTAAAGCACACTCGTATTTTTTTTACATTATCTCGAAGATATTTCAATGAACGTCCATAATGTCAATTACATCAAATCAAATAATCAACGTTTTATAACAAACATAAAATTCACGATATAACTACCACTCCTACAAACTATAAACTATAATAATAATACTCTACAATGATGATAGACCCAGAAACTCAAAATTATATACTGTACACCCTAAGAGATGAAGGAAGTGAAACCTAACACTAAAAAAGTGAAAAATAATTATTACGCAGTGAAATAAAACACAAATGAAAGTTGGTCCACTAAAACAACATACAGGCACGTGTAAATAAAAACAAAACAACATAATGTTTCCAATCATGAATTTACTATGCGGAAATACTTAACGCGGGAAGACTAACGGATCTCCCTGATGATTTCCCTTGAGGAAATTTATTAAATAAACATTTTTTTACACAAGCTCTTTGATGTTTGAGGATTCATTCACCCCTACTAAAAAATAACTTATTGGTTTTCAAAAATTAGAATATTTGCCATCGATATAATGGTTTACCCGCGGAAAGCCACAGTTTATGCTGAAAGTCGAGTCCTCACTTTAAAAGCCACTTTTTCAGTTTCATTTTGGGAATACCAATGAAGCGGATACCTGTATTACCCCTCTCCGTTACGTTCCATAAAAAGCAATAAATCTGAAAAGGGAACATTCTGGAACGAGGTCAAAAGGCTTATCGGCCGATTACCGATATTTTCAGATTATGGTAAAACTTAATTTTATCATAAATCAAGGCTGAGTTATAATCATTTGTCTACTAATTAATATTTACTAGAATTGCTTTTTAAAAACATGGCGGCTTTCTAGGAAATTTTCTACAGTATATGTTATGAAATGATTGGTCAACTTTTATACGCCGGAGGGATGAAATAAATAAAAATAAAACCGTTTTAACTTATAAACATATTGTTGAAAACTAAATAATTTTTTAAAATTTTTAAAAATTTTTTTATTTCATATTTGAAAAAAAGCGTCAGATGTATTAAAATGAAACTAAAAAAAATCTCTCATGTTTATGCATATTTTTTTATAATGTAAATCTCTAACTTTAAGTCACAGTTGTAAATATGTGTGTCATTATGTTAGTTTTAAATCAGCAGTTACAAAAAGTAATCATAAGTCACTAGCTATAATAGTAGATTCAGACTGAGTCGACGTACGTATGCATCGCTACGCCTAACAATATCTGGGCTACTTAGCAACCATAGATTTTCAAAGAAAATTTATGTTTTAGAATCACATTGGCCACACGCATCGCGACGTGCGATGTCTGTGGCCATTTTCATAGAAAATGTATGGGTTGCTAAGCATTGTTTGGCGTAGCGATGCGTACGTACGTCGTCCAGTCTGAATCTACCTTAAGGCGCTCCGCCCACTGAGGCAACTGAAAACCAACTAAAACCGGCTGTTTTCTCTGTCTTGATTGGTCAAAAAGCTTGGTTAACCATAGATGAAGAACAATCAGCTGACAGCTGGCAACTATCAATGGCCGGCCAGGGCAACCAGCAAAGCAAGTCGCAAGTCACCGCTTGCGTTACCATTGACAACGGGGTTTTGTGTGATTGTGAAGTGTGCGGGCCATCACATTGTCATACAAAGACAGTTGGCAGTTAAGAGTTTTCAGTTGCCTGAGTGGGCGGAGGCGCTTAGTCTTTGTAAGTCACTTGTTATAATCATAAACCTTAGTAAGCCAGATATATAAATTTTGTTTATACATTTGTACGGCGCCCTTGAGGTGATATTTCACAAAAACGGCGCTTTTTAAATCAGCCAACTATTATTATTATTATTATTGTGTCTTTTTGCCTTATCTTCCGCCATTTTAATCTGAAAGTTCATTTTCTGATTATGGAAATATAAATTATTTCGTCCATAGAACTTTTAAACAGAAAAATCTGTACAAATTTGAACAAGTATAGAGTTCAACTGATTATGTTAGGAATAGATAACGATAATGTCATCCGTAGATAACGGGGCCTTGGACATATCTTGAGTTTAAAGCTAGACATTTTTGAAGTGAAATTTCTTTACGCACGCTTGACTTAGTTGTTTTGCGAAAAGTGTGATCGGGCGAGGCGAACGATAATAAATTTTAATAAATAAATATTTGTAGAAAATTAATATATGTATATACATGTATATTTTACATAAAAACACGCACATATATATATATACATATAGTTGAATATATACATAAGTCTTACTTCACTAGTCACTATTCTTACATTGGTCACGTATTTTAATACATTTTGTACAAAATATTTGTTTGTTAATGGAAGTTTTTTTGGATATTTGTTTAATTTTATTCATTTGTTCTGATGGTTGAAAATACAGCGCAGTTAAGAAGGAAGGTTACTATAGTTTTTAAGGCTTGGTAAATATAATGGTTTTGCGTTTTTGTTGTTTTAAAATTAGGTGTAATAAATGGATTTCCATTTCTCATTTCCCTATCATTTTATTATTAAAGCATAGTCCTCTGGCATCACAAAACTATTGACATATTGTGTACCTACTGCATTCCATCAATAAAACTACAAAGTAATTTTTTAAGCAGATGTATATTCTGAAAAAACTTACCAGAGATATTTTTTCTTATCAAACCTTCGTTGTGCCAACGTGTTATATTTATTATTACTATCCAACGCATAAAAAACCATGAATAGTATTTTTTTAAGGCAGCTTTTACGTGATGATTCCTCTGGGAGTCGGGGAGAAGGGGAGAAGGGATATATGCTCTATAAAAATCGATCCCGACTTACTTTTACGACACATCACAATGACATGGTTGAATTTTATAAATAATATTATTTATATGTTCAAATGAAAACATTTTATCATGTCAACTATAAATTATTTATTAATGGAGACTGATTGCAGTTAATATAAATACATCGTCTAAATAAGCTAGCAGTCCACAACATAGTTTTGACACTGACACCAATTTTATTGCAGAGAAAAGTTCCGCGCACAGATAATGAACGAAAGTATTATGTAATGGAAATAAGATTCCTGAGGTGTACGTGTGTTAATTTTATATCCGGAGATCCGAGAATAACATAAGGCCAACGTTAGTAACCACAAGACTAAGATTTAACTTATTGATAGTGTGGACATACACTGGAGTCAGAATCTAACAAAATTGTGCTCATGAATGTTAGTGGCGGGTTTTCATTAAACTACACTGGTAACATTGAAAAATTCTTCTTTATTGATGTTGTTTTTTTTTTTTTACATTAATTCCACAAAGGAGACCTTGAGGAAACTAATTTCCCTTAGAGTCTATGACATCTTTGAAGTTGCTGTGTGGAGGGTCTTTTTTAGGAGAGGGAGGAATGAACATGGGTTTTGAAGAGACCCATGTAGAGGCCGGCAAATCGTTCCACAGCCGAGCTGTTAAACTCAAGAACGAGTTGTGGAAGCGACCCGTTCTAATGTGACAAATGTCAACCGTGTACATATGTTGGGCGCGCGTATGGCGTGCTTCCCGACTATGCACCGCTGCAGGGAGTATCAATGACGCTAGTTCCTCGGAGCATCCTCCATTGAAATACCGGTAGAACAAGGATAGCATTCCTACCCGACGCCTGTACTCTAACAATTGCAATCCGCATATTAAGGTCGGATAATCGTTTTTTCTGGTACTTTGGGGCTCCTGATCAGAGATGGTTGCAAAATTCAACGGTGGGGCGCACTTGCGATTTGTATTGGGTTAGCAGTTGTGTACTATAAAAGTATCTGCGGGCCCAGTGTTTCTGTGTTTCTCCCTTCCTATAACATGGATCTCTTCAAAACCACTCCTTCCTCTCCTCAAAAAGATCTCAACCCAGCATCTTCAAAGATGACATAGGCCCGTAGGGAAATTATTTTCCTCCGGGTCTCCTGAGTGGAGTTAATATAAAAATAAAATGCTCTTCCAAAAAATAATTTTCTTTATATGAAGATTTTTTGAAGTAAATACTTCTTTACGCACGCTTGACATGAAGGGTAAACTGGCGAATGCGTTACGGAAATTACAGCGTTACGAAAAGTGAAATACGTTGCGAGGCGAACGGGCTGTATCACATTGTAGAAGCAAGAGAGAGCAGTGCGCGCTAACATTTTCTTTCTCTCTTCCTCTCATAGCCAGTGCATGAAATATTGCAGTCAGTATTTTGAAATACCAGTGACGCGCCAAACGGGGAGCGGAAGTCGATGCGAACGGTTTGATCGGGCGAGGCGAATGATAATAAATTTAAATAAACATTTGTAGTAATATATGTATATATTTTGTATATATTAACGTATATATAGACATACATATAGATGAAGCTAAAAAAGTATTTACTTCAGTCGTGTGGTCTAAAGCACATTCGTATTTTTTTATTCTGAGCAGGCATATCTCCAAAATGCGGCGTTGCTACTTACCTCTGTGGAGACATAGTGTGACGATTTGTTAGCTAATTATTAAAATTACACATGAATATATTACGAATAGGTACACGCTTGACATAATGGTGAAACGGCGATTTGCCGCAAGTAATAGGTTCCTCTGAATTAAAGCCATCAAAGTGCAAATTACTGCTCATATAAAATGACTTTATGATGGCGATTTGGGT
Source organism: Limnephilus auricula (assembly GCA_951813805.1). Lineage (NCBI taxonomy): Eukaryota > Metazoa > Arthropoda > Insecta > Trichoptera > Limnephilidae > Limnephilus > Limnephilus auricula. The sequence continues at coordinate 16,121,550 of OX638391.1, read as the reverse complement.
ACCTACCGACCACGACTACTTACATTATTGGGGTTATGTCATGAAGACATTACCCTCCCATATAACTATCCAGTACAGTCTAGTTAGGGGCCACAATCATCTTTAAGAACACTGCTATATTACCTTTAATCCATAAGTTAGCACTACCACCACCAGCGAGTAATATTCTAAAAGGCTGGTATTATAATTTACCAGAGACACCCAATACCTATGTTTGCCTACCAATTTACCACTCGAAGCTTTCTCATGAATAATTTAATCAAGGGGATGAAATCTAACAAATTAATAATGGCAAATTATTTGAGTGTTTAAAGGATTCAGTTTCATCCCGTCACAGTAAACAGCAACTCGTCGCTCGGGTTACGAATAATAATGTTACATAAGCCTGTTTACATAATATTCTCGATACAGATTTTGTATTTGCCAAATTGAACGTCCGCGAAAATAATTCAAACGTTAAGAGGACACAGTGGTGCTATTCGAGACTTCGTCTGTTGTATAATATAAGAGATTATATATCAGAAAAAAATACGTAGGTAAGTCTACCGATAGTCTCATTCTCTCGGTGCTGGTCTATGGAGACACAGTGTATGGTCCGTCTTTACTAAAGAAAACGCAAAAACAAGTGCAACGTGTTCAAAATGCATGTGTCCGATATTGTCACAATGTTTCGAGACGCGAGCATAATATCTCGCCTTATCTCTATCGGCACCGGATCCTAAATATGTTGAACAGAAGGAAGTTACATCAAATGTGTCAAATATACAATTTGCTGCATTCAAAGTTTCTTACCTATCTGTTTGATAGACTGCAGTGGTCCCGTGACTCTTATGCACACAGTACACGCCAAAGGGACCATTTACTAATTCTCCCAAAACATAAAACGGCTGTATTTGAAGGAAGTTTCAGTTATTCATCATCAAAACTACGGAATGAAATACCACTGTCTATTAGAATATCGACATCTTTGCAGAGCTTTGAGGCTCTACTGCGAATGGTTGCTGACTGCACAGTTAACCGCATAACATTTTAATTTTTAATTAATAATTAATAATAATAATTTACAATTTACATTATTTATATATTTTTAATTATTTCTATTTATTTTTTTTATTATTTATATTGTTTATGTTGATTTTGAGATTTGGTTTGATTATTTTTATGTAATTTAATTTATTTGTATTTTTTTCTGTCTTTTATTGGAGGCACTGCTGAAAACCAGCTGCATTCCAGGAGAAATCCTGAATTGCAGCTGAGCAGTGACCTTTTCGTCAATAAAACCAAAACCATGGTTAATCAAAAATGTATATATATAAAAATAAAATTATTGATGAATAAATGATTTTGTTATTATTATTATTATATTAACTCCAAGCCTATCAAAATAAAATAAAGAACACCTAGAAATTTGTAAATTTTTAGTCACAAAAAGTGTTCTCATACGTAATTAAATTTTATGTATCAAAATTAAAGCACTTACCTATCCACTGGCCACAAATCTCCGAATCCCATCTCATAATATTTATACTCTCCCTGTCGTTAAATTATTTTGGAATATTAGGTACATATTTTATAGGCTGCCATAATACTACATCATCGCCTTTCTATTAAAATTGAGCAAGTGTGATATTTTGATATCCAATAAAGCCGGTTTATTCTTCTTCACGCATCATCCCCAGAAATTACCAAAAAAGGTTTATTTTAGTCTCTTGGGTTGTTTTTTTTTATCCCTATTCGTTGATACATGCCCACTAAACTTCATACGTATTTGTCATATATTGAAAAAGATTTATAATTATGTTATTAAAAATATTTAAACGGAAAACAATAGTGTTTTCTCAATTTTTTTTTATTTGATTGATTAAGTTGCATTATAAAGCAAATAAAGAAAGAAAAAAAACTGAGCATAAAACATCTCTGACTCGTAGATAAAAAGATACGTAGAAAACTTCAGAATAAGCCATCGTTATTTTTTGTACGGAGAAATTCTAATCGTCGCCTGACTGCTTAATTGACCATTAGAAAATTTTACAGGAGGAGGAAGTTTTCTTTCATTATTTCAATTAAACATTACGATAGGTTTATAGATGAAGAAATAAAGTGATTAATTATCGTTTTTGATACTTTATTTTTATTTTTAAAATGGAGATAGAACAAAAAAAAACGAGTGCGCTTTAGACCACACTACTGAAGTAAAACTTCTTTAGCTCCATCTAAATACGTATATATATATTAATTTTCAACAAATATTTAAATTTATTATCGTTGACCTAGCCCGATCACACTTTTCGTAATGCCCTCGTCACGCATTCACCAGCATACTCCCCAAGTCAAGCGTGCGTAAAGAAGTTTTACTTCAAAAACTAAAATGGTTGTGTGAACAATTGTGTGAACTTGCGACGTAATGTGAATATCTATTTTTTTAGTACCTAAAAAATGTGTAAGATTTTTTTTAATTTCTTCTGCCGACATAAATATTTCTGGATATTTTTTAAATCATGAACCTACGTAGGATTTACCTGCAAACCTAATAAGAAAACGACAATTAACTTCAAGCGAATATTTCGCGAGCCACGTTTGAATAACGAATATTCCAGGTATTTTTTATTATTAAAACAACAAATTAAATTAAATGGCTGATTGTAATTTTGTGACGTTTTTCGTGAGCGTAGCTTTCATCTGAAAATGTTTTAATTTAGTGGTCGTTGTGCCATCCCGGCCTAGCATGGAGCGGAGGGCTCGCGTTCGCCTGAAACTAGATATTATGTATATTAGCAGTCTGCTTTCGGAATAAACGGCGTCCGTGCCATAACGCAGAAGATATTTTAGTGCGGAGTGGCAGGGTACCCACATGATTTGCCGGAATCCCTTAGTCCTGCGGTCGGGCCTGTCATCACGTAGAAGGTGGCCTCACGCACATAGTACTCTGCCTCTAACAGACTTACAAATAACGACGGTCTATGTGATGTCTATCAACGTTATGCCTTTTATTGGCGAACTCTATCGATGGAGGGTTTTATCTTAAGTGACCACACTTAGGTTATATTGCCCATCCGGGGAGTTTCTCTGCGAAATGTGTACCGCTGATTATGCGCTTCAGAAAAATATGTTGTTTTTTTATTATCCATTTGTAAGGAGTAAAAAAAACCTTTCAAATTACAAACCCAACTTTTCCGGTGCAAATTATTTTTTTATGGGAATATTAAGATCAAAACCAAATCCTTTCCTTCACGCTATCCACTTTCTGTGTGATAATCCTGCGGTATAATTCCATTTTCAATTTTAGGTTTTTATAGACTGAAATTCATCCCTGTCGTTGATTGAAGAGTTTTTAATTAAGGTAGACATATTGCGAAGGTTATTTTGCTTTATGAAAACACCGAAACTAAATATTGAAATTTATAATACGCTACAGTATTTTGAATAATTATTATAAATATTATGAATATTACTAATAATTATGAATTAAGTTAGATAGCCTCAGATTAGACTCAGCATCTGCGAAAAATTTTTTTTTTTTTTTACCATCTTTCAGAGTAGAACCAAACAATATTCAGGATTAAAATTGCTACATTATTTGATTATAGCTGTGCTAAGTAAACAGACCAGCTAAGTTATGTATTTACAACCATTCCTCTTACCAATGTGTGTGTATACACATTTTTTCGTTTTTAATATCATCTGGAAAGCAATTATATAAATTGCCCCCCCCCGTAACTAATGGATTGCTTACCGTAGTTAGTATGAATGGTGCTTAAATGTTTGTTATTGTGTTGTAGTGTAAGATATTTGTGTACTTGGGACGTTTTGATGAATTCTGTGTTTGTATGTATGAGTTTATTATTTGTATATAAGGAGACACGTAATGTATTGGTTTAATTTTCTTAATGTTAATAGTTTTGGTTCCGAATAAAATTTTTTTGTGGACTTTTTGGATCCGTAGTGAATTAATTTTTTGATTACCTTATTTTGAATTACCTGTAAATTATTAATTAAATTAGGACATGCTCTTATTTATAGCAATGAATAATAAATGAATTACATTTCTGTGCTTTACAGATTCACAGTCAATATAGGAAAAAAAATAATAAAAAGCTACTAAATAATAAAAAGCTTCCGTTATGAGATTGAAATTTAGATAAATTCTTAGGGAATTACTGTTTTAATTTATAAATGTGTTCAGTATGTATCTAACTGAGCTGGCGCCCCTTATATAATATATTAGTTCTTACAGATGTCTTCCCTATTTAGATTCAGTTTTCATTTGCAAAAATTATAATGCCAAAAATAAAACCCAAAATTACAAAATTCATAATGCCAAAAATAAAACCCAAAATCATCAAGCTTCACGGGTAAGACAACAGAACAATCTACATCCCGCACTTATCCTAGCCCCAACATCCACTAAAGAAATTGTTGACACAATACTCTCTATAAAAACGAATAGTGCTGCAGGTATTGATAAAATTTCACCTTACATATTAAATCACGTAGCTCACTTTATTACCAAACCATTAAAGCATATTGTAAATCTTAGTTTCAAAAGCGGCACCTTCCCTCACCAACTAAAACATGCAACGGTTATCCCAATCTATAAGGGTGGCGACAAAACAAATATCGAAAACTATAGACCTATTTCTTTGCTAAGTGTCTTATCCAAAATCATTGAAAAAATTGTTAAAAGCAGACTTATCTCCCATTTGGAAACCCAGAAGATTCTCTCGCCCAATCAGTTTGGTTTCCAAAAAAAAAATTAGTACGGAATCTGCAATCTTAGATTTGACTGAGAATATCACAAACAGCCTGGACGAAGGCGATTCCTGCCTAGCCATATTCCTGGACTTATCCAAAGCATTCGACACGGTTTCCCACCCCATACTTCTAGATAGGCTATCTCAAATAGGCATCCGGGACTCAACTCTCAACTGGTTCTCCTCATACCTAACTGATAGATCACAAACTGTGAAAATTAACAACATAGCTGTAAGTAACCCTTTACCAATCCAATTCGGAGTCCCACAAGGAAGTGTTCTAGGCCCTATTTTGTTCCTCATATACATCAATAAACTCTGTAACCTACCCATAATTGGAAAACTAATATCCTTTGCTGATGACACTGTACTTATAGCTCGACATAAAAACTGGAAAGGAGCATTCGACATAGCTCAACACGACATAGGCCTTGTGAAGAATTGGTTAGATGACAATCTCCTCACCCTCAATGCTGGTAAAACCAAATTCTTAACCTTCAGTCTAACTGCTGCAACCCAACCTACTGATAATCAGAAATTAACAATTCACTCTTGTCCAAGACCATACTCTTCCTGTACTTGCCCAAACTTGGAAAAAGTATCCCATATAAAATACCTGGGGGTCATAATTGATCATCATCTTCGTTGGAATCAGCACTTAGCCACCCTAACTCCCCGAATTCGCAAGCTCTCTTATGTCTTTCGAACACTACGAAATATCCTTACTCCTACAATACTGAAAACAGTTTACTATGCTCTCTGCCAATCCCAATTAGTATATGGCATCATAATTTGGGGCGGCTGTGCTCGTAATTTTATTGATCCTCTACAAAAAGCCCAAAAAACGATAATACGTGCAATCAACAAGCGACCGACAAGATACTCCTCCACTCGACTCTTCTCTGAATACAACGTCTTAAACATACGGCAACTCCATCTAAAATTTACACTAACTCATTTCTTGTTTAAATATACGAAAAAAACCCTCTTACAACACAATTACACCACCAGAACAATAACAAACCGAAACTACAATGTACCTACACTACATACCACGTCAGCTCGAAGACACTTCATGTACCTAGCTCCAAAAATATTTAACCTTCTCCCTGACAACTTAAAAACTGAAACCCAACCCCATAACTTTAAAAAACAATTATCTCTATGGATCGTCACACTTAGGAACTATGATATATAATCTTTTTTTTTACTTAAATTAATTTGTATAACTCTAATATCTATCAATATTATAATTAACCTATTATTATAAATTATTTTTATCAAAATATTTAGAAACCTCGATGTATATTATTTGTAATTTAATTTAATTTAATTTGTATAATTTAGTAAATAATAATTCAATTTATCAACCATCATACTATGTAACTTATAAATAAATTATTATTTATCTGTAACCCACATTTCCATAAATTCATTGTCATATTATCTGTAAACTACACTATCATCAATTATTTTATTATCTGTAACTTCGTTAACATAAATTCAATGTTATATTATCTTAAATTTCATCTATCAATTATTATTTTATCTGTAAATTTCATTGTCATAAATTCCTTGTTATATGTATTACCTGTAAACATCATTATTATCAATTACTATATTATATGTAAATTTCATTATCATAAATTCATTGCTGCATTAACTGTAAACCTCATTATCATAATTATTATATAATCAGTAAATGTACTTCATTACCCATATAATCTGCATACTTCACCCGCCATAACACAGGGACATCCCTAGCATGGCGGGCGAAATAACACAATATGTACACTATGTATAAAATTCTTTAATAAATAAATAAAATAAATAAAATAAAATAAAAATGGCGACTTTTGTCGTTATTTTTACATGACCCTAGATGTAAATTTATAATGAGTCTCGTGTTTTAAAATAATTGATCATTTTAATTTCATTGTGTGTGTTTTTTTTTTTAAATAAATATAATTATTTAAAGGATGGTTAATTAAGACGATAGACTTCGCTTTTCGGCCCATACAAAAAGGACGCCCGGGAAAAAACACTTTTCTACATCGAAAATTGCACAAAATGAATATATTTTTTTTATAATGCCTTTTAGAGGGTAAAAACTATGTCGGTATGTTTTCGAATATTTGATGCGTTTCGTATTAACGTAAACATTCACTGTCAAACATGTACGATTTATCAAAAAATATTATTTAAGGAAAAACTGCTGCTAACTCCACTCTCATAAAGAATTATAAAATTATAAAAAGCTACCGACGTAGCTTCTTCTTTCTAAAAAATATATATTTTTTAAAATTTCAATTTCGTGAAAGTTTCGGTGTAGAAAAGTGTATTCTCCATAAACCCCTTTTCGAGCGATTTCTGTAGGTAAATTTGAGCGTTGTCTCATTCGCTCATTTCGCATTCGCATGTATTGTAAGTGTACGTGAGCTTATTGTGAGCGGGACAGAATGACAGTCGAGGGTGTTCCGCGTGTCGTTTAAAGTCTAGCCTCTTAATTTCTTTCATTTCAGTAATTCATCCTCATCAAAATTTTGCCCGCACATGTTAATAATTTTATAACCTAAAAAAAAGTGTTAAAATCTTAATTCATTGGCTATCACTATGCTGTGTACCTACTAATTTATGTATAATAAAAATAAAGTTATAATGACTTATGTGAGAAGTGTTTGTAATACATATTATGTGAATTTTAAGATGCATGGAAGGAATTTTTAGTCTAGCTGCTAATAACGATGAATAAATGTGGGTACAGAACATTTTTGTTTATCTGTTGGTCATCATCATATGCTCACTTTCGACTTTCCCTAAAACTAGAAGGCAATCATTAACCAATTTGCGCACAATGCTTATACTTTTCGATATCATGAATCGTGTAAGAGTAAGAGGTTAAACAATTGTGAACCTAGTTTGAATTGTCTTTGGGCAAGGGATGTCATGGTAGCTGGTGGAACTACTGGATTCTTCCTTGTCGTGAATCGTGTAAGAGTAAGAGTCATGAATCGTGTAAGAGTAAGAGGTTAAACAATTGTGAACCTAGTTTGAATTGTCTTTGGGCAAGGGATGTCATGATAGCTGGTGGAACTACTGGATTCTTCCTTGTCATGAATCGTGTAAGAGTAAGAGTCATGAATCGTGTAAGAGTAAGATTCATGAATCGTGTAAGAGTAAGAGTCATGAATCGTGTGAGAGTAAGAGGTTAAACAATTGTGAACCTAGTTTGAATTGTCTTTGGGCAAGGGATGTCATGGTAGCTGGTGGAACTACTGGATTCTTCCTTGAATGTCTAGTGTCGTGATAATGATCAACGGAAGGGTAGTGGTGACGTTGATAGACGTATGTAATCTTTTTTTAATTATGTATAGTTGTCTTAGATACATCTAGAGCTCGCATCTCTTCGAATAATACATCACTGGGGTACCTTAATGTTATTTTTTTAGGATGACCTTTAGTAGTAATTTATGTGCTTTTGATAAGGGTTCCAGTATTGTTTAGGTACATCCGCCCCATCCTAAGGATGAATATTCAAGTAATGAGTTACACATATCATAATATATTCGTTTCAGATCTTTAATGCAGCGAATATTTCTAATAGTCAGGAAAAGATGTGCAAGTTTTCTGACCTTTGTGGAAATTGTGTCTATATGTACGTCCGATCTCAGAAATTTGACTATGACAATTCTCAGATATTTTATACTATCCACACATTCTTAGGGGTTACAGTTATAAGTAGGTGGGTTATTGCAGTGATGTATAATAATGTTTTGTGTTTTCTTTGGTTGTCCCACTTGAGTTGCGCTAAAGCGGATGGATTTTGTTTTATCCGTGTTGAGAGTGAGTAGGTTATTATCTAGCCATTGGATAACTTTGTTTATACCAGCTTCTGCTTTACTATGAACTTCATTCCAGTTTTTTTCCTTCAAATAACAAGACTGTATCATCTGAAAAGGTAATATCCCACTAAAGTTCTTTTGGTAAAAATGCCTTCAGACATCTCTCTAAAATTATAAAACTTATATAATTAACAATAATCTTATCACTGACAAACTGTTTGGTTGCGAAATATCTTGAGGGTTGAAAAGATTATTAAATAATTCTTTCCGTCAGCATTCAATGCGCTGCGAATGTAAAATTCAGTTTTATGCAAAACACAATCTCGGGAAAATTTATGAAACCCGTAAGTGTTTAAATGCAAAGCCTTTTTCATTTTAATTTTAATTGAATAAACGTTGGAAAAGTATATAATAATTAATTAATCTTTAACATGGGTTCGTACCAGGTAGAACCTCATTGAACTAATGCTTCGCAGAAGAAGATAATTAATTTGTAATGTGCCTCGTTTCTCTCATGTAATATCATAACTTTTGTGGTAGCCTTTTCATTGAAATTTCAGCCCGGTTTTATTTACATTCACTCTGAAGTTCAGATTAACGGTTCAGTTAATCTTCTCATTTTCAAATGCATCGTTATTAAACATATATATTACTTTGGTAAATGTAATAATTTCATTAACGTATAATAAACGAAAATAACGTATTGTGTTGGTCAAATTTTATAACTAACTTGTAGAGCTGACGGTATTGTTTAGCTTTAGTTTATTTTTTTTACATTAGATCGCTTTTATCAAAATTACAAATTCTAATTCATAATGAGGATTTAAATTTTGGTTTGGTGCTTGGTTTATCTTAAATGAAAAAGGGAGTGAGTAATTATCTTGATTTTTTGGCAATTTGCACCTTTGTAGGATAACAAAAATAATTTAGTATATTTTGCCTAAGTTTTTGTTTTAAATATGAAAGACGTAATGTATAATAGTAATAGTTAGTGAAATCTTGATGGATTATGACTAAAAAGACGAATGGAACAATTAATTAAAAATAATCATCATAAAAGTAGCTAAGTATAAATGTGGTGCAAGTACAACAATACCCTGACTTTACAGGCCATTTGTAGAAAGAGAATACTTTACTATATGTGCAATATAATAATTTTAACGTGAAAACGTTTTTGAAAGGCTTGCATAGCTTGGTTGTCGACAAAAAATTTAAAGACGTCTCGTGGCCCAAGGGTTGTGATGCCATGTAGTGTAAATATTCTAAAAATCGAACATTGTCTGTTGCTTGTTAGGGCATAGGTAACACTGCAAAAAAATGTAGAGTGGTTAAAGACTTGAGGTGCCTAAACAGTGTAGGCTTTTTAGAATTTGCAACACACTTAAAAGTCAGATCACCATTCTAAGAAATGTTTGAATAGAGAAGAACTGCAATGAATTGGGATAGGTTATGTTTAAATAATATGAAAGTCAGTAACATATAAGAAAGTCTACAGTATAATAATAACAATAATATCCACATCATTAAAAAACGATTTTCTTCTAAATTATTATACAAATACATAGCTTATTTTGAAATGTAATAATTAATATATGTTATGTTCTGCTTATTTGTATCGTGGCTCACTAGCCCACGATGTCTTCTAATTAATAACAACGTAAGTTCGTTTACTGTTTATTGTGAATGGTCGTAAAGACCATATTATTGATGTAAATTGTATTGATGGTAAAGACAATGTCTGATCACAGGTATGCTCTATTTTGGTGTGGCCGGCCGAGACGCGCTCCGACCGCGACTGCTTGCCAATGCGCTCATTCGGGAATCTTCGGCTGTACCGATCATCCCCGAATGAACGTGGACTATTAATAGGTACACGATTATACCTATACACTACAATATATAATACGCATTACTGTAAAAATATTTCACATTTTGGAAGATTACAAATATTTCTAACTGTGGGCAAAGGACTACAACTTCTGTAACAAGTTCGTAATCTCATGGTACACATTCAAAGGTTTCAAGTTGAAACTAAATTTTGCATCTTCATTTCGTGGTTCAATTTTATTCATGTATTCATGTCCATTGGTTATAAATTCAATCTTAAGAATCTGAAGGAGCTTTTCGTTCAAGATGACCGATGAATAAATAAATTAGAGATAACACGGCACCAACGACTGAAATTGGATTAACTGAATATCTCTACAATTCAAATTTTATTTATGGAGTAGTTCGTAAGCCACTTGTGAAGGAACTTCTTTGAGTATATTGGACTAACTTCTGCCCGCGACTTTGTCTGCGCAGGATTAGTACTTCGGTAGCCTATTTTTCTTTTCCTAGGTCCCATCTATGTTTATACCAAAGTTCCCTATTTGTTTAAAATATTTATATTTCTTGATTCGATTCAAAGTATTAGGCAAATACTCCAAATAAATTCACTAATTTAAATATTTTCTAAAATATAATTCATTGTTTTGCAAAATTTCATTCTCAAATTTTGACATTTTCAATTAAACAATAATTATTATTTGTAATATGATATGGAAAATAGCTAGCTTTATAAGTTATAGCCTTTACGTTATTCTAATGTATGAGCTATATTATTGTAAAGTTTCATTTAAAATCCATTGAGTAGTTTTTGCGTGAAAGAGTAACAAACACACATACATCCATACAAACTTTCACTTTTATAATATTAGTAAGATAATGCAACAAATTTACAGCAACGCTGTTTAAAATAGATTCTCTTTGAAGCGTTTCTTGTTTCCACTATGTCAAGCTTCAATCACTCAATAGGGAATACGAAATCCTAGCTGTGGACAGCGGTCTTCCTAAAAAAAGAAATACGTATTAATTTTATTCGTATTAATTTACGTATATATTTTTTGTGTTACCTCAAAATTATCATCGTTAGCCATGTGTACGTATTTGTAAATTCATATATTTAAATTTTTGATTTTGTTTTCGTGAATGATTGAACGAATGCATCAAGAGATGGCGCAACTAGGTCACGCCGTTTGATGCGTAGAGACGTGACAGAAAATCATAACTGTTTCACGATATAATAAAAAATAATGTATCATGATTTAAAAACAACGAGTGTGCTTTAGACCACACGACTGAAGTAAAACTTCCATAGAGAAAGAAAATGTGCGCTTGCACTGCTCTCTCTTGCTCCTACAGTTGATACAGCCCGTTCGCATCGCCCAACTACACTTTTCGTAACGATCTCTTCACGCATTCGCCAGTTTTCCCCCCAAGACAAGCGTGTGTAAAGAAGTTTCACTTAAAAAACTTGGTTTTTTGGTTGGTTGATTTTTTATTTGATATTTTTAAACAACCTATTTTTCCATTGATTTGAAGAACACACCTATTCAAGTATAACTTTAGTTGAACAGGGGGGTAGGTCGATTACCGTTTGTGAGTATGAAAGGTGATCTACCTAGGCAATCTTCTACCGTCAATTTTTAGCGTAATAACAATAACTCATTCTTCGTTTCTTGGAAAGCATTTAGTGTCAATTTACAACTGTTTATTGCAATATTATAATGTTAAATTAAAATTCTACATTAACTTCGGTTATTAATTTTTCCACAAATTTTTCGAGTGAGATTTGGTAGGTAATTTGGTTTCGTATAAACTATAAATACCTATATTAAACTATGAATGTAATTTTTTTTTGCATAAAAAAAAACCTTTGTTGGAGCATTTGATGCGATCACAATTACATACTTATATATTGCTGGCTTCAATAGGACATTAGCCTTTATTTATTTTGGTAATTTTCAGGCATCGAACATAGCATGAATGGTGAACATCGACGTTAGGGAAAAGTACACAAAATTATAAATAAATAATTAAAATAAATTTCTCAACTATAACTATAGCTTTCAACTATAACTAAACTATAAGTAAATATAAATAAATAATTAAAATCAAATTCTCAACTATAACTATAGCTTTCAACAATAACTAAACTATAACTTTCCTCTGACTTCGGAGGTCATATTATCAAAGAGCGAAAATGAACGAACGAATGGTATTTGTCGGGAGAAGTTTGATAAGACTTGCTGAAGTGGTTTCACAAAACTTTCAAACCTATAAATAATATGTTATGTATTGGTTTCGTAAAGATCAAACTTAAATGAAATATGTACGTATTGTGTCTTGCCTGCAATAAAAAAATTATTGAAAGTATTTTCATGTAAAGGAAAATTTTGATACTATTACTGTGGTCGCAACGAAGCATTAATAAATAAAACGAAAATACTTTTAATTGTTTAAAAATCATATCTTTCCCTCATCACACATACTTAATATTATAAAAAAGTGATGTGATTGGTTGTAATGTGTCTTTATTATGTAGACAGTTGTGTGTATGTATCGCGATGGGATGCATAACACGCAGGTCACATCTTGATGGGTGTCTGTGCTAGACTCGCGGCGGGTGGAGACTTGACGAAGATGTTGTGGTCAACCGGCGGTGAAGGACGCGGATCTTCCTGGTCCTCCAGTGAAATGCTTGACATCGTGGTTGGTGGAGATTGTTGTGGCAAACCCCTCCAAGACTGCGATTATCCAATACCAAGAGTTAGTCGTCGAACTTTGTCGAATGTTTACTTTTTATGTTTTCTTCAATGTCGAAGGGTAGACGAGATATTGACAGTACTGTGAATATTGAGAATGTTTCTGATATTTTTGACGTTTCTTTACGGTGTGAATTTGAAATTACGAGCGCATTTTCTTCGAAAAGGCTGGCGGGTATATTATTGAAATTCAAAAACTACTGGTAACCACCGCGGAAAATAAATTTAATGCTGCTAACACGTCCAAAATGACAGAACAACGGATTAATTATGAGGTTAATTTTCATGTGAAAACAATCTAGCCTCTGGCGAAATATTCTTATTGGTCTTAAAGCATCTGCTTCAGTTTGTTCTACATTATGTATTGCAGCCAATATCGCCGATAAATCAGCCATTACATGAAACCTAAACTAAATATTAATAATATGGATACACATCTCACAAATCAATTTGGGAGGCGAGCATGGGTACCGCCGCCCCAGGAACGATTTTTTGGATTATCGACGCTTCTGCTGTAGGTAACTCTAAGAGTTCCATAGGTCACTTAAGTTAGTCACTTAAGTCAGCATCCCAAAAGATGTCCTAGGCCCTGAGGGAATTTATTTTCCTCAAGGCCTCCTGTGTGGAGATAATGTAAAAAAATATAAGAAATACATCTTAATATTTTTTATTTTTTATTTTTATAGAAAGCAATCATCTTTTAGTTTGACATGTTTAATAAAAATAAAACACTTATTTTGTGTAAAACCACGAGTTTTTAGTAATTTATTTAACCCACCGGTTTCGCTTTGCTCAAGCATCATCAGGGTACAAATTAATACTAAACAATAAATACAAAATGTGTGCTTATAAACATATCTAGTAGCCCAGTATTAGGCCTGTTTCCATTAAACTATTGAATATTTCCCTTCATCTCTTTCGATGACCCATTAGTCTGAAATTTATCTGTCGGTTTTTTCTCATTTCATTTATATTAAGGGGTTATAATAGTCTAGAATTTTAAAAAGAAAATATTAAAAAAATAAATTATTTTCATGTTTTAAATCTTTAAAAATATATCCTTAAAAGGATTTTTCGAATTTAGAATTATTTTCGGAGTTATAGCTATATATATGGCGCGCCAACTAAACCGGTCTGGCCGGAACCAATTGAACAATACATGGTAGACGTTGCCCTACTACCTGCAGATAGATTACCCCATAAAACCATTCTTATATTATATACCTATATAATGTATATATAATGCAAATATAATATATTTTTAACTGAGAGTCCAGTAACGTTACGTAAAAACAGGAAACCCATTATATGAATAGAAAAGCCTGAAATTTTACTCAAAACTTAACGCGTTTTTATCGAAACTACTTTTTTCAAGCTGGCGTGCATGATATCAAGAGTTTAACCGTACCGATTTATTTGAAATTTGGTACGACCCTTTTTCACACATCCCTTTATGGCGCAAAGCAGAATCAGAGAAAATTTTTAATTTTTACCATTTAAAAAAAAAAATTAAGTAACATGTTTTTTTTTATACGGCCGCCATTTTTACTGATTAAGAATCTGTTCCTTTTTTTTTCTGATGACCAGACGGGTTGCAATTATGTACGCCAGGGCATTCTGTTTTTTTGGAACCCCCAATTTACCAGCCGATTACTTTTTGAGTTTTGAATACTTTTTTTTGTTACGAAGGATACTAAAAATATTCATCGTTTATTTTTTACGGAGCTCGAAAAAACGCCCGAAATTTGTGCCTCTGGACTAGAATACCCCCTTAATGTACATGTATCCTCACTGTTTGTTATATTTTATCACGTTGCCTCCCTCTGAATTTATAAATAAGCACACATTTTGTTTTTATTATTTAGTAATAATTTTTTCCCTGATGATTCTTCAGCTAAGCAAACCTGTCGGTAAAATGAATGAATAAAAACCCGTTGTTTCACACTTTGTTTTTTCTTATTTTTTTTCCAAATTTTTATTAATTATTGAAAAGGTGTATCCATCAATTAAATATCCACCAATCTTGATACAAGCCATTTTTTCTCTTGACTTTTGATTCGTTTTTTCGTCTCTTTTTTCGTCTCCATAATTTTTACTCATGTTGTCTAAAATAAATAATTGTCATAGTAAAAATTAATAATCTCTCAGTGTATATGCCAATGTCAAACCATTGCCCTCTAATTATTTATAATATTACATTCTTGTTTGCTGTTATAGCAAGCGAAAAATACCTGAAATCCGTACGTGATATCTCAGATTCTGCGGACTCGTCGTTTTATTCATTAACAAAGTTTATGCTATATTTATCAACAGAGTAGTCCCAGTGGACTTACTAGAACGAGAAAGTTTAAGATTAGTTCAGTGTCGTATAAGTAGACTTACCAACACTAATGAATTTTCTAATGCAAAATATTATATTAACTAATTAAAACATATTTAAAGCTATAATATGTTAAATAAAATTTGGATGCCAATATTACTTGTAAATAATATATGTACTCCATAATAAGATATGGAATAACTACATGGGGACATTCAACAAAAACAAATATTCTTTCAGTGCAAAATTTACAATATTCCTTAGTAAAATTATTATTAAACAACGCTGATTACGAAAAAAGACATGATGTACCAAAATCATTACTATACAACTCTGTAAACTTATTACCTGTACGTGCTATATTATGGCTTAAAAATGTGAGCTAGCATACATCTCAATCCGAATATAATTAAATAGATGTTCAACATTTATGTAATAATGACCGAATATTTTTTTAAATTTTTGGTTTCTAATTTTTTGTTAGAGTCGATAATATTGTCGTCAATGATGAAATACGAGTATGTGCGTTTTGTGTTGAAATTTGTTGATCAAGCCATATCTAAATATATTGTTTACATGCTTTGAATTTGCTTAAAAATAGCCATAATGCCCGTCTAATCAGAACGATCTGAAGTATTGTAGGATGAAATGTTAGAAATTCCAGAAAAATTTGAGCCGAAAAAATTCAAAACCAAGAATTTGAAACAACAAAACAATTTTATATGTAATTTAAAAAGTGTTATAAAGTAAAACCTTTATATAGCGCCGGTTCTATAGAATAGACTAACGATGCATGCAGAATTTAGTCTGTTCAGGGGGGCGGAGGGGTGTCCTGAGGGGGTGATGATATTTTCCTCGGGTCTAAAGTGCAACTAAGCAAAATTCGGAACGGATGGCATTCAAAATAATACAGATTTAATCGCTGCGGGGCGGGGGTGAGGCCGCCAGAAGAGGGAGGGGTGCCTTTGTTTTAATCACGGTTTTACATAATCACTGGGTAAAGGGTTTCGGCAAAAATCGATCGAGGGATGTAGGATTGTGTAGAGAAGAGATATACATATTTAATGTTTTATTCTTCATACGTAACTATTCTTAATTTGGGTCATGTAGCATCGCATGTAGTAATCACAGCGAAAGTATCCTTTATCTTGGAGCGAGTTTAAAATATTATTTTGAGTGAATTACATTGTTTGTGGTATAACGGAAATAAGTTATTTAAATAATACGTGCACCATCCACATTCGTCTATCTCTTGTTTATTTTATTTCTGTTCACAAAATTAAATTTACCAATTTATTATGAATGCCGTAGACCAGCGCCAAATATGTAAAAGGATATTCAATAATAGATTCAAAATTATTCATGAACGAATTAATAATCGATCTTTTTATACTGCTGTTCGGTCGTTGTTGGTGGCGTCGATGTCGGAAACTGTCAACTTTACTGGCGTTGGGGAGTTGGGAGGTATTGAACACATTTCGGGATCGTCCAAGCGATTAATTCATTTAGCCGTTTTTCAACTTTATCCATCACTTCTGTATACTGAAATAGAGTTACATAGGTACCTGACCAGGTTTTCGATTTATCCACAGAATTATAAAATTATTTATGCAGGCGGCTTCCTGTGTGGTTTTAAAATTTAAAAAAAGTAATAAATAGAAATTTGCGTGTGCAATGTATATGTGTATGTAGGTAACAATGCATGTTTTATTATTACGCTTTATCTCAACAACGAAATGAGATAGTTATTGATAATAAAAAGTTGACATAATTTTGTTTTTAACAGTTCAAAACAGTTCTGTTTAACGTCAGAACGCCGCGTTGTATTTTTTAACAAAATTTTATTTGATGCCAGGCGTTCTTGCTTGATTATGGTAAAAATATTTACTGAAAAGTTAATTGAATGTATCCGAAAACATCCTTGTTTGTATGACACGAGAAACAGTGCATACAAAAATGTTTCTAGGACATTGTAATTGAAAGTAATGAATCTGGTAAGTAGAAGAAAATATTTATTGGTTAAAATAAGACACAAACTTTTCACGTATGTCGAATGCATATATAACATCGTTGATCTCCTATTCGTTGGCCTTTATTCTATTATTATGTGAACGTGATAATGCACACAGCAGTAACAACTCATTTTCATCTGAATCGCAGGATATCGTGACGAAGACTGATTGACGCCGAACACTCTGGCTTGCGCGTCGTTCAAATAGAAAGTACGCAAAAAGTTACGCTGGCGCTTGGACGCGCGCTAAGTAGGTACGCCTCCCGTTTGACGAAGCCTTAGAGGTATTAGAGAATTTCTATTTAGATTTGGGCGAGTTGACTAATTATTGCACGACCTTTGTTGAAAATCCAATGTTAAGTCAAGATTATAAATTTGTTTAGATTTTTTTATTTTGTCAGGTAGGTATTGTATATGTATTTGAAATTTCTTTCCAAAAAAATTGTATTTTAATAGTGATTTAATTCTGTTTATTAAAGTGCTTTTGGATGCACAATATCTTTTTGTTTTTCCATCTCATGCGTAAACGAATAAATCAGAAGGTTTTCTGACGCATAAGCAGGCCACACTCAGCTGTCGTGTCAGAAGCTTGGATTTTCCAAATATATCCCCCTGCTATTCCCTACCCCTAGTATGTCTTCTTTGCAATCCCTCCCTCTGCGTCTCCCTAGTACCTTCCCCCTCGGCGACCTTTCCTCTGCGTGTCCTTTCCGATGTGTTTCCATATCCTCATTCCCCTCCCGCGTCCATTTTGCGTTCTCTTTCCGCCTTTCCCAACTTTCCTCCTCCCTTCTCCCGTTTTTAACTCTCCCCTTCCACGTTCCTCTTCCTTCTCCCCCCCTTTTTTTGCTTTTCTCTTTCTCTTCAACTGTATGAAATACAAACATGTTATACAAACAACTCAAGCACTACCTATTGGAAATTATGGTACAAATTTTATAATGCCAGAGCTCACCATTGTACATAGAAACCTTAGCATTCACCCTGCTAAGATTTTAAACAAACAGCATCTCGTCAATGCTTTATCGCAAACAGATTATTGATGTAGGTGTAGATATTTCGTTCGTTGCTTATCAACCGTGTGTTTTAAGTATTTTAGTAAAATTTACTTGATTTGTTTTTAAAAAGTGGAATTAATTTTTTAAATATATTTGTCGAACGTCTAGTACGTAACTAATGTATTAAGTTTGTAGGCCGAAAAAGTTTAAACTTTCGAACGGTGAGCTCTAGAATCAAAATATTTCGTCAATTCTCATTCATACTCAATTCGAAATGATATTTTCAACGTCAATAATGAGCCATGGAGCTTTCAAATAAAAGTTTTTATGTCCAAAAATATTATTACACATAACAGAAGTCATCCAGTAAATAATATATTTATGTTTATATATGTTTTTTATGTATATTATATACATATATATGTACATATACATGTATATACATATATTATTTTTTTACAAATATTTATTTATTTAAATTTATTATCGTTCGCCTCGCCCCATCACACTTTTCGTAACGCTCTCGTCACGCATTCGCCAGTTTACTCCCCAAGTCAAGCGTGCGTAAAGAAGTTTTACTTCAAAAAGAAAACCGTTTTGCTCCATGATCGAATCAATCACATGTCGTTACTGGCTAGAACACGAGGTCATCTCACTTTCCATACACAACGGCCCACTTTCCTTCATATCAAAAAAAGGATGGTGCATACCACGTGCTACGAAACATCGGTAGATGTAAAATGTTTTTTTTGTTGTTGTTTTCATTGGAAATCTACCCTTTTTTACTCAAAATATGCATAAGAATCACTGGATAAAGTTTTTCGGGTACATTCTGTAACATCGAATATCTGGGCTGTTTTTTCACAGCTGTTTCGAAAGAAGTAGTACCCGAAAATAAGCCGCGTGAAACAATGGGTAACCCTTTTCCATCACATGTTTAGCGTAGTAACATTTCTCGCCGGCAGGGATGGCGCCTGTCATTTCACCAATGATGGTCATTTGGGGTTACATTTTATTTATTTTATAACGATATCGAAAAAGGTCATGTGCTATAAAATTAAACGCATGGATTTTCAAATAATGCACTCGGGTATTATTATGCGAATACAGAGTTTATAATGAATGCGTCACATAAATTTATATGAATTATTTCGATTGAATCTGAATGTGTTTTAAAATGGGGTACCAGATTGAGGAGTTATGTTCGACTTGACTACTAAGGATGTATACAAAAAAAATTGAAATATTAAATTTAAAAAATGAAACCAAACATTTAAATTCCTTTATTATTGATTGTGTTTATATGGGAAAATAATTTTGATTAGAGTCGAAAGTTTTGCCTAGGTCATTAATTTCTTCAACAGAGCTAAAGGGAACTGTTAAGTTCATATAGATGAATAATTGGTTTTTATTTTTATTATGATGATATTGATATTATTACGACAATGAGTAAAACCTCAAATTGAAATATTTTAATTAGTGAAGACTTTGCTAGAAAGCATCTTGGATAAATTTATCCATTTTAATTTAATTTGCGACATCTATATGATATACATAGTCACGACATAGAAAGCATTTAGTTCGGGTTTGAATCTTGCAATCATACATAAAGTTAGCAGCCAATGCATTGAGTAAATTAAGATAATGGCGATAATTCTCAGTCGAAGTATGATACAGTTAAATATGACCGAATCGAATAGGAACACATTAGCTCAGTTGATAGAGCTGCGCCCCAGAAAGGCGAAGGTCCTGGGTTCGAGTCCCAGATGTTACCGTATCTTTTTCCGATGTTTCTGTTTCAGATTTTCGATCGAGTTTCAAATTGTCTTCATTAATTAGAATAATTGGTTGACTTATTCCGTAAAATTATATTGAATGACACTTATTTATGCTCAGATAAAGTTTTTTAAGAGAAAGCAATTAATTAACCTGTTAAAGTTGTTTTGTATATATTAGCAAAAAAGTTAAATGCGTCCCGCAATATAATATATTAACTTATTCAATAATAAATCACAAATTCCTTTTGTGGCATCAGTTTAATTGAATGGAAATAATTATCTTTGTTTAAACACTCGAGCGCTTTTTGCCACAATATGGCACTATTTCCAAAACCACGGATTGCTTTGTTGTCAAAATATAACGATTTTTTTTATTTTTTTATTGAAGCGACTATTTAATATATAGTTTATTCAAAATATAAAAAAAATATTCTTTAGATTCTTTAAAATGTTTTAAAGTTAACGATTTAATAATTTTTTTAATATAAATCCTACGAATAAGTGATATATGATAATAGACAAAATATAGGTAAATTGATTAGCTATATAGAACTATAATCATTTGTATGTCTCCATATTCAAATTCAGAGGTATGATTTTTTTAATGTGGGGGGAAAATTTCCTTTTGCAATCCGATAAAAAAGTTTTAAATTGCTCTGTCGCTCAATAGTAGTTAAATCACTATTGTAATAAAAAAAAATCTACAGGTTTCAGAACCATAGTTCTTCTTCAGAATTTCATCGTTCATCAGAAACGAAACCAGTTCCTTCATCAGACTAACATATTAATAAATAAAGTATTATTATTTGTTCTTAATTTAATTAAATAATAACGATTTTATTTTTATAAAATTACCCACTTACATAATGTGATTGGGTAAAAACAAATTAAATAATTCGTTGATCTTAAGGCTATTGGGTGCGCGGCCGGTTTCATACAAAAGGTAGTTTTGGAGAGAAGCTCCTGTCCGAGATCGACATTTGACCTCCGTTTTTATTACAAAAATAATTTTTCAGTTTGGTTGGGTATTTTGGCCTCAAAACCAAAACTACGTTTAGTATAAAAGCGGCCTCGCAGCCGTTTGTTTATTTATTTATTATAGATAGATTCAAAAGAAAGTTCAACTTACATATTAGGAAGATTTTGCCTGTCCAATTGGGAAAGTTTCCCGTTCCAGGACAGACAAATTGACAGGTTTAGTTCATATTATTCCTTAAGAAATATACATAATTACATTAAAAAAAAATTCCCTGAAACTAAGTTGTGTACTTAATGAAGAAATATATTGTTCCTCTTAAGAATTAGACTAGATTCAAGGGTATAAAAATCATTAATAAATCTGTGTTTTACATTCACAATTCCCGAACCGAAATGACTAATACCTTCTTTCCAGTCCCGAGAAAAAGCTTTTGTACCACAAATCTTTTAATATTTTTATGGACTTCGATTCTTTTAATAAATAGCATCTGTTATACAGGAAATGAATGTGCATTCAACGGAAATAACTGATTAATAAAATAGTTTTAATAGGCTTTACTCTCGTTTTCAAGAGAAAAGGAGCATTGGGATTGTTTTACATGGTCTTGTACACTCCTACATGCCATATATCTTCGAATTCGAATCTACAATATTATACCATTTTAAACTAATGCAGTCCCATGAAAAATCACCGGATTTCATAATAGCCGGGTACAGTGCATCGGGAATTTCACATTTCAAACCTGGAAGTGTTCTTCGGAAAATTCCTCAGTGAGAAGAAGACAACTCTGAAGCGAGTGGCATAGACTAATCTTGGACAGTAGCTAATATCGAAGGAGGGAAGGAGAAGGAGGTTTCCTTTCATTATTGAAGTAAATACTTCTTTACGCACGCTTGACTTGAGGGGTAAACTCGCGAATGCGTTACTGAAATTACAGCGTTACGAAAAGTGAGATGCGTTGCGAGGTGAACGGGCAGTATCACATTGTAGAAGCACATTTTCTTTCTCTGTTCCTCTCATAGCCAGTGCATGAAATATTTCAGTCAGTATATTGAAATACCAGTGACGCGCCAAACGCGGGGGAAAGGGGACGTCGATGCGCACGGCTTGATCGCGCGAGGCGAATGATAATAAATTTAAAAAAATATTTGTAGAAATATATACATACGTATATATGTTTTATACATTTAAACATGTATGTATATTTATATATATATACATACATACAGATCGATCTAAATAAGTATTTACTTCAGTCGTGTGGTCTAAAGCTCACTCGTATTTTTCAATGAAACATTATGATAGGTCATTAAGATGAAGCTATTCCCGTAAAGGTAAAGGTCTTGTTTGTTTAAATAATTCTTAGTTAAGTGATTAATTATCGTTTTTGATACTTTATTTTAAATTTTAAAATAAAGATTGTACAAAATAAAAATGAAGATTGGAAAATTAAGCACTCAGGCGACGATCTCAATATGAGGATGCTAGATCAAATATTACTTGGTAAAAATCATAACAGCTCTCAAAAATCCAAACAAAATAAATATGCATTTCAAATGAAAAATTATAAAAATCATTTACTTATTACAAGTAGGTACCGACTCCATCGTTCGTCTGAACAATAAGTTCGAATTCGAAATTTGAAATACAAAGCTAACCCCAGTTATAGAGTCCATTCAACCAGAGTTACTGGCCAACGAAATTAGTATTTTGACAATATGGCTTTGTTTAAATAAAATAAGTGAGAAAAAAAGCTAACCGAAAAATAAAATTGCTTTGTGTTACGAAAAAAAAACAAAAATTCTGCGACTTTATATTTTCAAAACACTTTGATCATAAAATAAAAGCGTGTTTTTTTTCTATAGCTTACCATGTGTTGACGAAATTTGAGCTTATGCCACCTCGTGCTACAGAATAAACAAAATTCAACCCCTAAAGCCTTCCAAGCGGAAACCGTTTTGTTTTTGCCATATATTTTCCCATAACGAACGATTGTAAAATTTTATACTCTTTGTTCATTGGTAAATATAACATTATTTTCGGAATTATTCACCTCATTATGCTGATTAATGCTTTAAAGTAAACAAACATTCAATACGAGGCACATATATTTTTCTCGGATTTAATATTTCAGGGGATGACTCTCATTATATACGATCTTTTTGAACTTTTATTCGAAGTTGGAATACAAAATTTAATGTCTGATATTATGCTTGAGTACGCTGGGGTTTGAACCGGCGCCCTTCGGATTCGTTGCCAAGGATCGTAACCATTCGCCTACCGCTACTACGTCTCCTTTGCAATCCTTTTTCCATGTGTCCCCGTTTTCGCCCCTATTTCTCCCTCACTTCCACTCCCTCATCCCCACCCCTCAGTTATGTCTTCCCTGCGTGTCGTTTCACATCACCCGTTTTCAATCCTTAATGTATAAAAGCATTTTTACACATTTTAAACATATTTTATGTTCTGTTCAGCATGGATTCGTATGCAATAGATCCACTACCACAAATTTAATTGAATATGTCGATTTTTTAAGTACTAATTTTGACAAAAGAACACAAATAGATGCAGTCTATACTGATTTCCGAAAGGCATTTGATAAAGTCAGTCATCCTCTTCTGATCCAAAAACTAAAAAGAACAGGTTTACACGGCAATCTCCTGAGATGGATTATATCTTATATTTCGCACAGGAGTCAATATGTACAAGTTAATAGTTATGAGTCCTCTCCCAAACTAGTCACATCTGGTGTTCCTCAAGGATCCCATTTAGGGCCACTTCTCTTTATTATATACATAAATGATCTAACAGCACAACTATTTTGTAAATGTTTATTATATGCGGACGATTTAAAAATCTTTCATCCCGTGAATTCACAAGAAGACTGCAAAACTCTGCAAAAAGACCTACTCACGTTGTCTCAATGGTGCATAGATAATGCCATGGAATTAAATATTAGCAAATGTTATATCATCTCGTTCACGAGAAATGTTCATAAAATTGATTTCCCTTACACGATCTGTGATGAAATCCTAAAACGAGTAGATTACATTAGAGATCTGGGAATCTTACTTGACTCGAAGCTAACATTCAGAAAGCATTACCAACACATTGTAAATCAGGCTAATAGAATGCTCGGTTTCATCACTAGGATCACCAAATCGTTCAAGAACATCAGTAGCTTCAGAATCTTGTACTACTCATATGTAAGAAGCATCTTAGAGTACGGCTCTGTGGTTTGGTCACCACACTATGCAATTCATAGCAACAAAGTGGAGTCCGTTCAAAAAAAATACGTAAGAATTCTAGTTTACAAATCTGGAGTACATCGCAATCTCGGTAACTATACTGAAAGACTTACTCATTTTAGAGAAGTCTCACTCGCCAAAAGAAGAAACGTATCAGATATAATCTCTCTGTTTAAAATCATTAACAATGTGTATGATTCATCTTTAATTAATTAAATTAATTTTAATATAAGGCCGAAATCCACAAGAAATCCGGTAACCTTTTGGATCGACACTTGTCGTAGTAATACAAGTTTTTTCAAACCAACATCAAGAATGACTCGATTGTATAATAGGTACTGCAATCTTCAAGACTTAGATATATTTTCAAACTCAATTAATACCTTCAGAAGGAACTTACACATACTTTTACCAGATGATCTCCGTACTTAAGCCATTTTATTTTTTTAATTTCTAACAATTACTACTTGTGCATTGGCTCCACAAGAAATGTATTTGTATGTCCAAGTGTAAGTACATGTATGCATATACATATATATATGAGTACGTTGTGCACATATATGATTATATGAGTATATTTGTATGTATGTGTGTGTATGTATATATATATATATATAGATGTATATTATATTTATAAGTATGTATGCATTTTTCTTCCTAATAACTGATTTCGATCCTCCTTATTTTTATATACATAATTGAAATTAAATTTATCACTCTTGTAACTAACCAATCATTATTACATAAAGAATATTGAGATGAATGTTGTGCTCACCTATAATTAGAAACATCATTACAACCATGTATAAATGTAAATTACTGTAAAAATTCTGTGATGTATTCTGTTGGCAAGCCAATAAATAAATAATTTTTTTTTTTTTTAATTATAATTACAACGAAAATATGTCAACTCGTTGCTGTCTGCTGTTAAAACTTATAAAAAAGTGTCAGAAGCGGCTGCTAATGCTTCCCTCGTCACATAATTGATACACTTTATTAAAGAATTATTAGACAATATGTTTACATGTGACGTAATAAAAAAAAATACGAGTGTGCTTTAGACTACACGACTGAAGTAAATACTTCTTTAGCTCCATCTGTATGTATGTCCATATATATGTTTATATGTATACAATATATAAATGTATATACATATATTAATTTTCTACAAATATTTATTTAAATTTATTATCATTCGCCTCGCCCGATCAAGCCGTGCGCATCGCGTCACTGGTATTTCAAAATATTTATGCACTGGCTATGAGAGGAAGAGAGAAAGAAAATGTGCGCGCGCACTGCTCTCTCTTGCTTCTACAGTGAGCCCGTTCGCCTCGCAACGCATTTCAATTTCCGTTACACATTCGCCAGCTTACCCCTTAAGTCAAGCGTGCGTAAAGAAGTATTTACTTCAAAACCTAATTTCCATCGTAAGTATTATCAAACTAATAATGAATTGTTGCACACAAATGACTATTGCTGCTATAAACGAACGTACCATTTTATCACTGATCATACACATAATATGCTTAGGAATTATTTTTACAGAAATTTAAATCGTTATTTTATTCTCAAAATAAAATTATAATATACGTAAATTTTCAAATTTAAGCAATAATAAGTATTTCCTGTTATTTATTTAATTATTATTCATGTAATTCATGAAACACTCGGAATTTTTAAAATAAATGAAATACTTGTTATTGTATTTTAATATTTAAAAAAATAAATCTTCTTTGTACAGCAAAGTGGAACATCCAAGTAAAGCCTGACATAGTCGAATAATAATTTCCTGAGCCAGGTTAAGACATCAATAAAAAAAAAAGTATGTGTGAGAAAGTCTTTGAATGTAAGTGAAGCAAGGTTTGTTGGGGAATACAGACAAAGGTGTGAATCGTTCATATCCTCCTTATATAAATTACAAGGTTATTAAACAGATTTTTTTCGAAACTTCTAAAAACCCATTTTGGGAACGGGAAGAAGTTTAAGGGCAAGGTTAGTAGAATGACTATCCGGATCTGAGATCTGATCACTAAACATAATAAAATTCATTTTGAGCAATGTTTCAATTCTGAATGAAGTTCTCTCACAATGGTGAAACTGAGGATGTCATCCACTCCAGAACGAGGTGCACATTAACCTACCATATCTTTTTTTTAAATACATCTATTGTGAATGAATTAATGAGAATGTTTGAAATGGAACTTAATGCACTTTTCGACATCCGATCGAGCTGAAACTCGGCGTAGACTCGTTTTCGATAACAATACGTTACATCATTTTTTAACTTAGTGATACTCATGTACATACATGCATTTGTCTGATATTGGATGACATTATATTAAAACATTTGCAGCAGTTAATTTTCGAAATAAATATCGGTATCATCCAATTAGGATTTGGTCAAACTGAGAGCGGAGTTCGACTGGGGAAGAACGTTCAATCCTTAGTCAAACAAAATAATACTTTTAAATTGGCTACTAGCCGGCCCAATAAGTGGCAACTAGATAGCAAGTTAAAAAGAGACATGTTATGAAAAACTACTTAGTTTTTAGAGGTTAATTTTTTTAAGTAAATCTTCTTTACGCACGCTTGACTTGTTGACATTGTTACGGACTAGGCGAACGGGCTGTATCACACTGTAGAAGCAAGAGAGAGCAGTGCGCGCGCACATTTTCTTTCTCTCTTCCTCTCATAGCCAGTGCATGAAGATTATTCGTAGTTTCATTTCGTTCTTGAACAATTTTGTTGAACAACAAAGAAAATGTGCGCGCGCACATTTTCGTTCTCTCAGTCGTGTGGTCTAATGCACAATAGTAATTTTTTTTAATGTCACCTATATTAGACATATAATTTGGTCCCATTTTCCTTCTGACAAGCAAGTAGAAATAGCATAGGTAGTAGATTCGATCTATTTTAGGTACGCAAGTAGAGAAAAAAGGACACATCCTATGTCAATTTATATTTGCGGGGTTGAAATGGGTCAGGTCTCTATTGAAGCCCTAATGTGGGTCAATACCGAAGGGTTTGTATTATTGTGTTGTGTGGTGGAAGGAATAGGGGAGAGTCAAATTAAAGGGAGTTAGGGAAGGATAGTCACTACTATAAACACCTGAAAACATCAATCTAGTAACAAACCTTACTCAAATATATATGCTGAATGTATATATAATATCTATTTGTGACTGGATACCTCAGAATAAATTTAACTCAACACCACATTTAAAAAATCAATTAGTTATGAAAAAAAAAAATTATTTATTTTTGGGGTGTTATGCCGTGTTACGCTATCTACTTCTTTAGCCAAAGTTTCGGATAACGTTACAGTCTCCATCATCAGGGCAAATGTGTTATTGTTTGTTTACTTATACTTTACTTTACCACAAAAAAATATTATTTATTATACTCTATGTTTCGGACAACGTTACAGTGTCCATCGTCAGGGCAGATGTGTAATTTTTTGTTTACTTTTACTTTACTTTACCACCAGATGTGTTATTGTTTGTTTACTTTTACTTTACTTTACGACAAACAATAACACATCTGCCCTGATGATGGACACTGTAACGTTGTCCAAAACGTTGGCTAAAGAAGGAGAGAGCGTAACACGGCATAACACCCCAATAATAAATAACAAAAATATTTTTGGCCGTGAAAATATAAAATCATATCCAAATAAAAACATGGTTATATAGAATATATAAGGCTAAGGGATGGGCTATTGAATTTTTTTTTTTCATAGTTAAAGACTTTTTAAACTATAAACTATAATTTTAAACTATAATACCTCCATTTAAAGAATCAATAAATATCTCATGAGTCATTAAGTTGTAAGCCGATGATGTATAATGACTGACTAACTAACTAACTAACCATCACGCCGTTTCTCTGATGGGTTAGGCAGAGAGGACGAACCGCCTAACAACTCAGTCTTGGCATATACTCCTTACTTCATTCACATTCATACATCTTCTCATACATACTCTTCTATTATTTCGACTCCTGACATAGTCTGACTGAATTATCTGGTTCACTTGATCTAGCCATGTCTTCCTCGGGCGTCCACAACTTCTTCTTCGATTTGCATTTGCGTCATATATTCTCCTTACAAGTAATGACGAGTAATGATGTTTTACAAATAATGATAAATAATGATATTTTACGTAAGCAATCCAAAGGGAAACAACTCTGCAAAAATGTCATTATGCTAGAGCTTATGAAGAAACAAATAGTACTTATTTCTTCAAACTTCGCAAAATCGCTTTGTGGCGTTATTTTTAATTAAATGAAACAAATAACTTTGTATCAACCACAATTATATAATCACAATTACCTACATGTTTTGAAACCGATGGTTTCTTCGTCAGGGTAGTTATGACATTAAAGAAAAGAAACAAACACAAAAAACAAAAAAAAACAAACAAGTATTGACTAAAAAGGACGATGGACAAAAATATTACAGAGATAGGTGATTAATTAATTTAAAAATATCGTAAAAAACAATTATTTAAAATTAAATATAAAAATTATTTTAGAATATGAAAAAATTACATTATATTATAAAATAACAAAAGATAAACAAGATGTTTAAACAACAAAAAATAATTTATTTTAAATATAAGTATTAATTAGAAAATAAATTTAAGAGATGGCTATTTTAAAAAAATATTTGGTTATTAATAATATTTAATTTACTATTAAGACTTTTTCTAATTTCTAAAGTTTGCTATCTGTTGTGTTTGTGTATAAAATTTTTAACCCTTTATTTATATCAAAAGAATGATTAGTTTCTAAAATTTGGTTGGCAAATTCAGCAAATACCTTAGATGTTCCTTAACTCTAATATTAAAATTTCTAGTAGTCTTTCCTTTATAAAAAAAGTTACAATCGTTACAAATTAATTTATAAACCCCAGATTTATTCAAAAATTCATTACTACCCTGACGAAGAAACCATCGGTTTCGAAACATGTAGGTAATTGTGATTATATAATAGTGGTTGATACAAAGTTATTTGTTTCATTTAAATAGTAGATATTTATTTTATCGGCTAGTTTCTTACATTAGTGACATAAACAATCGAAACTTAACATTACTTGAAATTTAACATTACTTCAAATTAAAATCAAGAAATATCTTAAATCATGATATTGCACCATAACGAAGATTTTTTAATAATAAAGCACCTTAACCCAAAGAGCTTGTAGATTTTTTTAGTAAAAAATAGATAACCCAACTGTGCTAAGCGTTTGATAGATAAGCGATATTGTGTTACGCTGAAACTTTTAAAATCTTCTTGTAACAGTGTCAATGAAGATTTTGATAAGAATGGAAGAGTCGATAGATTCTCGATAATATTATACTCTTTAGAAATTGATAAAGCAGAGTCTATTTTACCGAATATATTAAATTTGTAAGGCTTTCTTGCTCAAAATTAATTAAATTTATAAAAGCATCAAAGAAACAATGGATTCAGAAACAATACATAATGCAAGATCTATTTAAATTAATGACATCTTAAATAAACCATCTTATCTTGAATCATCAGCTGTTGATTAATTTTAATTTTCTTTGAAAGTTTTTATTTTAAATTATACGAAAAGAGAAAATAATTAGAATGCTTTATTATAAAACTATCAGAATAAAAAAATCTTTCCGTAAAAATCTGCAAACATTTTCATTCGGAGTTGTCTTCATAGACTAGGGGCAAACTGGAAGAAGCCATCAAATATCTACACTTGTTGTAGACTATATCCTATCCATTCATTGCTTTTATCGAAAAAAACTGTAAAGAAAATGGAAAAGATACTATTAGTCGGATAAAATAAAGAACCGCAAAAAATAAGCAGAAAACCCTCGGTATTTTTACAAAACGGCTTAATATACCAATTTTTCTGTTCAATCGTTCAAATCGATAAACAGTTTTCATAACGAATAGCCTTTACTTACATCGAAGCTTCTTCAAGGTTCTTGAAATTATGTTTAAAATCTTTAAGGTTATTGGGTAATTTTATAATGAGAAATGCTGTAAATATTCGTAAAGAAGTATTGGAATGACCAAATAATAAATTGCTAAGGTGATATTAATTTATTTTTATTTTATAGATAAATTTAATTATAAAATAAATAATTACTGATTATACAGGGTGTTGAAGGACTTACTTGACTTACTTTAACCATTGATTTCTGACATTATTTGTAGTAAAAAGTGTGAATGAAATTTTGGTCTCCAGTGACTTTTTGAAAGCCTTTATTGTACAAAAATTAACAATATTTTTTTCTTCAAAATCAAATAAAAAAACATTTTTATTCTACATGGCCTCACTGGTCACTCTGCCGAGTAATCGACAGTGACGTGAGGCCACTCACCCGTCCTTAAGAGGCTAGATTTTGCACCACACCCGGAACGTTTATGCATTTCATTATCTGTCATTCTGTCCCACTCACAATAAGTTCACACACACTTGAGATAGATGCGAATGCGAAACGTGCGAATGAGACAACTGCCGTAATCTCTCATATTTACCTACAGAAATCGCTCGAAAAGGGGTTTCGGGAGAAATCATTTTTCTACACCAAAACTTTCACGAAATTTTAATTTAAAAACAAAAATATGTTCTTGAAAGAAGAAGCTATGTCAGTATGTTTTGGTAATTTTCTAATTCTTTATGAGAATTGAGTTAGCAGCACTTTTTCCTTTAATAATATTTTCCGAAAAATTATGCTTGTTGGACAGTGAATTTTTACGTTAATGCGAAATCCATCCCAAATTTAATAACATACCGACATAGCGTTCACCTTTTAAAAGGCAATATAAAAATAAAATATTAATTTCGTGCAATTTTCAATGCAGAAAAGTGTTTTTTCCTGGGTGTCTTTTTTGTATGGGCCGAAAAGCGAAGTCTATCGTCTTAACTGTAGAATACCTAACGATTTGTAATGTTTTAAGTTGAAAAACAATTTCAAAAAAATATTACCGGACACCAAAACCATGTTTACTCCAAATAATGTTAGGAATCACTGGTAATTCAAATTCGACCCTTAAACCCTGTTTATATAATATACACATGTATAATATTATTATGTTGTGGTGTGTACATATGTAAATGATTTACATATTTTGTATTTCGTGAAAACACCGGGAGAACCTGTGCTAAATATTGTTTACGTGTTTTTAAAATGGTATCATTGTGAATTGCTTGTATTATTTTGTTCCTAGGAATACTAAGTTCACATAACGGGAACCCTGAATGATCAACGTAATAAAAATCTCAACCTGCAATGTCTTAATTAAAAGGCCTGAAATGGGTTTTATAACGTTATCAATCACATACAATGGTGGACACGTAATTATGGCGGCAAGCTCTAGCATAATACCGGATATCCCAATTAATCCACCCGACACCCATACAAATCGGTTTTATCGGGTTTAACCCGTTACAGCAGTAATTGAAGGGGAATCTTTTACAGATTAACCCTTCACCCTTATTTATGTTTTGGGATACCGGATTTTTAGTCGTGTCGCTAAATAAAGTGAGAATTTGGCAACATTTAAAGCGTTTTATAAAAAAATGTGAAAGAAAAGAAATCTTCATTAAATTAAATAAAATCGAACCGGCTACGCATTGCTGTGGTTAACGAAACACAACACAATGTGAATAGACCGACGTGAAATCGAAACATAACGCCATTACCTAGGTAACCAAAAAATTCAAATTAACTCTCACCGCTATCTGTCAAAATCTTATGGAACTTATAAATCATTGTTCCGTAACAAACATTTGATGAACATTTATTTCGCAATAATAAGTGTTGAGGTAAAATAACGCCATTACCTAGGTAACCAAAAAAAGCAAAATTAACTCACACCGCCTTCTGTCAGAATCTTATGGAACTTACAAATAATTTCAAATCAGTGTTCCGTAACAAACATTTGATGAACATTTAATTCGCAATAATAAATGTTGAGGTCAATAACCGAAATAAAAATTATCCTACCCTTTAAGTTGGACCAAATTATACACAGTAAACCAAATTTCATCAAAATCGGTTAAGTAGTTTCGGAGTTTATCTCGGACAAACATGGTGACGCGAAATTTTTTATATATAAATAAATAAATATAGATTACTTAATTTACAAAAGATTTTTTTGTATGCATTTGTCATAAAGTTAGCCGGAGAATAAGCGTTGCAAAAATATAAATTAGTTTGCACTGTTTTCTTGTCATTGTATTTCAGACAAATTGGGTACTTCACAGACCACCCCTGCTTTAGAGAGGAAAGATATTTGCAAATAAAATTAACATATTTTAACAAAATTTGCCATTTGGGATTGCTACAGTTCAGTCACCGACTGCAGAGAACAACCAGTGAGAATTTTTTATTGAGTCACATAAAAAAGTGAAGCATTTTCATTTGTTGTGCCCAAAGGGATGAGTGTTCTCTTTCAGAGCCACAGTACGGGAAGTCTGTGGCACATACTATGCCAATCCAATGAAACTATTCTTGATGTCATGGCTGTATAGATTGATTCCCCTTGATGGCCCTCTGGAGATATGTGACCATGAATATCGACCATATAATCGTATCAAGCTAATATTTTTGTATCAAAATATTTATATATAGTTTTTGAAGTAAAGCACGCTTGACTTGGGGAGTAAGCTGGTGAATGCGTGACTAGATCATTACGAAAAGTTTGATCGGGCAAGGCGAACAATAATAAATTTAAATAAATATTTGTAGAAAATTAATATATATATATATATATATATATTTTTTTTTTTTATTAACCAAAAATACATTTTAAGTGCACTTTTTTTTAGGTATATGCCACCTCACTGGGCTTAGCCTGTTTGAGGTGGCAGGAATTTAATATTTTTTTATATCATTTTCTTAAAAGAAATAATAAAATTAACTATTAATTAATATATAATATATATATATGTAGAATAATTTTCTCGGTTTACCCGCGTAACGTAGTCCTTAGAAGGACTTTTTAACTCCTGACGTTTCGGACAGATCTCACTGTCCATCTTCAGAGGCCTTATGTCTTTTTGAGTTTTGTATTAAACTGACAGCTTGCGCATGTCTGTTCAGTCCAGAAGTCAAGACTTAAGTCCTTCTAAGGACTACGTTACGCGGGTAAACCGAGAAAATTATTCTACATCTTACACCCGTGAAAACCTTAATCATAACATATATATATATTTATACATACATAAAGATGGAGCCAAAAAAGTTTTACTTCAGTCGTGTGGCCTAAAGCACACTCGTTTAAAAAAAAATTAGATGCATACAGGAGACCCTGAGGAAAATAATGTCATCTTTGGGGTGGTGTGGAGGGTATTTTGAGGAGAGGAAGTTCTGGGAAGGAAAAATGTATGAGGTGTGTCACGGTCAAACACACGAATTTACCCCTCCCATTGCGGTTCAAGGCGATGTTCCAAGATTCCAGCTGGAGAGGCAAAAGGTATTCCTCAACCGGTCCCTCCCGTTTGTTTCAAATAACTTCTGGAATATTTAAAACTATGGAATACATTAAAAAAAGCTTATTTCCTTTGTTATTAAATAATAAACTATATTTAATCGTATCTATACGTTAGATTAGGTTAGGTTAGGTTAGGTTAGGTTAGGTTCGTTTAGGTTACCAATTACCAACTTCCAGCAAGAAACTACTATACTTCTAAAAACAACAATTTAACAATACAACATTTACATTCGTTGCAATACTTGACGCTCGTCTTCATTATTTAGCTAATTGGGAACAGTATCTATTCATTTACTGATCCGTATTGTCACTGCACCTTCATGGCACCTACCGATCTACTGTACAGTCAGTGTACACGTTGTATCTATCTGGTTAAATTCAGTATTGTGTTGTATTCTGATATTCCGCAACAGAACGACGGCGCAGTGCAAACACCCCCGCAGTGAATACATTCGGTACCATTTTTGATAAATAATATACACTATTGACGGTAATGCTCGTACTATCTTATTCGTACGATCGGGTACAAGTTTACCTCATAGTTAAGATGTATACATTTTGACACATTTAGCTTTGCAGTAGGATTGCTGCGTCACGGTATTCGCATGGTTGATCATTCTTTATTTATTACTAGCTGTGGTGCCCGGCTTCGCTCAGGGAGTTGATTTGAGATTGTATAGTAGCGCTTTGTCCCCCATCCATACAAAAAAGGCTTCGAATGACAGTGTTCCAGAACATTTCACAACATTCGAGAATGTTCTCTAGTGTTCCACAATGAGCTGGGATGTTCCGGTGTTTTGGAACGTTCCAGACTATTCCCGTACATTTCACAACATTCAAGAATGTTCCGGGATGTTCTGTAATGTTGTGGAAAACTCTTGAATGTTCTAGAATGTTATGGATTGTTCTAGAAATTTCTAGAAGGCGAAATTTCCAGCCCTTCTACCTTCAAAAACTCGCTCTTTAGGTAAAAACTGGAACTTTGTTCGTGGATGGGGGGATAGAGGGCAACCACACCATATAACTCCCTTGATCGTACTGAAACTCGTTTGAGTTTTAGCGGCACGCTCATTGTACACTTACGTATGGCAGTGAAGCATGGAACTGGCTGATGAAAGTAGACTGAATGCTGTAGAAATGAGATCCCTGGGGCGTACGTGTGGTAAAACCATGTGTGATCGTGTGAGGAATTTGGAGATCCGAAAAGAATGCGAGGCTGATGTGAGCGTAATAAGTAAGATTAAGAAAGGGACGCTTAGATGGTTTGGGCATGTTGAGCGAATGAATTAAGAACGGAGTGTAAAGAGAATTTATGACGCGAATGTGAATGGTAGAAGAAGCCGAGGACGCCCAAGGAAGACGTGGCACAATCAAGTAAATCAGATACTTGAGTCGGGCCATGTCAAGAGTCAGAATAATAGAAGAGTATGTATGAGAAGATGTATGAATGTGAATGAGGCAAGGAGTGTGTACCAAGACCGAGTTGTTTGGCGGTCCGCCCTCTCTGCCTACTCCTGCGGGGAAACGGCGTGATGGTTAGATAGTTAGTTAGTTACATTGTACAGACTCTTAGTTGTTTACATTTTGTGAGATATATATGAAGGTACTAAGTATATTAAATGCCCTTGTTTTCGACGTAAATATTTAAAAAAAAAATCATAATACAACGCCATGTTTGAGCCTAACAAGAAGTTTTCATGGAAGGCTTATTATTGTTAACCAGTTTTTACACCAACAAAACATCAGAAATTTTACGCCGGTATTTTGCACTACAGCATAATAGTGATTCGCGGAAAAGTTTTATCCTTTAAAAAGCATAAGAAAGGATTGTAAATTACTTAGTCTTTTTAAATTTGTGTCTACAACACGATTTCCCGGGCGAGAGAAAATTTCATGGCATCCCTGGGAAACTAAGTGCACGAGCAATTTAGCGTAACACTTGCCATATTTCTTGGTGCCATTCAAAAGAAAGCCATCCCCTCTAAGTAGCTTGCAATTTCGATGCGGTCAAATGGTGGTCATAACATTTTTCTACTTACGTGTTCGCCTTAGAAACGGAAGACGGAGGAACATTCCGTTCCCTCCGAGAGCTTTAGGGATTAGAATCCTTCAGCGATAAAACTGTCTTAAGTCGACTCGCATAAAGAGGAAATACTTACACATTCGTGTTTACAAACAGCCATGCTGTATTTTTTTTTTTAAATGAGTGACATATTCGTACTTAATCATTAGGTTTTGTCTATATATAGAACGTAAATTTTATTATTGATGTTGGTGTTTTGGTATCAGAATACTACTTCCTACCTAAGTATTATCAAGTTTTTTTCACATTTGAGTATTTTATTAATTTGTTTATTAAATTGACAAAAATAGGTAATTTTTACGGAGCTTCCAACAGTTGGCCTTGTAATTAAAAATAGGCATATTCATTACTGATATACGATCTTTCTTAAGTTTTTCACAGTAATATCAATACATCTTTATACTTTCATTAATATAAAATTATTTGAATACAAATCTACAACAAAGACTATTCTGGTGATCTTCAGAAATTCCCCTTGTTTTTGGTTGCTTATTTTACAAACGTCGTGAATACATTTTTATTTTCTTAGTTTTTTAGAGAACGGATTCTTTCAAAAGCATGTTAAAAATTATATTTTTTATAATGGTCGGTCTTTGCGATTACAATTAATTTCAAGTGATTTTCATTTGAAATGAGAACATTTTTATATATTACAAGCAAGGATGTTTAAAAATATTAACATAACATTTTTATTAAAAATATCAATTTTTTCGGTGAAGAATAAAAATTGCGCCATTCATATAATACATGAAACGTGTCACTTCTTCTTCATCAAATTTGATTTTTTAAGTCAATGAAAACTACTGTGGTAATTAAAAAATACAGTTATTTCCACTAGAGTCGTTTTCCAGAAAGTTTTGTTTTAACAGTTTTCTATAACCATTTAGTATATTTATTGACCTAAAGTAGGTACTGATTTTTTGCCAATGCACTTATACAGACATTTTTTTTATTTAATATCAATATAATATATGAAGTGAAAAAATAAAACAATTTCTGCTGAAAATAATTATTTTTTTCAGAATTTTTCTAACTTGTTTTCTAATAAAATATGGGGTTTATATTAAAGTGTATTTGCTTGGAATATATTTTTTTATGTGATGACTGCACAAGAGTCACATCTGTTTTGAGCATTGTGGTACTATGGCATATACCCCAATAATTTTGAGGCGAACTGAGTGGGGAGTAAAAACTCGACTTGGGGGGTAAACTGGCGAACGCGTTAAGGAAATTACAGCGTTACGAGGCGAACGATAATAAATTAAAATTAATTTTGAGGTTCATTCCTCACAATCTCATCGTATCAACAGTGCTCAAATCCATTGTAATGACGTTTGGAATGGGTGCTGGCATTTATGGTGTCAATAGTTGGGTTGTTGTTTCTAACATTCTAAACGTTAAAATCTAACTAATAACTAGCAATTTTACGATTGGAATTTTTTGAATTTCCTGCTGCAAACGTGAATAAACGTCGCTTTCCAACTAACTCGAATACGCATCAAAAAAGTTTTATTTTAAACTTTGTAAGAATTATATCAACAATCCCATTATAAGGGTAATTCCCATAATAAAATTAATTACATTTTCGTTAAGAGAGTGCGAACCCAGTGCATTGAAACGACTGATTTGTCACGATGATTGGTAACAATCCAAACGAATCTTCAATATAGATGCTTATGGTTTTATTCGATGCCAGAAAGAAAATTAGATTAGATTACTAAAGAAGTATTTAAGTACTTCAGTCGTGTGGTGTAAAGTACACTCATATTTTTTTAAATTGAATAACTTAAAAAATCATTACTTATATTGAGTATCCTGAATCAGTACCAAAATTTATATTTATCATTGGATTATTTACAGATTAAAAGAAAATTTAGTTTCTTGCAGAAAATTGATTACAACCTTCAAATGATGTGAAAATGGCGGTGGCTAATTACTGATATCGGTAGTCGGAGAAACGATCAGTCGACCTTTTGAATAATAATTATTCAAACGCCTGCCCTTACGCAATTACATACATTTTTCAATAAAAGCCTTTGATAACCATCTTACAAAGCCCTTGAAGGGTTCTCATTCATCCATTCAGCCGATTGTCCGGCGCTTGTAGGCACTTAACGGCACTCCATACGCCACCATTGTTATTGATTTCGCTTTCAACGATTCGCATTTTGTCCAATATCGTTTTCTGCTCGGAAGCTATCACGAAATGGATCCCCAATCTCTGGTGCAGACCAGAGCCACTGGTTTGTAGATTGCCTATCGTATACACGTATTACTTTGTCGTGATAACAACAGTGTATTTCAGCAAGGAAAAATCACGGAAATCATCAAAGAATTGTTCGAATTATCGGAAAATCCATTTATTATGTTGGGTTTTCTGCACTATGGGGAACGAAATAGTATTCTGTATCCGATTATGGGTGTCATTTTATTTAGCGAATCTTGTCGCCTCTTTTCCTTTGTTTGTTAGAATTCTCACTAAGTATTGTACGTTTGTTTTGAACAGCCGGTGGATTATAACAAGCCTAAAATGATTATTTGTCGTTACGGGATTTTTTCTCGTGTATTTAAATGTATCCGTTGGTATATATATTGTCGCTAATTACATTTCAGCCTTACACTGAATTATTTTACAATACCTTATTTTTCAATACCAAAATTGTTAAACGTTTTAAAGGTACTCTTTATTTACATAGTACTCAACCAATGTACATCGTGTTTTAGATTATAGAAACACAATTATGTATAAGCGATGAAGCTCCAATATTTATTTTTCTAAAAATTTTAGTAAACACAATCAAATACAAAATTAAATGAAGATAAAAAAGATACAGAAAAAAATGTAATCGGGCAAAAAAATTGGAACTAGGAAAAACCAAAACTTATAAATTGTTACTAACATGTTTCCTACAACTAAGTTAAAAACCATTTTTTCGTATTAATGCAAAGATACAATCTGAATAATATCAAGATTCCTACAAACTGAACTCTGTTACAGATCGCTTGTTATTATCTCGCACTCAAATCCATATCCGTCTTATTTGAATTCACCTTTGTTCCGACAATGGAAGAGATTAGAAAACCGGTAGGCTGTTTAAATAAATGTGTTGTTTTATTTTATTTTGTTTTTATTTTATTTTATTTTATTTACTTATTTACATTTGATACATTTAAAGTCAAAATAACAGAAATAATATTACATAATAAGAGAATATATTTAAAATGAAGTGTTATTACGTTGTTTTAGGTCGATATTAGTTCCTAGCTAGGCAGATTGCCTGTTCTAAGGAACCAAAGTGTGTAAAGTGCCAAATGCAATTAAAATTATTATTATTTTTTTTAATTAATACCTATACACTAAGTTTTTACTAAATGTGCCATTCATAGGTAACCGTGTATCGTTTTAAGTCACATTATATAATAGTTTTTCAGACTCCTCCCTACCTAAGCCAATCAACCATTTAGTTATTATTGAACCAATGCAGGAAATTTTGCAATTTTTAATATATAATTTTTAATTTATCCAACACATGTATGTAAGACTGTTTGAAGAGTTACGTGCAATGTAAAAATTTGATTGTTTTTAATGTTGGTTCGTTATAATTTGTTTCAATTTGTTATTAAGTATATACCCATTATTATTATTTTTATAATATTTCAATATCTGTGCTAAACAAACAATAGTTATTGTATTTAAAACTTTTATTTTTTATCTTTTTTTTTTTATTCTTTCTCTTTTTTTTCCATTTATTTTTGTTTGTACAAGACACGTTCCATATGTTCCATATATCATCCTAATTCAACTGCCCTAAAACGGGATTCTTTCTAGTTGGGCAAAGAAAACATTTTACAAATAATGTATAATATATGTATAGAAAAAAGTAAATAAATAAATATATTATAAATATAGTATTCTTTCAACAAATTTAACGAAACCAGTCCCCTCTCCTTAATGTTCTCGATAAAACAATATTTTTCAATACACCCATTATCTCTCCTTTTCTTATTTTCTTCTTTAAGACTAATTTTAATTTTACACGGTTTCTTTCGCATTTGATGTTACTCAAACTTTAAATTATCACAGTAGCTAAATAAAGTATAGATAACAGAATAAAACTCAACATGATAATAATTATTTGTCACCTACTAACCTAGAATTTAACACCAGTTCTGCAGGTGTTTGTTACCTGCTCACCCAGAATTTAAAGCGGAGACTTTAGATTTTATAACCCTAACCGCTAAATAAATTCCAAATTACAACTTCATTGTGGAAAAAGTGAACTTCCAAAGCGTATAATGGATCCCGCAGATACTCCTATTTCATCAAAGCTTTTGTAAAAATAACTCGGTAAGAACTTCTTGCTAAGCATTAAATCTAAACAGGTGAAACAAAGTCATATTTCAAAGGAATTAGTGCCGTGGCTACGAAGCGTTAATAAAGTTAAACCTGCGTTACGCTTTGTGGGAAATACGTTACTTTTATTTACTTCCTTGTGTATAATCTGTTATATTACAAGTTTCAACCAATATTTTTAGTAAGACAACGAAAACAGGGTTGAGACAAAAGCAAATATCTAAACTTTCTTTTTTATTGAAAAAAATAATTTTTTAATCTGGGCGTGAGTTTGAAATAATTTTAATTCTCGTTGTAGCAATATTTTTAACTCGTGTTAAAAGTTTTTCTTTTACCAATAAAATAGAGTATTCGGGAGACGTTGTAGTTTATGCCGCTGATAAATGCTTATAATTAACAAAGCATACTATAGTTGTAATTAACATATCGGCTTCACGAAGATTTTTGCATCGCTTTTGAAGAATTTCAGTATTTAACTACCGATTTAATGAAAAAAACAGTAGTGAACAGATATATATCTATTTCTACTTTGGGTAGACCAGGCAAGTGCACCTAAGTAAGCGAGTTATTCAATTTTTATAACTTTTGAAGGATATATCATTGAGGAAGAAGATAACACTAACAATCTAAATTAAAATATGAAAATGAACAAAAGGTAACGGTCGCAACTGGGACTTGAACCCAGAACCTCTCGTCTCGTCCGGGAGGGCGCTTTACCAATCACCTATTATAAAACCGTCATATTTGTCAATTCATATTTCAAATTTTATAATTAACAATATTATCTTAAAACAAAAAAAAAAAATTATTCCATATTATTGGCAGCTATCTTTTTCATTGGAAACAAGTGTTCAAAGAACGTATTTGTTACATAGATAGTGAATCGGATAAATGATAATATGATAAAATAAATAATATTCTCGAGTAATTATGTTGTATGAAGACATGCAACAATTTCGTTGTCTTCAGTAAGATTTCTCCGTTTTCGTCTGAAGTTTATTTTGTTTCGAAGTAAATGACAATTTTGTCAATAATTGCTGCCTCTTTGAACTGCCTGCTTAATTTCATCTTTTGTCGTTATACTAAACAGAGTTAAATTAATTTAATAAGTTTCAAATATATATTTTAGTTTCAAACACAATAATATGTCCCAAGGAAGAGGGACACAAGTTTTGAATCTCAACTCAATTGGAAATGTCATTTAAAAATTATTAACCACTGGCTGAGAATAAAAGTTTAAAAATGCTTTCAACTGTAGAGGGCGGTTCCAATGAGAAAGGTCGATTATTCCCCATATCAACTTTTTTAAATAAAAAAATTAATAGCTATTTATTTCATTCAAAACTTGCTTTAATATATACCTACATTCAAGTAAACAATAAAAATGCTCAAAACGCATGATGATAAATTATTAAATATCGTGTTCTTCTTGTAAGTATTTTATGATCATAATTATTTATGATTTTTCAATAATGTCTAAACAAAATAAGTGTGTAAAAAAATCTGTAATATTTTAGTTTCTAAGACCTTAAATAAATAGAAAAACTGAGGTATTTTCCTCACAAAACACGTTTTCGGATTTATTTTTTAATGATTTTAATTTGACTAAATCTAAAATTCTAAAAAAATGTGTTTACTAGATTATGTATTGATATATTTTGTTGTATGATTATATGATTTCTAATTTGTGTTATATAATACAATATTTCGTTTAAAAATTGAACAAATCTGCCAACGACCAACGGTATAACCTTAGTATATGAAAAATAACTTGGTTTTTTAAATTTAATAAAACCGTTTTTACCAGATAAAATAATCTTTCAAAATCGTGGTAAGTTTTTTTGTAAAAAAGAGTCAATACATCTAGAATTTGATTTAAAAATGACTAATTTCCGGTATTCTCTGTTAATACCCTCTTAAGTTGCAAGCACTGAGCAGAAAATCCAAAAACATGAGATATGTCTTTTGGATTAGTGGGCCAAATAAATTTTGTTAAACTGTTCGAGAAAGAATGTATAGAAACTATTTTATCAAGTCGAGTCGATCATCCACCGACCACCACAACATGGGCATGTGCCTTGCATGGTTATCAAAAACTCATCAAATTATGTAATTAAAGCAATGAAATTTTTTTTTTTTTTTTCTATTTTTATACGAAAAACTCTCTTTTTAACTGTTGAAGGTTATTCCCATCAATGTAATATATCATTGACGAAGAAGATAAAAATATATATATATATATATTTTTTTTAATATGAAAATGAACAAGACCCAGAAAAATAATAAAAGATAATGGTCGCAACTGGGACTCGAACCCAGAACCTTACGTCTTACCGGGACATACACTTCTACCAATTGGGCCACTGCGATCTATTATGAGACTGTCGTAATTGTCAACTTCATATTTCAAATTTCAAAATTAACAATATTATCTTAGACAAATGTTTTTTTCCATATTATTTGGCAGCTACCTTTATTATTGGAAACAAGTATTCAAAGATATTGTTATCTTATTCTTCAATTATATTTTTTTATCCAGAATCAAGAAAAATTGAACTTAGTTCGGACACACGGACGCGCACACAAAACATTTCTATCGGTTATCTCTTCAGTGGTAG
This sequence comes from Limnephilus auricula, assembly GCA_951813805.1. NCBI lineage: Eukaryota > Metazoa > Arthropoda > Insecta > Trichoptera > Limnephilidae > Limnephilus > Limnephilus auricula. The sequence goes on along the minus strand of OX638391.1, from coordinate 16,078,499 downwards.
CAATGAATATGACGTTAGATTTGAAATTATTGAATATAAAGCAACGTGCACATTGCATGTGTTATGTTCCTACCTCCATTCCTACTTGAGGCGGGTTTCTAGGACATATTTGCCGATTTTAGAAAAAAATCGTTTTTGGTTGGTGTATTTATATTTATATATGACCCAACAGTTGATCCCCCGATAGTTGGCGTCCCAAAATTATAATTATTATAAAATTATAAATTTTGTGCCTTTTTTACCAATAATAAGTTGGCATGAATATAAAACAAATTTATTTACAGTACCGATTTAAAAAAAAAATTTACTCTGGTACGTACAATAATAGTTTTGTCCTTGATGCATTTGAAATTTGAATGTGAATTTGTTTTATACTTTTGTTATTCGGCGGTACATCATCTCTGCACACTCTTTCGGGGACACAGTTATATTTTGTGTATACCGTATTTTATACGGTATACCGTATTTTCCGGAATCCGACTGAATATTGGATCTATATAAGTATGCCGGGAGGCCAATTGTCGGGGGATTTAATGTCATGGAACCATTGATCATGGGAATTTGATAAACTAAAAAGGGCAAATGTTAAGAAAAGCGAAAAGAAAGATTTATATATTTTTAAAAAATTATTTCCTCTGTATTTGTAGACTTATAAATATGAATGTTCATTAAAAATAACATTGAATTGATCTTTCAGAATATTTAATATTTTTGTAAATTTCTTTATTAATAGTAATTAATTTATGTTTTACTTATCAAAAAAAAAATCTTAAACTGCACGTCGTAAAAGACAAACTTATTTTCCCAGACATATTTAAACAAAGCAGATCCAAATAGAAAATAAAAGGAAAAAAAAAACATTTTTAACTAATTTTTGGATTTATTGTCCTTTTCAGCATTTTAAATTTCCGCTACATTACATACTTTACAAATTATTATTTTATTTCTTCAAACACAGTAAACCCATACTTTTTTATTATTTTTAGAATAAAAATAACTAGGAAAGAGAAACGTGGAAGTTTATTACAGCCGTACCAGTTGCATCCGATGAATTGTTCTTATAGGTATTTTCTTCGAGCTCCGGCAAATGGATTCAGTTGATACACGGTATTTCGATCTCTATTACGCCTAATCAAAGATTTGCACCCGGCGAATAAGTAATCAAGCTGGGCCGACGCTTGCACAAGTTTGTGATAAAGCTCGCTGCACGGTACTTTACAATTTATTGTAAGTGACCAATGACCAATTACCGCGTCACCGGGCATCTGCAGGCGGAGCGGGCAGCTACCAGCGCGGTGTGAATAATCGTGCATGTTCAGTGCATCGAAGGAGCGCTGGTTGATTGCTCGCTGCATTGACACGATTGGTCGCAGTCGTAGACCACTTAGTTTCCCTGAGTCGATGAGGAAAGGGAACAAAAGGAGCAAGATAGACGTACTCTTCATCCACATCGGGATATCTGTTGTACAGCAGTGTCGTATAGTGAGTGTTTTAAATCCCGAATTCCACTTAGCAAAGAAATTCGAGTGAGTTAATTAAAAAGTACTTCCCATCATTACCAGACAGTATTTTAGTTACACATTGAATAAAGACTGTACAGACTGTACTTCGAATTATTACAAATAAAAATATCTTTAGCTGTGCGATATCCGAACGTTATTTCCGTTTGAAGATATACTTTTCATCCGAAAAATATCTAAATTACTACTCGTCATACCGCGCTAGTTTTACTTTAAAAAACAACACAGATGGCAGTAATTGCATTGATATCCGAAGGTCATTTCCGTTTGAAAATGTTACTTCCGTCCGAAAAACATCTGAGTTACTAAAGAAGTTTTACATTTAAAAAAAAAATCGTGGTTAAAATATGTATTGCAATTTTTTAATAAAAGTATATTTCAAATACAATTATCTGAAGGTAATTTTATCTAGTTTCTAAAATAGTATTTGTTTTTGTGATATCATAAAAAAAAGAAATATTTAAGACATTTGACTTGGAAAAAATTCCGAAATTGGTTAAGAAATTATTATTATTAACAGTTTATTCAAGAGATAAACAACGTATATATCTTTCAACGTATATATTGCGCAGCAATGTATATATCTTTCCAATAACTATTTTATATTAGTTAGATTTTCACATATATGGTTGTTAATAAAATGTATAAAATTTTCACCGTGTAACGTAAACCTTAAAATCCCAATAATAATAAACATTCGACGGCCTCCATGATTGAATCCTTAATATCCCAATAGTAGTACACATTCGACGGCCTCCATGATTGAATCCTTAATATCCCAATAGTAGTACACATTCGACGGCCTCCATGATTGAAACCTTAATATCCCAATAATAATACACATTCGTTGGCCTCCGAATGATTGAGGGTAAGGCTTTCGAATGGCAATCCGAAGGTGCAAATACCGATGCGCGCAAGTAACATTTATTTGATTGATTTGTGTTATTTAGCAATTAATTAATTCAAAATAATATTTAGTGTATCTTCGGCACGTTCCAGAGTAATCGATTCTCTCAGTATCGCCGTGGTGTAATACCGTTATTCAGAAATGAAACGTTTTGGAAATGGTTTTGGCCGTATTTGGTGACCACGTCTGAGTACCCAGGTTCTTCCCCACCTCCTTCCTATTCCCTACCACCTTCCCTTCCCCACTCACAATATACCCCAATTGGGCTCCAGACGTATTCACATAAATAATTAAAAAAACATGCTCTAAATAAAAAAACAGACCAAATACGTAACGTACAGCATAATTCAAAGAGGTCAGCTCCCCCAACATTCGAACAAAAATTACACGTCAATTCACAATTCAGTTCAATTTATCAATTTGAGCGAATCGAAAATGTAAAAAAATAAAATATCTAGGAGTCATAATTGAATCAATGCTACGCTGGACTGAACAGATAAACTGTATTACAATCAAATTGGAAAAAAAATGTTCCCCGCAATAATAACGATATTTTTTCTCTTTTTCGATTCATCAGCCAGCAACAATTCAAAAACAACAACTGTCATTGTAGTTCAATATGAAAATAAATTATACTCCGCTTATTGAGGTGTAATACAATAATTGCAGCGCTTATTAAAATACAATGAAAGTGTCAAGTTACTCGTGTGGTTGTTATGCTATTGTAAACCCATGCATAATTTATGATTATGATCCTAGATGATCTAAACATTGAACCACTGCTACTCTTCGTAGAAAAATCGCAACTGAGGTGGCTTGGGCATGTACTAAGAATGTCTGATGACCGAATTCCGAAGAAAATACTGAGTGCCATTCCAGAGGGTAGACGTCCAGTAGGCCGCCCCAGACACAGTTGGGCGAGGCAACTCCAAAAACTGTGCGAGGAGAGGATGGATCTGCCATGGACGGAGGCCGAACAATCTGCGCAAGACAGGGACGTATGAAGGAGCCTTGTCGATGCAGTGGGTCCCCGACCCGAATAGGACAAGGGGAAGAAGAAGAACTTAATTTATATATTTGCCTTTATATTTTATTTGCAATATTTTATTGTTATGTTGCTCTACGTGCGTGCTTTATAATTTTATTAATATCCCATAACATTATTATACCCAAATATGAATATTTTTAAATAATTGTTTCATTATTATCTCAGCACTGGAATGAGATAATTTATTGAATTAAAAAAAATAGGATATTTGTATTTTTTTAATGGTAACAAAATAGTACACTTTACCCTAACATCGATAAAAAAGGCTAAAAAAACCCTGTACAAGACCGGTGGTACTATATGCGGACAATGTCTAGACACAGGATATTGACAAAATCAACCGCGTTCATCCCATCACGGCCCAATAGGAACTTTCCCTCAAAACTTTTCCACAAACCATCCTTAAACTGAAGCAACGCCGGGTGTACGACAGCTTGGTAATAAAGCAGAAATCGTATAAACAGGGTGGTTCTACAAATATAGATAACACACATAAAAAAGCGCAAAAAGCCTTAATTAAAGTTATCACAAAAAAACCTAGATTCTCGACAATACAGTTATTAGGACTTCGCCGTACTGTACACACAGCAACTGTACATCAAAATTATATCTACACATTACCAAAAAGACAAGCTAAACCAACATACTGTACAACACAACTACTGTACAAGACATAGACATCAACACATGACTCCGAAGATAAATACCACCTATGGACAAAGACATTACCGTAATCTGGCTCCAAAACTTTCAAATTTAATTGAAAAAGACATTCACCTGATAAAAAGCGTAAATATAAAACACAATATACATACATGGATAGTAAACAAGGGCATTGTATACTGCGGACATATTATAACTTCTACAATATAATAACTACCTGAATTAAATTTTATTTCTCTTCTTTTCAAATAATTTAATTTCTTTATATCATCTCTTCTCCATTTTTTCTTTTCTATTTCTCTTATTAATTTTCATTTTATGTTTATTTTTCCAAATTCTATTTCTTAATTAATAATTAATTTTATTCTTTCTTTTAAGAAAATGATATAAAAAAATATTTAATTACTGCCACCTCAGAACAGGCTCAGCCTAGTGAGGTGGCATATACCTAAAAAAAATGTACTTAAAATGTATTTTTGGTTAATAAATAATAAAAATAAAATTATTTTGCAATTTCATGAGTTTTTTTTAGTAATAATTCTTACATTTTTATTATTAAAAGTTAATGTGAACAATACATTTGCAAAGACGAATAAAAGTATATAGGTAGGAATTCAAAAATAAATAAATCAACGAAGCGCTTCCACTCCACTGCGCGGCCGTAACAGCTTGCCCAGAATTAAGTCTCGAATGCGTAGTAAGTCATTTTACCACGTTCAAGATTAACACTGCTCTTCCACAGACCAGCTCCCGTTCCGAGACCGTTCCCACTCCAAGGCGGGTCCGATAATTCGTCCGACATATGCGTCCCATCCCTGTTCCCATTCAGCCGGATCCATTTACATACGGCCGCCGCAAACAAGCGCCCCCGCCCGCGCGGCCCTAGGGATGTGTGGCGACGCTCTCCTCCTGCTCCGTGCTCCGCCCCACCCGTTCCTCTCCGCATGAGAGGTGATGGTATTTGACCGAGTTATAAACTATGGAGAGGATTTTATGTGTTCGGACTGTTTGTCGTCTGGAGTCGTTCGTTCATCATTTGCAATCGAAATTAAAATGAGACTTTACCAATTTTTAATTTATTTAATCATTTTTCCGAACTTTTTAATATTGGATAAGTACCTCAACTGAGCAGAGCTAGAGACACTGAGGCATCTATTATTAAATGATGTTTATTTATTTATTTTATTATACACGGCACAACATTGTGCCATTAGAATAAGTATAAAGTTACAAGTAAAAAGTGTAAAAAAGTATCAAGTACAAAAAGTATTAAATAATATATAGTAGATACCTAGATGTGGGAATGTGTAAGAATGTAAAAAATGCGTTGCTATTAAAATTTTGTCATAGCAAGGATTTATTTTAAGAAGAACTTTTGCGCTACCCGTTTCGGCCCATTTAATACAAACTTCTTTTTTTATATTTATCCTCGATGGTTTCTATGTAGTATAATAGTGAGCTCTGGCGTTATCAAATTATTTCCTATCTTATTCTTCCGATTGCGATGAAAATTTGGTGAGTTATTATGAATCCACCACACAATCTCATATCAACTCCCTGAGCGAAGCCGGGTACCCCAGCTAATAATAAATAACTCACGAATGAAGCAAAAATGAATTTCCTTTTATCAATAAAAACAAAAATAAATAAAGTAGCACATATTAATTGATTAAAAAATATATTTTTTAATGTAGTTAAGTATTTTAGCCTGAAATCCAATATTAAGTTTTGTACGTCGCAAGGTTGATACGCTTATCAGGGGTGCTAGCGTGGTAGATCGATATGAAATTACCGACTGATTGTCGGTAACTTCTCATCGTTCCCTAGGACAACTGTAGATCGCAAACGAATAGGTGACAGTTGATATCGAATATATTAAGGACACTTGGTCATTGTGAACTGTCACCTATTCATTTGCGATCTGCAGTTGTCCTAGGGAATTATGAGAAGGTACTGACAATCCGTCGGTAACTTTATATCGATCGACCAAGCTAGGGGTCCAGAATGATACTCGTGTCTATCACTTTTCACCGAGGTGCAAGAATAAGTTTCGCAGAAATCTTTTTATAGCCCAGTGAGGTGGGTTATGAGATTCCTCAACTTATAACTTATTGTGAATTTCTAATCTTTACATACTGAAAAGTTTTTATTTTATTTTGTACTGTTCTATTAATGTGTCAAAATTATAAACTGCTCTACGCTATTATATTTTTAATTGTAATTGCTCGTTCATTGCAATAACGATATTATTATATTATAAATAAGATCACCTGTAGTGGGCGGCGTGTTATCGTTGTAAAAAAAACGACAATTTTATTTCAAAATTGTTGAAATTTTGCTAACTTGACATTTAAAATGAGAGAATGGTGATTGTTTACGTAAGTTTTTGAAAAACTACCCCCATCCTTTCTTCTATCCCTTAAAGCAGAATGTTGATACTTCTTGATGAAATTTTGGACACTCGGCAATTTAAATAATAAAATAATCGGAAAATTACTGCCCAAATCTGATTTAGAAAAACTCGGAGCTCGGACGCCGCACCGGGAACGTCAGCAAGTTCTTTATATCATGTTAATATAACAAATATTTAAAATTAAATCAAAGTTCCTACGACAGGTTTAGAACCCGCAACATCAAAAAGCTTCTCTTAAGAAATATGGAAAATATACTAACTTTATGAGCTGAACATTATTTGAAATTTACATGTATTGACTGTAGTTTCTGTAGAAGTGAACACAGTAATATTTTTCACAAAACAAAGCATAATTCCAGATCAAATTAAATCCTTGATTATTTGAATGAAAACTTCGGATGGTGTCTTTTAGTACATCCTTCAAGTTTATCATTTGGAAACATTATTCTTTCGAGGTTTATTTTCTTTTCAAACTCCAAGAAACAAAGGAAAAAATACGCCAATTAAATTAAATTTGGTAACTTCGTGAAAATACTTGGAATCTTTGTTGAATTCTAGTAACTCAAATGAGAGGATGAAAGTACGTATATAAAATTGTAATAATAATATTTTTGAAATAATATTTCAATTTTTCATGGAATCTTTATTCATACTTTTCCCCTTAGTGTCTCAGAAAAAAATATTTAAAGGTTTTTGATATTTTATTTACCTAACATGTTTTTTAAAGAAATTAACCTTACCCCTATTACTTTCAATTTTATATCACGTCCCAGCTTTGCCAAAGAAGATTTTAGTTAAGAGGATATTACCAGAGAATACCGGAAATTAGTCATTTTTAAATCAAATTCTAGACGTAGTGACTCTTTTTTACAAAAAAACATAAAATGATTTTGTAAGATTGTTATTTTATCTGGTATACGCAGTTTTAAAATTTTGAAAAACTAAGTTTTTTTTTAATATATTAAGGTTATACCGTTGGTCGTTGGCAGATTTGTTCAATTTTCAAACGATGGATTCTATTAAACAACACAAATTTCAAATCATATAATCATACAACAAAATAAATCAATACATAATCTTGTCAAAACAGTTTTAAAACTTTTAATTTTAGTTAAATTAAAATTATTAAAAAATAAACCCTGGTTTTTGACCAAAAATATCTCAGTTTTTCTATTTATTTAAGGTCCTACCGACTAAAATATTTATTTTTTTACACACTTCTTTTGTTTAGACATTATTAAAAAAATCATAAATACTTATGATCAAAAAGTACTTACAAAAAGTACATGATATTTAATAAATAATTTAAGGTAGATTGAGACTGGACGACTACGCCAAACAATGCTTAGCAACCCATATATTTTCTATGAAAACGGCCACAGACATCGCACGTCGCGATGCGTGTGGCCAATGTGATTCTAAAATATAAATTTTCATTGGAAATCTATGGTTGCTAAGTAGCCCAGATATTGTTAGGCGTAGCGATGCATACGTACGTCGACCCAGTCTGAATCTACCATTATCATCGTGCGTTTTGAGAATTTCTATTGTTTACTTGAATGTAGGTATATATTAAAGCAAGTTTTGAATGAAATAAATCGATATGATATGGGGAATAATCAATATTTCTTATTAAAACCTCCCTGCACAGTTGCAAGCATTTTTAAACTTTTATTCTCAGCTGCTGGTCAATCGCTCTTAAAAATGTTTGGTTTGTTAAATAGTATGGTATTCTGTCTACTTCTAACAAAATTGCTAACAAACTTTTAAAACTAACAACAAAATGGACATTATTACTCAAAACTCTAATTGTGATAGTAACATGTAAACGCGCTTCCTGTTGATCACAAAACTGCGGGGTCGGGAAAGGGTGTGTGTAACCTGTCTGTGGCTCATTTAATTTTGCATGTTGTGACATGTTTAGTCTGAAGCGTTGAAATCATTGCTCTTAACGTCGCGTATGTTCATAACTTTGATCAAATAAAATTTATTTAAATGAAAACTAAAAATAATATATATCATTTTTTTAGCTATTGAAAGCATTTAAAGGTTGCCCCGAAAAAAAAGATGAACTTTTACTTTTTGAAGTAGACAAATATATACTTAACGCTCCGTGACTTATTCTTTAAATGAAGTTACGATCTGAAAAACCTCCATAGATCTATCAATAAGTTATTCTTAATTTTTTAATGTGAACGCCGCACAAGAGCCACATCTGCTTCCGACTGTCTGTAGTGGAGGAAGTAAGGATATAACAGAGGTAGGTTGAGAAGTCCTTAGCTATTCAGCTGTGGTTTCTAAGCACGGCTACAGCCAGTTGTGTGACAACGAAAGATTGTTACACAATTGGCTTTAGGTATTTTGTTAATAACGGCATCCATGAATTCACTTGTCAGGAAGCTAAATGATCGTATTTGATTTAAAAAACCACTACTTTACATACGCTTTTTTAAAAATACCTCCATTAAAATATCGGAATAGTCAAGTTATCGCGTCCTTCCTGTACCCTATTACCCTATTTCCTTCCACTCTACAGGCATTTTCACTGATTCCATTTAAAAGCCGTAAGAAACCAACTGAGCATGATCATAAATTTGAAGAATCGCTTTTGTGGGAATGACTTATGTCCGGACACAGAAGTGTAAACACAAATAGAAAAAGCCGAAGTGATGTTCATTCACATAAAAAATATCTAAAAAACAATTTTATTTAGATATTGACCAAAGTTTATCGTGCAGTGTTGACTACTTTATTGCACGTACTGGAGGGTATAGATCATTTAGTTTTACTAAAATCCGGTATTTTCATATAATTAACAACATCACACACTTAAGATCTACGGTCTTAAGTTTTATTTTAATAGAAGACATTTTTTTTAACAAATTAATAATTTTCTTTATTTCATTATCTCCACAAAGGAGACCCTAAAGAAAAGGTAAAAGTGAAAGGAATCTGGGGATCAATGTGTTCAGGAGTGACGAAGTATGAATCTTTTCTACCTAAAACAGTCTCTCTCGATCCGGCCCGCCACGCAGAAGGTTGTCAAAAGCATCCGCCGCGGCGCGCCGCCAAGATGTAGACAAACCTCACCCGTGAACCCGGGCACCTCTGCTAAGTCACTAAACGTATTGAACCACTTGGATTGACCTGTGAAAGGGTTGTTGGTAATTTAATAGGTGGTACCCGAGGCGGCGGTACCCATACCCGCTTCCCAAATTCAAATTCTATAAATTCAAGCATACAGTTAATTAGGACTCTCATTTAGAGCAGTTTAATAAAACTAATTTGTTTAAAATCTATCCAGGAACTATTAATTTAATTTTTAAAAAATTTAACACATTTAAAAAAAAAATACAGTTACCTCACAAGAGTCCTAATTGCTCCCGTCTGGAGCCAGTGAGACTATGGCATCCCCAATTGGGGTATGTTATGAAGCTGAAGGTAAGTGGGGAAGGGAAGGAGATGGGGAAGAGGAAGGTGGGGACGTTTTTTTTTTATAGTGAATACCTCACAAGAGTCCCAACTGCTCCCGTCTGTACCCAGTGAGACTATGGCATCCCCAATTGGGGTATGTTATGAGGCTGAAGTTAAGTGGGAAAGGGAAGGAGACGAGGAAGAGGAAGATGGGTAAGTACCTGGCTATTCAGATCTAGTCACTAAACACGGCTAAAGCCATTTCAAGCAACGTTTCAATTCTGAATGGTGGTCTTACACCAGGGCGATACTAAGAGTATCTTCCACTCTGGATAGGTAAAGTAAAAGGAAGGATAGTATTACAAGCGTTAACTTCTCTAGTTGATGCAATCAAGTGAACAATCAATGCATAAACATGGGTATGCAACTGTATCTTTTCCCAAATAAACACAACATAAATAGAGGTAGAGGCAAAAGGTGAAATCAGAAAACGAGAGATGAATAGCTGTCCCTCCTCAGACCCTGCTACGTGACGGAGAAGGCAGCGATACATCCAAAGTGGCTGTCGCCAACCTCGGCTAGGCGATGGCACTAAAAGCAGAAATAAGCATTTTAAATAAACTGCTCAGGCAGATATGAATTCTTTAAAAGTACGCTGAGAATCCGTGGTATGTTGGTATTCATGTTTTCGGGAATTCTAAAAAAAAGCAGAGCATGTACTTGAATTCCCAATCTCCAGGCCGAGGCAACTCCATTCCAGCCACGTCACTTTAGATCGCACGACTGAAAGGATTCTGACGCGTTTACACAGAATAAATATATGTTTTTCTGTACCTCTATTCACAATTTCGTGCAAATATGGATTGAAATTTTCTGTTCCACAATCCATTATTTATTCAAGAAACGATATTTCACTCTCAAATAATGCTCCTTCTGTGCTATGTAATTTATTGCTAATACACCGAAGTGAAGCGAGGAGAAAAAATAAATCGTTACTCAACCTGTTGGTGATCGTTAAATTTACTGTAGTACGCTGGAATTGCCAAAGTATTATTCCCAGCCAACGTGCTCTTTGGTATTGTTGGGGAAATTCAGCGTTTTAGATTTTAATATAACTAGTAGGTATAGGTAACATAGGTAGCTCCAATAAAAGAAGCTTTAATGGTTAATTCGATTCCATCTCTTGGTATCCGCGAGCCACGTTTAACCACTTTTTTTTTTTTTTACATTTTAGTAAAATTTAACCGAACAGGTTCTATTTTATTAACAAAATTATTTTATTGTAGAAAAAATTGTGGAATGTACATGAAGTCCAATTTCTTTAAGCGCGATATGACGAGTGGTAATTCAGATTTTTTTCGGATGAAAATAATATTTTCAAACGGAAATGACGTTCAAAGAACGATACAATTACTGCCATCTGTGTTTGTGCTTATTTTTAAAGGGTTCTCGCCTTCGCTAGAATACAAATACCTGCCACAACAGTCAATTAAGTTTTACTTCAACCGCGTTATGTTGACGCACCCTTTTTTTTAATGCACTTCTGTATGTATACATATATTTTTTTCTGTAAGTATGTACATATAATATCGGAAATTTGATATTTTATTTTTTCCCCCACATGCTTATTTATTATAACCCACTTGTCCCCAGCAGTTAGGACTCTTGTGATTTATTAACATAAAAATAAGATAAATCTGCAACATAATACCTGTTATCACGAATACAATTCAGAAAACCTAATTACAAATAACGTATTATTACCGAATTAAATTACGATATAAAACTTCTTTAAAGTAACTTCTCCACAACCTCAATCCAACCCTTTTGAGTTGTACCTGAAAAACTTCTATGAAATACTCTAACTAGAAATTCCTTCTTTTTTAATGATGATTTATTTCAAAACTACTTTTCAAGGTTTGTGTTCAAACTAGTATGTATTTGTACATACATGGCTAATTTTTAATTTTATGAAAGGGATACTTAATATTTCAACAGTATGCATAGTAATTTAAAATAAAACAATAACTTTGTATACACCACTTTTCACATAAAAGTGGTGTATACAAAGTAATTGTTTTATTTTAAATTATAATGTCACATCACAGAGTAACTGCTTCATTCGAACAAGTATGCATAGTGTTTCATGTTAAACTAACTAGTTATTTCTCCACTTTTCACACTTTCAGATATCTCATGATACGTTTTCAGTTCTCTATACATGTCTATACATCCTCTATTCCTATCCTTGAACTGCACCACAATCCCATTACAATCTTTACTGAATTGCATCGCAAGCATTCCTTGATGTCCACTATCCTGAAACCCTTACGAGGTCTCCACTTCTCTGAAATCATTTTTGATGTCCTCTGACCAACAACCTCTTCTGAAAATCTCTCAAAATTCCAGCATATTCTCAAGGGCTCTGCACTGGCTCGTGACTTCCGTGTCCCAAATGATCTTGGCTTTTCAACGACAAACCACAAACGTTTATTGTTACCTTTTTACCGTGAACCCATAAATGGAGTAACTACTCGTATTTCGTCTTTCCCATATGTAAATAAAGAACCTACACTTCCCCAAAACCATCTCATCGAGAGCACGTGGTCAGACGGAGAAATCATAACAAACTCATTATCTAATTAATTAACTAACTAACCATCACGCCGTTTCCCCGAAGGGGTAGGCAGAACGGACCGCCAAATGACTCGGTCTTGGCATACACTCCTTGCCTTATTTATATTCATACATACTCTTATATTATTCTGACTATTTGATGGCTGTCCATGGTCAAGTGGTAAGACTCTTGACTCCCAATGGGAAGGTCGCGGGTGTGAACCCGGCGTGCGCAAATAATTTTTATTTGATTAATTTGCGTTATTTCACAATTAATTAATAAAAATAATATATACTATATTTGCCGCACGTTCCAGAGTGGAAGATACTATCAATATCGCCCTGGTGTAAGACCACCATTCAAAATTGAAACATTGCTTAATAATGGCTTTAATGACTAGATCTGAATAGCCAGGTACTTACCCACCTTCCTCTTCCCCACCTCCTTCCCTTCCCCACTTACCTTCATCCTCACAACATACCCCAATTGGGGATGCCATAGACTCTTGTGAGGTATGCTCTTTAAAAAAAAATGATATGACCCGACTCAAGTATCTAATTCACTTGATCGTGCCACGTTTTCCTCGGGCGTTTTCGACTTCCTCTACCATTCACATTCTACACTCTTTACACTCCTTTCGTCATTCATTAGCTCTACATGCTCAAACCATCTAAGCGACACTTTTTTAATCTTACTTATTACGCTCACATCAGCTTTGCATTAATTTCGAACATCCACATTTCTCACACGATCATACATGGTCTTACCATATAAACGCCTCAGAGAACTCATTTATACAGCATTGAGTCTACTTGCATCTTTCTCTGTCGGTTTCATGCTTCACTGTCATATATCAGGGTAGGTACTAGCAGGTAGGTACCATTGTGGACTGCTTCGCTTCTTTGGACAGCTTTTAGTTGGCGAAATCATAACTCCATAAATCCAGGAAGTCTATAGATTCAGAAATCATAACTCCGTAAAATTGAACATTACCTTAAATAAAGCAAATACTACTGCTGCTAGAACTTAACCCCCTCCGAATCTTCACGCACATATTTTACACGCGGCAAACAGGTACTACTTATGATAATAATTGTCTATATTAGTATATATGTCTATACTATGTCTAGTTAGTACTAAGAGTGTTCATCTCAAACTCCGCCGTGCGAGCATGTTCTGTCTAAACCCAATTGAATGTTCAAAATTGGTTAATATTGTTTTCTTATAATATTATCTCCGGAGTAAGCTTCCAGTAATGGTATAAAGCAATTGTCAGTAGCGCCTCGCGAAGTTAGTGAGATAACTTTTACCGGAATTGTGAGCATTAATATTCAGTTTCCGTACATGCGCCGACACCTCCCCCTTCCAAGGGTAACAATAATTATAATAATAAAATTACTGTAAAACCAGAAGAGGCCAGGATTTTGAATAATTTTAAAACGTTTTTTATCGTTAAGATAAAATGTTTCATGTACCGAGAGGGCTATATTTTACTGATAGGAGTGGGTAAATTAAACTGTTATTTTTTTCTGCAAAAATTAATACGCTTTTAAAATTATACTCGTACGTGTAGAGTACTTAATATATTATACAACATAACACGGGCATGTGCCTTGCGTGGTGGTCGAAAAATCCTCAATTAACAAAAAATTCAATGAATAAAGAAAACTTAAAAAAAAACCATATCTAAAAATATTATTGAAATGTGGTCCTAAATATTTACAAAAAAAGTTTGAGTTTTACTTTTGTAGTTTTCTCGGATATCGCGGGATGTAAATTATTTCGTTTACCTCAAAAAAAAAGTAAAAACTAGTGTGCTTTAGACCACACGACTGAAATAAAATTTGTGCGAGCGCACTGCTCTCTCTTGCTCCTACAGTGTGATACAGACAATAGGCCTGCACTGTGTCTTAGATATACGAAAAGTAACTGGCCATGAGAGAAAGAGAGAAAGAAAATGTGTGCTCGCACTTCTCTCTGTGCGTAAAGAAGTTTTACTTTTAAAAAAAATATATTTATTGCGGTCTTAAAGACACGGTATATAAAAAGTTACGCTTAGAAAACTAAAGCCCATTGTGAGCTAATAATTCGGTAGGCACTATTTGTCTTTCTGAACACCTCCAAAAATTTTATTGTTTAACAAGAAAAACTAAAGCAACACCAATATAATTTTAAAACATCCACAAACAGTCCTTATGGTTGAGGGTTGTTGAAAATGATAAATGTCTGTGTATATTTTTCCGTTACCATGTTCACACATTTAACGCCAGCTTAGGACGCCATAATTCCCTATTTTCCGTCAATATGCTCCGATGCGTCCAAACCGAGAGTCGAAATAACACTGGCGGCAGTTGTTTTTAACACGTATCGGAAACTACTTGACACCAGCTTATTTGCCAGCAGCCGTGCATAACGAAGGTTCCGGGAAGGAAACCTTTATTTCGCAATGTGACCGTAATACTACAACCAATAGCGTAGAAATTCGTCAGTCAATAGTTTAGTACACCTCTTATAGATACAATAGTAAGACCGTAAACAGGGTGGAAGGTGTTTTTTTTTTAAACATTTACCGAAATTGTCACAATTAACGTTTTTGGGTATATTTTGTATAATTTTGGTCTCATTTAATCATATAGAAAAAATGTATCCCGGAGCTTCTAAAGGCTCGGTTATAGCCACGAGCGTGGAATTTATAATATAAATAATTTGACCCTTTATCACAACTTGTTCACAAGTACACAAGTGTTCTTTGTTACTCTAGTATCCCATGCATTTTAATTTAGTTTTATTTTTTATTAAGTTAAAAGAAATAAATATTTCACTTTCTTAACAAGCACAAAGTAGTAAATTGAATTTGATTCTATCACCCTGACTTGGGGGGTTAAGCTGGCGAATGCGTTACGAAAAGTGTAATGCGTAACGGGCGCGGCGAACGGGCTGCATCACACTGTAGAAGCAAGAGAGAGCAGTGCGCGCGCACATTTTCTTTCTCTCTTCCTCTCATAGCCAGTGAATGAAGATTATTCGTAATTTCATTTCGTTCTTGAACAATTTTATAAATACCGTAGGAGCAAGAGAGAGCAGTGCACGCACACATTTTCTTTCTATATAGAAGTTTTACTTCAGTCGTGTGGTCTAAAGCAAACTCTTTTTAAAAATGTATATATTTATACTTTTTTCCGTTTTTAGGTATCTTGTAGGAGATTATATATTTGAACACCCTCGAGGCCAATGCTTTTCTTGCTTTGGAGATTAGAGATGTTAATTAATTACTGTTTAGAGATTAGAATAATTAAAACGTGCGTGCATTGTATGCTGATGTATAGTCCAATAAATAGAGCCACAACTTGTCCAATGAGTCATTTTGCAAAAAACTATCATTGCCACTGTTTCATTTGCTAATCCTTACCAAGGTATCCTCAAGACGCAAGAGAAAATATGAGGTATCCTCAAGACGGTATCCTAAGACCCAAGAGAAAGTATGATTTATATAGTTAGGGTCACTTGCGTAAGCTTTCTGTAAATGAGGGTTTTGTAAATATTTTTTTGGTGTGTGTATTATTTGTGGTGTTTTTGGAGTAATTTTTTTGTGGCTGTTTTGTTTTTAATACCAAAAATAATATAAGGTTTAAAAACATATCTTTCTAGAATCAACAATTTTGCACGGAATCCCGATTAAGGAAGTTGAGTCCTTTTTTTATTTTTTTTTTATCAATGTTCACATGCAATCTTAAATACAAGTATTTTTTTTAAAGTTCGTTTTCATAATTAAATTAATTCTACAAGTTTGAATTTTATTAAGCCCGCGAAAACGCCCGGTAAGAGGCGGGAGAGTGTGTGACGTAATCTGGTCCCTTTTTAATGTGAAAAATAAGGGAAAATATTTACAAAACCGGGACACGATTAGTTTTGACGAAAGTCGGAGGTAGCAAATTTTATTTAATTATTTATTTTGTTATAACAAAAATACATTAACATTGTATTGACATTTAGACTGTCCAACTAGGTAGATCTCCCATTCTAGGACATTCAAATTTACAGGTATCGTATTTTTGGATACAAGAAAAACAATAAAAGAATAAGAAAATAAAAGATAACAAAAATTTTGGATCAAAAGAAATATCAAAAGAAATATTTATGGCGCTGGTAGTACATAATTATAAGATAGCCTTTTTAATAGTGTTTCTGGATTAAAATTTGTAACCATTTTGTTATTTTTGGATACAAGAAAAACAGTGAAAGAAAAAGAAAATAAAAATTCTGGAACAAAAGAAACATATAAGGCGCTTGTGGTACATAATTATCCGATAGCTTTTTTTAATAATATTTCTGACTGTCCTGCCTAAAATTAGTAACCATTTTGTTATTTTTGGATGATACAATAAAAACAGTATACAAGAAAAACAATAATTGAAAGAGAAAATAATTTTTTTAGAATAAAATACATATATGTGGCGCTCGTAGTGCATAATTATCAGATAATATTTTTTAATAATATTTCCGACTCCATCCTATGTAAATCTATTAACCATTTTGTTATTTTTGAGCCGAAGGATGAAACTTCACACAGTTTTAGTTGAGAAGGGATTTTGTTATATAATTTTGGTCCCAGGTATGAGAATGTCCCATGATAAGCTGAAGTGTTACTTATTGGAATAATCACGATCTAATTCCCTAAAATAAATCACGATAATACTTTTGGTTGTGAAAATTTCCATTATATAAATTAAATACATCTTTGAAATAAAATATTGATACAAGCTTCACTAAAATAGTCGTATAGTGCTTTGATATAGGTAAAAAAACGTTTTAAGAATGGTTTTCCATGAAGGTACCACATTTATACAAATAGTAGTTATACATTTTAGTTACTAATAAACTTATAGTTAATTCACACAAACGACAAGTTATTACTTTTGCGGCTGGGACCAGGACTTTCTTCAAGTATAATAATTTTAGTTTTAATGATAATAATATTTTGTGTATAGTTTGTTATGAGGGTCGGGCAGGATAAAAGCCATGTTGTAAAGTACCACACGGGAAAGTTATTTCATGCGGTGAAATAATGTAACTCTATATGGGAGATGCTGTCATGTATGTTCAAACAAACCCGCACTTTCATTCTGTGGGGTCGGCTAAACTCTGAATGTGGTTATTATTTCAGTTTGATTTTGGTCTAACTAACTACGGAATATTGTAATTGAAGGGTTTGTAAAAAAATTTCCTCAGGACCTTTGCCTTCCATAGAGAAAAAAAAAACGAGTGTGCTTCAGACCGCACGACTGAAGTAAATACTTCTTTAGATCCATCTATATGTATGTCCATATATATGTTTATATGTATAAAATATATACATGTATAATGTATATACATATATATTAATTTTCTACAAATATCTATAATATATGGTATTTCAAAATACTGACTAAAATATTTCATGCACTGGCTATGAGAGGAAGAGAAAAAGAAAATGTACGCGTGCACTGCTCTCTCTTGCTTCTACAGTGAGCCCGTTTACCTCGCAACGCATTTCACTTTTCGTTACACATTCGCCAGTTTACCTCTCAAGTCAAGCGTGCTTATATAAGTATTTAATTTTAAAAAATGCCTTTGAAACATTTGTAAACTTGAAAAATTACGTCATTTATCCAATCCTTTATAAAAATACAAGACACTGTAAAATTTGTTTATTTATTTTATTTTCGGGAAATCCACAGTTTGTAGTGTGGTTCATTTATACATGTATAATTTATCTAACTGAAAAAGCAATTATAGACTTCCTCAATATACTATAGAATTATGTATCTAAAAATTTAAACACTATACCTACTTACAGCAAAAAAAAAGTTATATGTATATATATATATATATATATAGCCCAGTAGTTCTGAACCTGGGTTTGATCGAACCCCAGGGGTTCGGTGATTCAGTTTCGAGGGTTCATCGGAGACACACCCCCACACTGATTTACAGCAAATATTCATTATTATTTTTTGTGAAAATCATGTTTTAATTTTAATGGTTTTCATCTTTGTTGTTAATGGTGTTTTTCTTTAATAGTTTTGTTCATTTTGTGTATCTATGTATAAATATATACCTAAGTTTTGAATTTGAAAAAATCATATTTTATTTTTCCAATTAAGAAGGGTTCGGTGAAGGCGCATATGAAACTGGTGAGGTTCGGAACCTCCAAAAAGGTTAAGAACCACTGATATGCCATTCAAAAAATATGTGTATGCGCCTGGAAGTATGTCCACTGTTCAGTGAAATCACTCGCCTTGACTCAGTAAAGTATCTTCAGTGTATGAATTCAATTAAATGCTGTGTCCAGATTTCAGACCTGTTCTATAAGAATTTATGGTCAATTAACAGAAAAAATTTACATTCAAATATTAGTTATATTCAATAGAAAAGCTGAAACAGATAAAGAAACTTTTCATTACACTACTTCATATTGGGGTGTTCCTTTTAATATATCTGCAAAGTGTAGTATTCACTTAATTTAAGGTTAGAAAATTTCTTATGTTAACCTCGATGAACCAAATGATCAGGACACTGATTAAGCAAACCTATAGCATAAAAAATCACATCAGGTGTGATCCCGGTTTAAGCTTCTTCGAATAAACGAATTTCGAATAAAGAATATTTTGAAGTAAAACTTCTTTACGCACGCTTGACTTGGGGAGTAAGCTGGCAAATGCGTGACGAGAGCGTTACGAAAAGTGTGATCGGGTGAGGCAAACGATAATAAATTTAAATAAATATTTTTAGGAAATTAATATATAGATATATGTATATAAAATAATTTTGTGGAAAATTAGAAAGGAATTCGTTGAACATTTACACATAAGGTTCGCTGCTTTTTGGAAAAAAAACGTGTTGGGCGGCATTGCGAAGCTCGAAGTACAATTATTAAAGTTTTATTTTCTTCTTAACGTAATTTTTTTTGTTAAATCTGATTTAATTTCCTTGCACTTTTGTTTGTACAAATTGGGTGACGGTATGGGTACAAAGATCGGCCCGGGAACCATTAAATGGATAACCAACACCTCTACTATAGGTCACCCCAAGTGGTTAGTTACGTTTGGTGACTTAGCAAGGGTGCCCGGATTCACGGAGTGAGGTTTGTCTAGGTCTTGGTGGCGGATTAATAAGGAATTTAAAAGTTAATTGTACTTGGATTAACAGGTATATTTCACATTTCTTACTAATTTACCCATGCTTCAACAACCAAAATAAATATGTTTTTGTAATATTGTTACCCTTAGATGTTGATAAAATGAATAGGCTTTCCTTCATTTTGTTAATCTCACATATCCATTATCCTTCAACATCTCAGAAGCAAATAATAATTTTTCCGTTTAAAAAACAAACCGAACAAAAAATATTCAATCGCGATCACAACTTCACGAAAGTTTTTATCACCACTGGAAGCATTTGACTGTCTTATAAAGGCCCCCGTATTGCAGGCAGATCGTGCGGAAACATCTGCAAAATGAATGATTCATGCCAGGGGCCCAAAGGTTCGAGTAGGTGTGCCCGTGTCTCCGTTTTATTGCGTACTAGATGATATTGGTGACGGCATCGGGCCCAGGAGATCATGACCTGGGAGTGATAAGAAAGCGGACTACCTTTGTTACATAAGGTTGAATGCTCTAAGGAACGGCCAAAAGGTTAACACAAGATGGCTAATAAATTTGTACATAACAACTATTTTTGGTCAATGGCCATGTTATGATATAGGTACATTTATCAATTTATAGATACATGGGGGAAGGAGTGATGTTATGCCGAATAATTATATATAAGTACATCATAGTTGAGGCGCAACAGCTATCGACGAGCGCGGGGTGTTGTTAAATTTATTTATTAAATGAATTTTGTACATTGTATAGATAGTGTGTTATTTCATCCGCCATGCTAGGGATGTCCCTGTGTTATTGCGGGTGAAGTTTAAAGATAATATAATTTATGGTGATGAAGTATACTGACAATATAATAATTGATGATATTGAAGTTTACAGTTAACGCAGCAATGAATTTATAATAATTAAGTTAATGATAATGAAGTTTACAGATAATATAGCTATATATATTTATGATAATTAAGTTTACAGATAATATAACAATGAATTTACGTCAATGAAGTTTACAGATAAAATAATAATTGATGGTCATGAAGTTTACGGATAAAATAATAGTTGATAGTAATGAAGTTTACAGATAATATAACTATGAATTTAGGACAATGAAGTTTACAGGTAAAATAATAATTGATAGTAATGAAGTATACAGATAATGAAACAATGAATTTGTGATAACGAAGTTTACAGATAATATAATAATTGATGATAATGAAGTTTACGGATAATATAATAAATAATGATAATGAAATTTACAGTTAATGCAGCAATGAATTTACGACAATTAAGTTTACATATAATATAATGATTTATGAAAATGAAGTTTACAGATAATATAATAAGGAGTTTATGACAATGAAGTATACAGATAAAATAATAATTGATAGTAATGAAGATTACAGATAATATAACATTGAATTTATGTTAACGAAATTTACAGATAATATAATAATTTATGATAGTGAAGTTTACGGATAATATAACAATGAATGTATGCAAATGTAGGTTACAGATAAATAATAATTTATTTATAAGTTACATAGTATGGTTGATAAAATTGAAATACGTTTTATTTTTTTCAGAGCACGACGTACGAATGGGCGAACAGGGCGTTGTAAATGTGAAAGAAACAAAAGAAAACAAAAGACACGCAGCATAGAAAGCCATGTATGTTGCTAAGATCGAGACAGGAACATTGGTAATTAGCACAGCCACAGAAGAGGTTATCGTTAGTAAACAGCATTGCTGCATTGTGCTGGTTTTTAAAACAGAACATTGTGTTTTTGTCGGTACGTAGCCTCGCGTCGCCGGGACGTCGAAACAGATAGCTCGACAACGGTGAATGTCCCGATATATCGGAACCGATGTCAACCCTAATCATTTAGAATGACCTCTCGGAGTTAGGACACTTTACCCTAGACACCCTGGGAAAACTTTTAATATTATGTATTATTCAAATATACACGTTTTTTATTTATTTATTTATTTGTTATTATTAATTTTCAATGCCCTGATGGGCTTTTACATAATAAGTATATAATACAGTGATATATATATGTAATACAATGTTTAAATAAGAAATATAAACTTATAGCAATGAACATTATAAAAATGGTAGGCATAAAAGTAAGTGAATAATATTATATTATAATAAAAGAGAAAAAGTAAAAATAAATTAAACTGAAACCAGTTATTAAATTGCAGATGGCATAAAAATAATAATATATAGTGTAAGTTAATATTAGAAATTTACAGATGAGTAATACAAGAAAAAGTTTACATCTATGTGCGAATACATATTTCCCAAGTTTTGAATTCTCTGTAGTGGTATATTGAATTGGGCCCTAGTCGCAGTATTACTACAATAAAATGGTAGTACTGACCTTGTATTTCTGGCTGGCACGTTAAGATTTATGAGCGATAAGAATTCAGGGCTATCAATTATATATTATGCAAGATTTTAAATAGAAATATTAGATCAAAAACAATTCTCCTGTCACTCAAACTTAATAGATTAGATAATCGTAGTAGAAAAAGGTAGTTTTTTGTTTTTTCGGTATTTTTAGTTTATAATTTAAAAAGCTTAGGAATTTTTGTGTACTCTTTCTATTGTTTGTGAATGCACGTTATAGTGGGGAGACCATACAGTTGAATTATATTCAGCAGTATGGTCTATACTAAAATGCACAAACTTAAGAGAGAACTGAGAATGTTTTAGGTTTTACTTATTTTAATTTTAGAATATACCATGTAATATTATGTTAAATTATATACCATGTTATATTAAGTGGTAGAAATATTTTTATGTGACCTGTAAATCATTTCCAATGGTACAAATAAAATGTGTATTGATTTTTTCAGATGTTTGTTTCGCAGTTTTTCTTAGAACTCTCTTTTGGAAGATACTCCAGAAACCTCTTCAACAGTTATTTATTCAACTACCATTCGAAATTAGTACCTAAAGCTTGCACTATCTAATATCGAATTTCTCATTTCAGTAAACATATAGCGCAGATACGAGATGTTGCTCCTTGATAATATTATGACAACAACAAATATATTAAAATATTATATATTTTTCACATTTCGTCGATAATCTTAACCAATTTATAGACACTGATGTGAATACCGATAGATTGTGGCATTTTTGCACCGGTAGCTTGAAGAATTTTTGCGACCATTTTTATTGGACAAAGAATGTATTAAAGGGTGTGTCTTAGCTGTTTACCGATTAGAAAGAAAATTGATCACTAAGATAACCCCTTTATTATAAGTGTTTTTTTTATGAATATATTGCGTTACGTTAGATAAATATTTTATTAATTTTAAATAGCTCTATTTAATTCGCGAGTTAATTTAGTATTAATAAAGCACTTTATTAATTACATAGGCACATAATAATATTATTTGTATTCAATAAGTTGAAGAAAATACAACAAACTACGATGTCAGTTCTATTGTAACATGTAAGTAGCATATTGGAATACAACTCTACAATTTGGTCACCTGTCTTTAATAATCACATTAATACCATTGAAAGAGTCCAAGGCAAATTTTTGAGCTGTATTAATTTTAGACTTGGAATTTCTCTAGAAAGAATAGATTATGATTTTTTATTACATTCATTGAACTTGCGTTGAGTGATTGAAGAAAATTTTTTCGTCTTTATAAATTATCATTTTCATATCAGGTCACTAGATAATAGATTTTTGTTTTTACTCTGTATTTACTGTCTTTGTAAAACTTGTTATTATTTTATTTGTTATGTTTTAATATAATTCAAAATTTTTTTCACTCATCAAAATTTAATACTGCACTATGTCTGTGTAAAAAAAATATCAATGTAAATGGAACTAGTGTCTAACTAACTAACTAACTAACCATCACGCCGTTTCTCCGCAGGGGTAGGCAGAGAGGACGGACCGCCAAACAACTCGGTCTTGGCATACACTCCTCGCCTCATTCACATTCATACATCTTATCATACATGCTCTTCTATTATTCTGACTCTTGACATGGCCCGACTCAAGTATCTGATTCACTTGATCGTGCCATGTCTTCCTCAGGCGTCCTCGACTTCTTCTACCATTCACATTTTTATTTTATTTTTTATTTTATTTATTGAATCTACATTAGTATCATATATTCTCTTGACACTCCTTTCTTCGTCGTAAATTAACTAGTGTCGTAAATTCTAAATAAATAAATAATGCCAGAGTTCACAAATATGGAAATATCGCAATTTATATACTTGCGTGGACATGTTCTCAATAACTCACCAAATTTTCATCACAATCGGATGATAAGTATAGGAAATAATTTCATAACGTCAGAGCTCACTATACTATAACCATCGCGGGCATGCGCACATTAAACCCCCAAAGTTTCATCGCAATCGGATGAACGGTATGGTAGCGCATAAAATGCGCACAAACAAACATATTTTTTTATATATATAAGATAGGTATGGGCGTGGTCTACATTATATTCCATGATATACTAACCGAGCGCTATGTTGTTATTTTTATATATTTTCCCTCTCCTATAACACCGCGCCGGTTAGAGCCTAGAGAGCTCCACTCCCTCCGCTACGTGACACCTCTCTCAGCCTTGCACGTATTAAATCGTATAGATTCAGTGTGTAGCGGGAACATAGAATCTATATTGTACACGTTTATGTTTACATAAATATTATACGCTTAAGCCCTTTTAATAAAAGTGTTTTAAATTTTGCACAAGTGACAGACAATAATTTACCATAAATTAATGGTTGTTTAGGAGTTGAGCAATTTTTTTAATACGGTTTTTGGTATGTGCACTGTGCAGTGTGTAACATTTTTTTCCTAAGACCACACACAATAGTAAAACAATAGTCTGAGGGCAAACCAAACTTACGCCGCATACAGATGTTAAAATATAAAGAATAACGAAGGTTTTAACAAATTACCATAGTGAGTACGTCGATATGAGCACGAACCTAGCCATCATACTACAAGCAGTTGAGGAGTAAGTCAATCCGAAAGTCGCGGGATCGAATCCTGAAGGGCGCAAATAAATTGTTTTTGATATATATTTTTTTTTAATGAAAAGACTAAATAACTTTGTTTACATCTTTTATTACACAATCTACATGTTTCATGAACAACGTTCACATCTTCAGGAGCAAATTTATACTAAACTTAAAAATTAAATATAGATCACATATGGGAGGCAAGGCTAGAAGGAAGGGGAAGGGGTAAGGGTGGGGGAAGTTTATTGCAGTTAGGGATTTCAAAGTCATTAGCAGGGAAAGACCGGTTAAGTGGGAAAAGGTTCAAAAGAGGGTTTACAAAAATTTGCTGCTTATTTATTATGTCTGCTTTATTATTTACATTTTTTCTAATTTCTAAAATCTCTAAATTATTTATCTGTGTTGCCTTGTAACCCGTATGTAATATTTTAAGTCGGTGGTTTTTGTCAAAATTATGATCATTTTTTAATAAATGATCTGCAAACTCAGATTCGCTGTTGTCATTTAATTTTTGTTATTTCAAAATAATATAATATACCTAGTATGTTTGTGGTACGTTCCAGGGCGGAAGATATTCTCAGTATCGACCTGGTGTAAGATCACATTGTAGAAATGGCTTTAGCCATGTTTGGAGAAGAGAACTGAATTACCAAGAATTTACCCATCTCCTTTCCATCCACACTACTTATCATCCCCACAACTTCCTGCAATTGGGGATGCCATAGTCTAACTGACTTCTCTCAATCAGTTGTTCACACACGGAGAAAAATGTTATTAAAAAACGATCATTTTAATGGTAAAAACGGTTAAAAACGGGACTGCAGTTCTTACGAACAAATTAACAGTGTTTCAATGTTTATTGGCGGGAAAATGTAAGAATAATTTGTTGGTATGCGTACGAAATTACGTATACCAACAAATTATTCTTATTTTCCCGCCAACAAACATTGAAACCCTGTTAATTTGTTGGTAAGAACTTCAGTCCCGTTTTTAACCGTTTTTACTATTAAAATGATCGTTTTTTCGAATAACATTTTTTCTCCGTGCAGTCTCGCAATGAAATACATATTGCAGTAAACTGGCGGGACAGGGTGCGTATAGAATGTTTCTGTAGATGCGCGATTGGTGCGCGCAATGTGTTTACATTGTAGCATATATGTAGACTCTGCATATTATATATTATGTACACAGTGTTCAGTGCAGACTCCTGAAACGCAGCTCCGCACCGTCCGTAATGTTGATTGGTGCTTACACTCCGGCATACACCGCCGTCTTTATTGGTCAATTGGCGGTAAGCTCATTTAAGCTGAGCAAAGCCGAGCCATGTCACAATAGAGATGTTACGATCGTGTATCGCGGGCGGGATGCCGGCAATACTTATTTGCTCCCGGGAAGGAGATTGGCGGGGAGCAGACGTTGTTTTCTGCTTCTGCCAAGGGAATTGTTCGTGTATTTTTCTACACACTTAGTATAACCAATTCGCAGTTTCTGTGGATTGTGCCGGAAATGCATTACTGTCATTTCATCGGGAGGAGATCGAAGAACGCTTTTTTTGTGTTTAACTTTTTTACTTCTTTTCCGAATTATTGTTATTATTGTTATTTTGTCTAATTTCTTTTTGTTAATATTTGTCTAATTAATTTTTTTGTTAATTTAATATGTGGAATGTATTGCTTTGCACTTAATACCTCTGCATACATTCTTGAATAAACTACTAATATTATTATTTTCGACTTTCTTCCGAAGATAACAAACTGAAACACTTAAATTTTCACTCCTGTGGTACCAAACTCAAGAATAGTAATGAGATACTATACAAGGTGTCCTGGGTAAAAGTGTATTAACTTCGGGAGATCATTTTAAATGATGGTAGGAGTAAAAAAGATTTAACAACTTTTTCCGAAATTCCACCTTTTTTTCCCATACAATAAGACGTATCTATTAGAAATCCTTAGTGTAAGGTACAAACTTACCCGATAAATTTGCTGTGAGTCAGACGGGCGCGATAGTGATGGCCGGACTAATTTTATCTTTTTACCAAATAAGTATTAACCCGATGTTAATGCACTTTGCACCCGGATACCCAAGTGCAATGTACACAATATTTATGAACAAATATTTAGTGATATTGACTTTCACTAGTGTAATAATTTCTGTGAAGCTACATTGTTTTTGAAGTAAAACTTATTTACGCACGCTTTACTTGGGGAGTAAGCTGGCGAATGCGTGACGAGAGCGTTACGAAAAGTGTGATCGTGCGAAGCGAACCATAATAATTTTAAATAAATGTTTATAGAAAATTAAAATATGTATATGTATATACATATATATATATTATACATATATCACCCGATAGAATTTTATCTTTATTTCATGTTAGTTTAATCACGAAACTATCTTATTGACAGAGTAGAGAAGTCCTGTTTCATCTTGAACACTTTGAATTACGGTCCGGTCAATCCTATCAGAAGTGTTTAACAGTAGGTACGTTTTTAAATTATAGAAGAAAGCAAACATTTTGTGGCTTCACATGATACAAAATGAAATAAGTTCTACGTTTTAAAACGCTTTATTTTAATTTATATGTATATTCGCCTGAAGAAATTTGAGATCAACCGAAACCGGTCGACAAATATATTTAAAAATTGAGTGGTTTAAAAAAAGGAGTGCGCTTTAGACCACACGACTGAAGTAAAACTTCTTTAGCTCTATCAATTTGTATATAAATATATGTTAATATGTATAATAGATATATATAATTAATTTCTACAAATATTTATTTATTTAAATTTATTATCGTTCGCCTCGCCCGATCACGTTTTTCGTAACGCTCTCGTCACGCATTCGCCAGCTTACTCCCCTAGTCAAGCGTGCGTAAAGAAGTTTTACTTAAAAAAATAACTTGTTTAATTTTGTAGTACCTTTTTATTTCGCAAGAGCGGGTCCTTACGTTTTGGCGCCCGAGCTGCCAAATCGGAATAATCAACATTACGCAATGTCTACAGTTCATAAAATCAAGTTTATAAATGGTCCGGCAAACCAAATATTGCGGTTAAACTTACTATTTTTAGATCTGTATGGACGAATTTATTGTACTTACGATATAAAATTTTATATATTATTTTCTTATTAAAAAATATTATTGGCACCACCGGGATTCATCTTTGCACTACTCTTCTTAGGAGATTGACTTACATTTATTAAAGATGTGCTTCTCTAGCGGAAAAACTTTTAAATGTAAGTAGCAATTAGGTAGAACAGATACATGGTAGGTCTGAAGGTTGGAGCGAAAACTGGTAAAATTTAAAACCCTTGCGTGTTTTGGTAATGCGTGTGTACTTATGATTATTAATTCTGTGTCAATATTGAATACAATGCAGAGTATTAATCAGTTAAACCCAAAACACAGATTAAACCAATTATTAATTATAACAAGTCAAACTTCCCAAAATAATATTGTCACCAGCGTTTGCAATTAATTTGATCCGCGGACACCAATAACTATGATTTTTGATTGCACATTCTGCATGTTTAGTGAGGTGCCTAATATTAAGCGGTGATTATGATCAAATGTAATAATGTATCAGGAGAACACAGATTCGCTCTACCATGGTGAAATTCGAATAATTTTAATCACAATAATCCCGCTATAAATGTATAAACTCGTCGTATTTTAATTATTTGTATCAACAAAATAATAAACAAACAATTTTGTGTTGATGGTGTGATACCGTTAAAAGTGGACATACTTTGAGAGATGAAAATAAATAATTCATAAAATAAATCTTTACTATTTCATGAAATTTATTGCAATACTAGCTGATACCCGGCATGCGTTGCAATGCCACTTAAATAAAGAAATTGTTCTCCCTGCGTGTACTTTACCGCCAACTCTTCCCTTTCCAGGACTTCTTCCCCTCCTTAATTCTTTTCGCCCTTCCGGATTCCCTTCCACTCATGTCTTTTTTCCCTGCCGCTAAATACTTTCCCTATTTCCATTTTTTATGCAAATTTCATAAAGCCAGAGCTCGCGGTATGAAATATACTTCACGACCTATTCTTATACATACCAAATATACATTAAAAAATTGTAAAAATCGGTCGAGCCGTTTTGGAGGAGTGCGACCACAAACACCGTGACACGAGATTTTTATATATTAGGTTTGAAGCATTTAAGAACGACTTATTATTATTATAACCAACAAATAACATTATTTATCTACTTTTAGAACACAATTATCAACTTTTAATTAATTATTTTAATAGAATAATAATCTAAAAGTGAAATATTATAATTGTTTTTTTAATTTTTTTTTTTAAATTTATTTGTTTTTGTCTTCATTAAGTTCTTGTTAGTATCCTTTTCTTTTCACTACTTTGTTTTTATATTCCGACTGTATAATATTATGATATACTGTAACTA
Organism: Limnephilus auricula; assembly: GCA_951813805.1. Taxonomy (NCBI): domain Eukaryota; kingdom Metazoa; phylum Arthropoda; class Insecta; order Trichoptera; family Limnephilidae; genus Limnephilus; species Limnephilus auricula. The sequence goes on along the minus strand of OX638391.1, from coordinate 16,049,341 downwards.
CTACTAACATAATAAACAATTCTGTCGCCATGAGTGGAACCATAAAATCCTCCTTGAGAGTCTCAAAGAGGAGACGGCAGAATATCTTTATCTAAAACATGCGAACACCTCAGTACAGGTTCTCCTAGTGAGGTGTTCACAAAACACTACTACAAACCCATTTACATGCAGTGTCACTAATATATTTTTTTTAATATAATACTGGTACCTGTATACGTGTATACATATTATCTAGGTAAACTGTAAACAACTGTAAACTGTGTGTACAGAAAAAAATAATACATTAATACATAAACACGACGGACACAGATTTTGCATCATCAAATAAACTAACTTCGGTTGTCTGTGCGTCCCCGCTTCGAATTTAAATGTCATTTTCAGACCAGTAAAAAAATAAGCGGATAGTCTTAATTGACAAATCAGTTCCAGTTTTTAAAATAGTAAACATATTATTTCGTAGTCAGATTATTTGGATTGGTCAGTTCTAATTTTGAAATTGAAACTTATGTTCGTTGAAAATTTGAGTTCATTGAACCAGATTTCAGATAGGACTTACAACTACTGGAGCGACAAAGCAATTTAAAACTTTTCTCGGATTGCACAATAAAACAATCATACCTACGAATTTGAATATGGAGACATACAAACTGATTATAGTTCTATGTAGCCAATAAATTCACATATTTTTTGTCTATTATCACATATTCGTAGGATTTATAAAAAAATCTTAAATCGTTATCTGTAAAACATTTTAAAGAATCTAGAGAATATTTGTCGTAATTTGACAACAAAGCAATCCATAGTTTTGCAAATAGTGCCAAATTATGGAAAAAGCGCTTGTAACCAACATTTTCTAAAAACATTGATGATAGTAAAATTAATTATAACAGAAAAAAATCTGTCTTTAAAATAAAACTAATTAATTTCCTGTACAAAGTGAGGGAGAGAGAATTTATAAAATGCATTGGAGAAATAAATGTAATAAGAATAATATATTATAACATATGCAGCGAATGCGAATGGTAGAAGAAGTCGGGAACGCCGGAGAAAGACATGGTACAATCAAATGAATCTAAAAATTCTAGAGTTGCACACGTCGGGGATCAGAATAACAAAAGAGCATTGTATTGTATAAGGCCGAGCTGTTGACGGTCAATCTTCTCTTCATCGTAATATGGTAATTAATGTATAGAGACGTTGGTAAGTTAGAAAAATAATTATATTTGTAATTTATTTGTGCGCATACCATATAATGTGAAGCAAGGAGAGAGTCAAAACCAGGTGGCAAATTCGGAGGATGTAAATGTTAAGAATTACAAAAGAGACAAGAATTTTTTTTTTAACTGAATTATTTTATTTTTAATATAAGCTACATAGACAAAAAATACGTATATATTATTTGTCTAGGTATATACAAAAAAAGTATATATTATATATCTTAATCTTTTTTATTTTCTTACTGTTTTCTTTTTTTTATATTTTCTATTTCCATTATAATTTTATGTTTACTCTACACATCACAAAGCAACTATATTCCATTGGTCACCATGAAACAGGCAGTCGCCTAGTATGATGATCTAATGTATCATATTTGTAAATGTTTTTATGTGTATTATCATGTTTATTATAAATAAGTAAATAAAATTATAGCTAATATTGAAACACAAATAAATCGTATGAAAATGTTATTATTTTCACACGCTATGCAGTTGGAAGCTTACAGAATTATAAACAAAATGATTACGTATCCAAAATTATTACTTACATCAATATGACATTCTAGAAACAAAGAGCAAGTGTCATTCAAGAATATAATGTCTTTTCACCGTCTCTTGCCCGCCCTTCTGCAGGTGAACGGATTTTGTTACCTCTAGTGTGCACTGTGCAATGCTATCCTATTTGCATTCCGCTCGTTTAGTAATGAATATTCAACTTTAACACGGAGCCAACAGTCAGCATTTTGCGCCGGCTACCCTGCTACCCGGACCAGTCTATCCCGGCCACTCTCCATACAGTTAGTAGCAAAAGTTACTCTGGAAACTAGCAAAGTCGACTAGAATACAGGCCTGGCCGTCAAATTATGAAGTCAGTGCCACCACTAAGCAACTTCACAGTTTAAAATACTCTAATCACCCTGTTAATTTAATATTCCTGCGATAAAATACAGATCAGCAGTTACAACAAGTATAACAACCGCCATCATTTGTAGACAACTGTCGATGCTCGATCACGTGAAACTTCAAAATCTGTCGCGAGCCCAGGCCTGTACTCTAGTCGGCTTTGGGGAACTAGTTCGAGACGCGGAAACACTCGTCTGCAGGGAATGCCCGTCTTTGGGGGACACTTTTGGCTTGCATACGTTGTTTGCCGTTTGTTCTCTCTGCAGAAAGGAGTGCATCAATTTCGGATAAATTTTTATTTCTGTACAGACCATATAGTACCTACTTGTAAAAACTACAACAGATATCAAAGTATGCAATGTGCGTATCTATAAATAGTTAATATTTGTCAGGCTTTATGTACCGCGAATAAAAATAAAAAGTTTGTCAAGTCGTGAAGTGAAAAACTTGCATTCAAGAAAGTACGTAATCATCTTGGTATTTTTGCTATTTTTGACAAAGTGCCGTATTTTAAATACAATTGCAACATCCTATTTTTAAATGCTTTAATAAAAAAAAAATGGACGAACAGCGTTATGGTGAAAACTCTGAATACATATCTATATCAAAAGTCACCAACAAACATAGTTACCAACTCTTTAGGATCCACCTGTTTCACAAAACCCTTGTTTTATTTTGCAGCTCATCAATAATAAAACACATGCGATTAAAATTTTAGGTGTTAATGAATATTTTATGCCAGAAATATATTATTAAAAAATTTTTTGGGTGTTTACATAATCTACGAATAATTACTATCTACTTATTAACAATTATTATAAACAATAATTATTAGCCTGAAACACTCATCCATATTGAAAGAATCTTCCGAGAAAAGATACATATCGCCGACGGGACTCGAACCCGCACCCTTTTGATTGCCGGTGAAGTGCTCTACCATTAAGCTACGGCGGGATACCTCCTACCCCATTTGTGCTATGCATAAAAAATCTTGTCTTAAACATTAGTTTATCAATTAAAAAATAATAATTAAAACTTATTAGCTGTTTAAGAAAAAATATGCCTGGGAATAACATTTGACGTGAAATGAACGTTCATTAATACATCCATAACACAACTAATAACGCAATGCAAATTTATATTAGGTTTCATATTAACTTACAAAGACGCCATTGTGTTCAGACCACCTCTTTCAAACAATATTAAGTTTAGATATGATTTTAGATTTTCACCACCAAAAGTATTTTCGTTATTTGTTTTTGGAGTGTTATGCCGTGTTGCGCTACCTCCTTCTTTAGCCAACGTTTCGGACAACGTTACAGTGTCCATCATCAGGGCAGATGTGTTTACTAGGTCAGAATAATTATTTTGAATAAATACAGTTTTGTACAAAAAAATATATTTTATTTTTTTAATATTTGCAAAATTACTTTGTGGCATCATTTTAATTAAATAAAACCAATTAATTTGTGTAAACCACTAATCACATGTTATAATATCTACATGTTTAAAAACCGACGGTTTCTTCGTCAGGATATTATCCGATAGTATTATTGTTCTAATTTGAGAATCCCACTTCGATGACATCTCTGACGTCGCGAGTTACCAAAACCCTCTATTCCATCTCTGTACGTAAAAGTTTGGGACAAACTACTGCTGTGATTTATCATAACGCATATTCGGTTGAATTTAAGAACCCCACTCTAATTACATTTCTGACGCCACGGCTTATCTGAACCCTCTCTTCCATCGCTGTGCGTTAAAGTTTGGGACTAAGCTGCTTTTGTGATTTGTGGCCGCACGTTTTTGCTTGGGTTCGCGTAACTGCCGTATGGCGTAGGGGCGCTGCAGTCGTGTTGGTTCATTTATGCTGCAGTCGGCCAGTCGCTGTCAGCAGATTGTCGGAGATGGTCGATCATATTTATGTGGTCTATATTCCTGTCACGGTTACTTCGATTTATTATAAAAGTTGAATACATTGTAGGAGAATAGATTTGCTTTTATAGTTTTTTGGTAAAATCCAAAAAACTATAAAAGCAAATCTATTCTCCTAAATACCTACAATGTATTAAACTTATTATACCTAATTTCTATTATTCAACCTAAATTCCTACAATGTATTCAACTTTTATAATAAATCGAAGTAACCGTGACAAGAATATAGACCACATAAATATGATCGACCATCTCCGACAATCCGCTAAATGTAGATTTTTTATATATTTAAAAAAATACATTTACTTTGATAATATTTTGGTAAGAGTAAGTTTAGCTAGATTTTTTTTATGTTATTATTATTATATATATATTTTAATTTCCGTGAACGTTTATATAAATTTTACAAATTTATTTCGATAATAAGAAATCATTTCAGAGGTATTTTTTTTACCATTAGCTCCACATAGGAGACCCTCAGGAAAACAATTTTCCCTCGGGGCCTATGTTATCGTTGGGGATGCTGTGTGGATGTTCTTTTTAGAGAAAATAAGGAGAGGAAGTTCTATGTAGATTTTTTATATATTTAAAAAAATGCATTTACTTTGATAATATTATGGTAAGAGTAAGTTTAGCTAGATTTCATGTAAAATTATTATGTTATTATTATTATATATATATATTTTAATTTCCGTGAACGTTTATATAAATTTTACAAATTTATTTCGATAAAAAGAAATCATATCAGAGGTATTTTTTTTAACATTAGCTCCACACAGGAGACCCTGAGGAAAACAATTTCCCCTCGGGGCCTATGTTATCGTTGGGGATGCTGTGTGGATGTTCTTTTTAGAGAAAATAAGGAGAGGAAGTTCTGGGAAGGAAAAAATATGAAGGGTGAGTAGGAATCTGGGGGTCGATATGTCCAGGAGTGACGGACGTATGAATGCATCTCTCCCACTGCGCTACAAGGCGATGGGTCGAGAGAGTCCTGTTGAAGAGGTAAAACGTCTCCATCAACCAGTCTCTACCAATCCGAACCGCCACGCAGTAGAGGGCAAACGCATGTGCCGCCAAAATATAGACAAACCTTACCCTATGAACCTGGGCACCCCTGCTAAGTCACTAAACGTAGCGAACCACTTAGAGTTACCTATGGCAAGGGTGTTGATTATCCAATAAACGGTATTGGGAAGAAACATTTGTCTCTTTCATTCATTACTAAGAAGATACAATTTATTATTCGTGTTTTTGTTTTTGATTTGATTTGATTACTACATTATTTATTTTGACTATATTTTATACTTGACGATTTTATTTTGAGTTTTAATTGAGAATATTTTATTCGAATTGATTTTATTATTTTTTTGAGTTTTAATATTAAGATTATTGCCTTTAATTTGAATGCCGATTTACATTATTAATTTATGGTTTTTTATATATTGTATTGTGTGTATTGAATTAGAGATTTGATTTAATTATTTTTATGTAATTTAATTTAATTGTATTTATTTTATTTTGATTAATTTATTTTATTTTATTTTCTGTTTTATACTGGAGGCACTGCTGAAAACCAACAGCATTCCAGGAGAAATCCTGAATTGTAGCTGAACAGTGATCTTTACGCTAATAGAATCAACGATTAACAACAAAATGTGTAATGTTGTAATAAATCTATTGATGAATAAATATTTTTATTATTATCAATTTTCTTTTTTTGTCATTGACGTGGATGAACGAGATTTAGGTATGCTGAGTTGATTCTTTTCCGAAATTCTACTCACTGTCCGCGGTCTTATAATACAGAATGTCTACTGTTATATATCCACATATTAAATGTAAGTGTTTTGTAGTTTTATATTCACAGTTGTTATTTTTCCATAAAATTCCGGAGCGGGTTTTTATCTGCTAGTTATATTATATTATTCATGTTATTATCCTGACTAAGAAATCATCGATTTTGAAACATGTAGATATTATAACATGTGATTAGTGGTTTACGCAAAGTAATTTGTTTTATTTAAATATATTTTATTTTTATGTTAAGTGATAAATATTTATTATTGCTCTCAAATATCGATTAAATGTCAATCCACTGAATATTAACTATGTAAACGGTCCGGCGCACCGTTGACGCCGCGGCCATCTTGGCCGCCATTTTTGTGTTTGGACATAATGATTTTTTGGTATGCGGAGTCCTTCTTTTAGTTATTTTATTAAGTCTCTCAGTATAACCACTAATTTACAAGCCTAGTTTCGTGCTCGCAATACAAAAAAAAAATATTGAAAAAAGTGATTATGTGATTAATGGTCAAGTTTTTCGCAAAATTTCACGCATTCACTTTATATCTACCACAGAAATTGTAAATTTACTATTAAAGAAAACATTTTGAATTTAATAACTTCTCAAAACAGGGTAATCCTATGCAACACGCGCTAGAAGAATGCGGCCTGCAGCCTAGATCCTGTGTCAAAGCAGGTTCTATCTAGGAATTCTCTTGCCTAACCCACCTACCGCCTAACCCAGGATCACCGAACTGGGGTAATATTAACATACTTTATTAATTAATTGTTGGTGAGGCATGATAATATTTTGTGGTAGGCAATAAAACGGAATTGAAAGGGATGCTTGTTACCCAACCTAGCCTCACCTAACCTGATCTAATATTAAACTCGCACGGGATAACCGAGCTGGAGTAATATCAACATGCTTTTGATGGTCGGGAAGAATCTGGCTAAAATCATTTCAGTCTATGGCTTTTCGCAAGCCTGGCAACACCGGAGTTTTACATTCAAACAAGGAACAAAAAAGAAACGAAGGACACTTCCTGTCGAGGTACCTTTTTGGCGGAGGTATCTTTCGGGAGGAGTCAGGCAGTTTTGGATCATGTTTAACGGATTTTAAAATAGACCGACGCACGGTGTTCCGTTTCATATAGCTAGACGGAAAAAAGTCACTTTGGAATTTTTGAAAAATGACGTCATGAGGGTATTAACAGGTAGTTAGTATGACAAATACATTTTTAATTACGGTAATTGATGCACGGGTTGACTCATACCAGAGCTCCAAAGTTAGGTAAATTAGATAATGAATTATGAGTTGCTTTCATTTGCATTTCGTCGCGTGAGCTGTAAGGTTGTTTATGTGTTTAAAGTGCTTTGTTTCGGTTCTAAAAAAATGGAGGCTACTTTGAAAGGTATGTAGTATGTTTATATTGTAAAATTTTAATATAAAACATATTAGTTTTTTTTTTAAATAATGTTTAACTTAAGTGTTTTTTTGTGGTTTAAAAATATTTATTTTCTAACTACTCGAGAATTTATTTCGGATAATATATCAATAAGGTCGCGTAATTTTTTTTTTGTAGATAGAACAATTAATATTCTATTTAAATCCGTTTCGATATTTTTACTCATTAATGCTCACCAATCATATTTTGGCATTTCACAGGCACCACATACCAGATTTCCAGGCAGGAGTTGTTCGATACATGGAGGAGTTTTCCCAATAAAGAAAGGTTTCATGGAATTTACAATCATATTTTAAGTAAATTTGAACTTCAAAATCTCAGTGCAAGTAGTGAAAAAAAATTGAAAAGCCAAATACAGTTAATAACTTTGAATATAAGTAAAAAGTGGATCGCAGCCTCTCGGATTCTCGAAAGATTTGTTGTTAAATTTTGTGAGTGGCTTCAAGGTAGTGAAAACGTTTTCATAATTGAACATTTACGTGATAATTCTCAATTGGACAGAAATCAGCCATCTACATCTACTGGAAGGCCCGCAAAGGATTTTGTGGCATGCAGTGATCGGAGTAAAATAATGAAAGTGTGTAATTTAGTGAGTACGACGACATCCGTCGAACTTTCGTTTGCAGCCCAGATGTCGGTTCGAGCATCTGAAAAACGTACCGTTGCCGATCTCTTGAAGGAAATTTCGGAAGCTTCTTCTGATGAAGTGGCAAAAGTATGGACGGAACGTCGACAATTAAAGGAACAGCGCACATTAACCATCGAAGAAGCGCTAAGTGTATATGTAGATTGCAAACTAACTTCGCACTCATACAAAGTCATTCGTAGAAATGCCATAAAAGCCGGCCATTCCCTGTATCCGTCATTTTACAGCTTAAGGAAAGCAAAAGAAGCATGTGGCCCGAGCGAGGAATTCATTACAATTAGCGAAACTCGTGCATAAATTCAATTACAGGCGATATTGAATCACACTGTGGAACGTTTACTTAACGTTCAATCGCAAATTATAAAAGAAAGAGTTCCTTCGGGTTCTATTCTAACCCTCATTTGCAAGTGGGGTGGAGATGGAAGCTCAGGTCATAGTACTTATAAACAGAAGTTTAACACAGAGCACGCTACTGATGAATTTTTATTTGTTATGTCATTCGTTCCCATTCAACTGAGACTGAATGATGACCCGAATGCAGTAATTTGGCAAAATCCAAGCTCTTCCTCGACTACTAATTGCCGTCCAATTAAATTTATTTTCACTAAAGAGACCGACACTCTCACAAAATCTGAAATGGACAAGGTACAAGAAGAAGTAGACAAATTGATAAATTTTAGAATTAATATTGAAGGTGTAGATTTGAACGTAAAATTTAAAATGTTATTAACTATGGTAGACGGCAAAATTTGCAATGTTATGACTGGAAACAAGTCGAAAATGTCGTGTTATATTTGTGGTGCCAAACCCAGTGAAATGAACAATATGGTTGTCAACAGAGTTCCACGACAAGAATTTTATTCCTTCGGCTTATCTACACTGCACGCCTGGATAAAAACTTTTGAATGTTTTTTGCATATCGCTTACCGAATGCAACTCAAATGCTGGCAAGTCAGAGGGGATGCAAATAAACTAATTTTAAGTACTAGAAAAAAAGAATTACAGGAACGGTTTAAAAGTGAAATGGGATTAGTTGTAGATAAGCCGAAACCTGGTTTTGGCAACACAAATTATGGTAACACGGCAAGGCGGTTTTTTCGGGAGCACGAAAAGAGTGCCGAGATAACGGGTGTAGATGCGGGGCTCATCAAGACGTTTTGCATAATTTTGAGTACAATAGCTTCTGGGTATAGCATTAACATAGAAAAATTTGAACAGTATGTGCATGATACTAAGGAGTTATATCTGAACATGTATGATTGGTATACCATGCCACCAACTGTTCATAAACTATTACACCATTCCTTTGATGTGATTAGTTCGTGCATTGTACCAATTGGGCAGCTGTCAGAAGAGGCGCAAGAGGCGCGAAATAAAGACTGTAGAAGATTTAGGCAATTGCACTCCAGAAAAATTGACCGGACATCGACAAATAGAGATATGTTAACCATGTTATTAATTACATCAGATCCAATAATAAATAGTCATAGAGAGGTTCCAAGAAAAAAATCAGGCTCGCTTCCCTCAGATGTGTTAAATTTAATTGTTCCACCCAATTCCGAGTCAAGAACACAATGTTTGCGATTTGATTATTCTGATAGTTCTGATGACTACTCTGAACACTCTGAACCTAACTCAGATAGCATCTAGTTTCGATAAGTATTCTGTTTAGGTATTTTATTTTTTCACAAATCTATTAGTCCTGTTCTTTGCCTTATAAAAAAATTAAACATTTATGTACCCGTAATTCATTTCTCTAGCTTTGTTTCTTTACTTTAAGTTCTTGTACATCTTTTGAATAAATTTTTTTTTCTGATTGTACTTTCTACAATTAGTGCTCATTTTATTAAGTTCTGTTGCTAAATATTAATACAATAGTTTTCCTAGTTAAGTAATAATTGTTTTGTTTATTTTTTACCAATATCTATACTTTCAATTATTTCGTGATTTGTATTATATTTTCTGACTGTGCTTTTACCAAAAAATTATTATCCTCAAAATACACATTTTTTTACTGTTTAAAATTGTTTTCATTATAAACATTTAAATACCCTATTAATATTGGATTAATTATTTAAAAGATTTTTTCGTTTTTTAATTATTTTTTTAAGAAAAAAAATTATATTAATCACTTTCAACTCAAATTTTCAAAACATTCGGATTAAATACTCTCCAAAAGAGGCTTCTAAATACTTTATTATTGTCTAAGAGTTTTTTCCGTCTAATTTGTATGAAACGAAACACTGTGCGACGGGTCTCTGGCGAAGGTTATTGTGTTTCATGTAATCGTATAATATTCACGATCCCAGGAATGGATTATGTTCGTGATGTTCTTGTTTTAAAAAAGTATGGCGTTTTTCACGCACGCGGCTTGGGAGTATAATCTGGTTGAATCCGAGTAATCTTGACCCTTTTTGGATATCATCCTACCGTTTCCATGCCTCCATTCTCAGTGCATAAGTGGAGAAGTCTTCTGGAAAATGTTGGGCGCTTTTGGAGCGCACGCGGGGTCCTTGACCACGAGTCTGCCCGAGAGTTAGACATACGAGAGCGCACCATCAGAATTGTCGGTCTTTCTCTGGATCCTGCTCTCCTGATTACCAGGCCGGAAAACCTTGGGCCGTTTTCCGCGCCACGAAATCCACAAATGCATGTACCAAACTTGAATCCACTTTCTACATACGGCGCACAGAGTCGTATTTGCACGATCTACGCGGCCAAAAATATGTTTTTACTGAATTGGTATCTAAACAATGTAAATAAATTAAAAAACAATTTTTCACATTAAATATATATATATTCAAAATTATATACATTATATATTTACAAAAAATCACAATAGTACAATTTTAGATCTGTACAAAGGGAAATAACAATAAAAATGCTAGTTTATTGGCATTCTTCATCACTCTCCGATGAACTTTCCGATATATTGGGGTCTGCAGGTGCAAACATGGCCAAAGTTTCAGGTAAAAATGTTCCAGATTTCCTTTTTTTTACAGTCCGCATGCTACTTAGCATAGGATCAGAAGTAAGTAGAAGGCGATTAAAAATATCCTGATTACAGCTTTCCCTTGAAAATTTCCTTGCGTAATCTTGGCGGTAACATCAAAAATGTTTGTTGCGAGCCTCAGCTGCTTCCTCGGAAAGCTGTCCGATTGGTAATAATGCCTTTTCGATGATGACTGTGCCATGGACTGAAAGCTTGTGCACTGTTGGCGTCATAGGGTGCCAATCGATTCTTGAGGTGGGTAAATTTTCTGCTTGGCTTTTAATAAGCGGCTATAGCATGGAAAAACTTTTTATTGGTCTTTCTTATAATTTCGTACTGTCCAACTGTCAAATCGGCATCTCCTAAAATTTGCAAAGCTTGCATTGGTGTTAAGGAGGAGGCTTGCTTTTTACTTGATTTTGTACAGTAAAATGCCTTTTTATATTTAGTTGCTCGTGTCGGAGTACTGGTGATATCTTTTAAGACATTTGATGCATCTTTTTTACCAGATTTTCCCAGTTCCACTGTCGCAGCATGGATGATGATATCCTTTTCAACATTAGAACGAAGTTCTTCAGTCTTTCGCCTTTTGCTCTTCTCACTTAAGTCTTCAAACGACTTGGATGGCCGACCTGGCCGTTTTTGTGTCTCAACTACAGGTATTTCGAAAGTACCTTCTACCCAAGATTGGTTGTATTTTAGAAAATTAGCTTCTTTATAATGAGCTTTGACCCACCTTTGTTTCAGATCTGATTTGAAAAGGGCAAAACCATGCTTCAATTTAATAATTTGGTCTTCATTATAATTTTCACATGACAAAAGTTGATCTTTTAGATAGTTTAGTTTTGCATCTAAACTAGGCAAATTTTCCTTCTTCATGCGGTCGAATAAGTATTGTCGAGGCACAATCTTTACTCCTGATGCACTCTCTGAACCTAAAACAAACATACATTAAGTTAAAAGACACTAACAAACATTTCCAATTTTATACGAAATTTCGCTACATATCTTTAACGCCTCAAAACTATATTTATCTGGAAGTTTCCGGACACGATTTTGATACTAGTTATAAGGAAAAGGATCATATAACAACCTGTAATAATAACCATAGCCCGATCTACCCCGATACATGAACAAAAACACTAGTAAAGAAAAATATTGAAGGAAATCAGGGTACGAAAATACGGTTGCCCCGAAGAAATTGAGGACGCAGTAGAAATACTGAGGGACTCAATGATAAGGGCATACGAAAATAGCTGCCCTCTGAAGACAAGTACCAGTGACAAAACACCGTGGTGGTGCAGAAGACTGCAGGAGCTACGGAAACTAGTTAGGCAAGCCTTCAACAGGGCCAAAAAATCTGGAAACTGGGATGCTCACAAGCAATACCAGAAAGAGTACAAAGAATCAATCCGGAAAGCCAAAACAGGCTCCTGGGAGAAGTACTGTGGGGAGGTGGAAACCATCCCCCAGGCAGCGAGAATTCAGAAAATTCTTGCCAAAGACCCAGGGGCAGCCAAAGGCCCATTCAGGAAAGCGGATGGAAGCTTTACCAATAACTGGGAGGAGGAGCTGGAGGAACTGCTGGGAAAACACTTTCCCGGCTACAAAAAGTTAGAAGCAGGTGACACCGATCCACCACCAGCCCGAGTTACACGGGCAGGTAAGGACTGGGACACTGCGGCTAAAATAGTTACTCCCTCCAGAGTTAAATGGGCAATCGAAGGGTTCGATCCCTTTAAAAGCGCGGGAGAAGATGGAATCTTTCCGGCACTTCTACAGAGGGGCCTAGATACAATCTTACTTCCGGTGACTAAGATCCTGAGGGCGTGCTGCGCCCTCGGATACATCCCCGTATCATGGAGGAAAACGAGAGTAGTGTTCATACCAAAACCTGGGAGAACCGACTACGACAAACCAGGCGCATTCCGTCCAATTAGTCTCACCTCCTTCCTTCTGAAGACAATGGAGAGGCTAATGGATAGACACATAAGGGACGGGGCACTGAGGAAAAAACCCCTCCATGAGTTGCAATTTGCGTATCAACCAGGCAAGTCGGTCGACGCGGCACTGCACAGGTTGGTTTACAAACTGGAGCAGGCGCAGGCGACTGGAGAACTGGCGGTAGGACTCTTCCTGGATATAGAGGGAGCATTCAATTGCACCACTATTAAATCCATCGATGAAGCGGCAGAAAGACATGGACTCGACAAAACCACCAGAAGGTGGTTGAAGAACATGCTCTCAGGCCGGATACTTACGGTGACAAGGGGTGAGGTGAACATCAGAGTACTGGTGACACGAGGGTGTCCACAGGGAGGGGTCTTATCACCCTTGCTGTGGAGCCTAGTGGTGGACAACCTCATCCGGAAACTCAACAACAGGGGCCTCTATACACAAGGGTATGCGGATGACATCGCAACCATAATAAGGTGTTGGGATGCAGACACAACCAGAGGCCTCATACAATCAACACTGGCAACAGTGGAAGAATGGTGTGAAGAAACAGGGCTGTCGGTCAATCCAGACAAGACAGAACTAGTAATCTTCACACGTAAAAGGAAACTAGAGGGATGGAATAATCCAACCTTCTACGGAAAGGAGTTAGAACCCTCAGACACGGTTAAGTACCTCGGAGTCATCATAGATGCCAAATTGAGCTGGAAAAACCAGGTGGAAACTGTGGGCAGAAAGGCATGCGCACTAATGTGGGCAACTAGGCGGATCTGCGGCAGAACGTGGGGACTCAACCCTAAAATGATGCAATGGCTGTACACAGCCGTTGTGAAACCAAGGATCATGCATGCAGCCCTGGTCTGGTGGAGGAGAACAACACTGAAAACAGTGATGGTCACACTCAACCACATACAGGGACTTGCATGTAGAGGAATCACGGGAGCTATGCGAACCACTCCAATACTAGCCATGGGAGTGCTGCTAAACCTGCCCCCACTAAACATAGAAATAGAGGGGGCGGCGATGGCGGCAGCCTACAGGTTACAGTGTAAAGGTCAATGGAGAGGTGAGCTGCCCAAAAACAGTCATACGGAGATCGGAACAAGACTGAGGGCAATTAGCCCGACAGCTGGAATGAAGCAAGACGGCAAACAAGCCGACTACTTCTTCAGACAGCAGTTCGGGGTGATCTATCCCACAAGGGAGGAATGGGACACGGTTCCAGGTCCAACCTTCAAACAGGAACTAATCTGGTTCACAGATGGGTCCAAGATGGAGGAAGGAACAGGGGCCGGGGTCTGTCTGCAGGGATCCAAGAGGGAACTCAGTATACCTCTAGGAACACACTGTACTGTGTTTCAAGCTGAGATGAAAGCCATCTTGGCCTGCGCACAGGAGAATATACGCATCGGGTACAGGAATAAGAACATAAGCATATGTTCTGATAGCCAGGCTGCCCTAATGGCACTGGGAAGTAACCGATGCGACTCTAGACTGGTGATGGAATGCAGGACTATTCTCACAGAACTCGCTAACATCAATAAAATAACCCTGATTTGGGTACCAGGACATAAAGGTATTGAGGGCAACGAGCGGGCTGACGAACTAGCAAGGAAAGGGGCGAAAGCACCACTTGTAGGATCCGAGCCAGCCGTAGGAGTAGCAGCTTGCCACACAAAACTACATATAGATAGGTGGGTCAAATCCCAGCACTGCAAAGAATGGGAGAGGGCACCCGGAATGAGACAATCCAAAGTTCTCATAAAAGGACCGGACCCTAGACGAACCAGGAAACTACTCGATATGGACAGAAACTCGCTGAGAGAACTGGTAGGACTATTAACGGGACACTGCCATCTCAGGAAACACATGCAGATATTGGGAGTGGAAAACACTAATATATGCAGAAAATGTGAAGAGGATGAAGAGACTCCAATTCACCTATGGTGCCAATGTCCTGCCCTGGTGGGAACTAGGCTCAGATACCTGGGGAGACATACAGTAGAACCAGAAGACATAGCCACATATCCAATAACAACGCTGGTGAACTTTATTAAAGGGACTGGTTTGTTATTAAAGGATTGAGGTAAAATGGGAGATAGCACAATGGGCCTATGGCCTAAGTGCTCACGGGAACTGCTTGTAAACCGTCTCCGCCTTAAAAAAAAAAAAAAAAAAAAAAGGGTACGAAAAAGACATTTTTTATAAGTTGAAATAATAATCTTATTTTGTAGTTTACCATAACGTTTATAATGTAATTTGTAAGTTTCTTACCTTCTTCATTAGAAGCCATCACTTTCAATTTGTAACAAGAACTTGTTAACATAAAAAATAACTTGGGAAGTTCGTATAATAAAGCGCGTCGCCGAAAACAGATCGTACACTCGGTGAAACAGTTCAATTCCGACTGACGCCACGGGTGCGCGGTGCGCATTAGCAGGTGGAAAAGGGACGGGTTCTGTTCACGGGTTAGTCCTTTGTTCGGGGAACCGGTTTTTATGAATAGTATTGTTATTTTGAGATTGGGACTTTTGGCCGCGTAGATCGTGCAAATACGACTCTGTGCGGCGTTCTACGAATATTTAGCTATATTAGTTAGTTCTCGAATTGATGGTCTGATTAGGGTAAGTTTTATTCCATACTTTGCTTTCCACTTTTGTATAACCTGATGTTTTGAAATATATATTTAAATACGGCTTGACCCATGAGAATTTGATTCTTTCATTCATTACCTGAAATAACAATCATATACTCCCCAGAAGGAATGTACACTTATTGCCTGCCCGATGACAGGGTCCTTGTGCTCTATACTTAGCTAGTTGGCCGTATTGGCATATTCCTTTTCCAGGAATTTGGCGCGCCTTAGGCAAAGCCGATTCCGGACCAATTACCATTTACACATATTAGGATATTTATACATCCGGTATCTTCTAACACATCTGTCCTAACCTACAATTTCACTATAACTCATCATAACAATTTATTTATCAATGTAATCCTATGGCAAATCCTAGACCTTCAATATGTATTGTGATCCGGCAATATTTATCAAATATCGTGATACAGCGTATTGACGGATCACAATATTTATCGCAGATGTCTAGATTCCTGAATTCCTATGGTAAACCTACAGATCGTGATGAATATTGATGCGTTGGTTCCACGTTCAATATTTATGACGATTCATATCACTATCCGAAAATCCGAATTCGAATCAATCGATATTAGAATGTAGAAATCCTGTAATTCGTTTTATGATCCATCAATACGCTGCCCATACGTTCAATAAAGATCACGATATTTTGTTTTCAAGAGTTTTATTTTTTGTTACATATATGACGACCGTCCGTGGTCGAGTGGTAAGACACTTGACTCCCAATCGGAAGGTTGCGGGTTCGAACCCGGCGTGCGCAAATAAATTTTATTTGATTAATTTGTGTTATTTCACAATTAATTAATAAAAAATAATATATACTATATTTGCGGCACGTTCCAGAGTGGAAGATACTCTCAGTATCGCCCTGGTGTAAGACCACCATTTAGAATTGAAAAGTTGCATAATAATGGCTTTAGCCGTGTTTAGTGACTAGATCTGAATAGCCAGGTACTTTCCCAACTTCCTCATCCCCATCTCCTTCCCTTCCCCACATACCTTCAGCCTCACAACATACTCCAATTGGGGATGCCATAGTCTCACTGGCTCCAGAAGGGAGCAGTTGGGACTCTTGTGAGGTTTCTCTATAAAAAAAAAAAAAACATAGTTAAATCCCTAGAAGTACAAAAAAATTACGATGTTTGATAAGTATTGACGGATTACAATGAATATTGAACGTCTAGATTAGCACTATATTAATGATTACGATCATCAATAGGGTCGTGATAAATATAAACATGTTGCCTACGCCTATAACAATCAGAATTCTGGCTAAATTAATCAGATACAGTATGTTTATTATTTGATCAGCGTAACCCGTATAGTGTAACCCGAAAATTCGAGCAAATTATCATTGAAAAACGAAAATAAAATAAAATATGAAAGGCGTGGAAAATATATTAATGTCAAAATGTCATATTACAAAACCTCGAATTCGAAACCACGCTGATATGCGGAAACCAACATTGTATGGTGTTTGCAAGCGCTAATTTTAACGGAAATTTTAAATTAAATTAAAATACCGATTGCCTATGGAATATGGTTTTGTTTTGGTCGATATGAAAAAAAGAGAGTGATATTAAAATAACTAGAAATTATCTTTTATCGCAGTTAAAATTCTGCAGTCTCCACATGGTTGGAGAATTCGTAAAAATCTGTCACTAGATTTTCGTAACAGAGTCTGAGCGGTTTTGGGAAAATGTTATTCAGTTTCATAAAGTTACCATTCAGAACTAGGATGAAAATAGCGTTTCAAAAGAATGCAAAGGATTTTCACCACATTCAAACCAAATTTTCCAGCGTTATATATTTTTAAAGCGTTAAATAAATTTTGTGAAACGTTAAAATAATATCTAGCCAATTTATGTAGGGGCAGCATTTTTTTGGGAAATAAGTACGATTTACGCAGGAAGTATAAAACGTATCCACAGTTATTTTACTAACCTTTTAAACCAAAAGTGTTTCTTATTTTTAAAAATAAAAATATTTCATCCTAGACTTGCAGATAAAGTCGAATGTTAATAAAAAGTGATAAAATTTATCCTGACACTATCTAGAGGGCATTTAGTTCGAGTTGAATCTTGCATAAAGTCTATGATAAATGATGCATAAATCATACATAAAGATAGCAGCCAATAAAAATATGAGTTAAGAAAAAATGAAAAATGTTGGTGGTTCTCAGTCGAAGTATGATACAGTTAAAAATGACCGAATTGGATAGGGATATGTTGGCGCAGTGGATAGCGCGTTTGCCCGGATTGCCAGAGATCCTGGGTTCGAGTCCCAGTTGTATCCATATCTTTTTCTGATTTTTCTGTTTCGGATTTTCGATTGACTTTTGCTAATATTATCTTCATTAGTTAAAATATTACAAAAGTGTTTCGTTGACATGCCCGTGGTATGCTCCATCTTTTCTTATTCTGGAGAAACTTAAAAAAAAATTTGAAAACCGAAATTCTTTCTTGAACAGATAACCTATTCTTTGGCCTCTCTTAAGCCTAGAATTTGATAGGTCTAATGTTATTTACAGATCATGTTTTTAAGAACCCACTGACAAAGTATTTTATTTATTATTGTATTTTTATTTACCTACATCATATTATTAGGTATTTGGGCTTAGCACTTATTTACAGTACGTACTCGTAGGTAGGTCGATATTTACATCGAATGTAAGCGTTTTATTGTAAGAGACAAGAAAACAAACATGAGTATTTTATCTTATCGTCCTGATCCTGGCGAAATGGCGCGGTGGCCTCACTGGACATCTCTCCGAGGACAATACTACTGACACCAACTAAGCACATGCTGCAGTAGCACATATAACCAAAGCATATTACGTATGTTATTGATAGGGAAATTGAAAAAATAAGAAAATAGATTATCTACACATTTAGCTTCTGAGAAACGTTAATAAAGAAATTATTAATACTTATAAACCTACCTGCGTAAATAACGTTAAATCAAACTATGCGAAAATATTATTCAACATACGTAAATAAAGTGATAAAATTTATAATTTTATTTACGTATGTTGTTAAGTGATAAATTTATCACTTTATTTACGTACGTTTAATAATATTTATGCATTTAATGCAAAGAAAATAAAATAAATAAAGATTAACACAACAATAATGGATATGAAAAAAAAAACTTGCAGACAAAAAAAATCTGCAGTGGGTAGGGTTATTAACGTTATGATGTATTATTTTTTATACCTTATATATTTTTTTGTTTTTATCCATTTAATTATAAATAATAAATTTATATAATTTATAAAAACGACCTGAGGATAAATCGATGATATTCGCTTCCAAAAAGATATTCTTGTATTTTGTGCATGTTCTTCTGAAAAATGAATGTTGTGTGCGCGTTTCTGGGTATGGAATATCTGGTTTGTCAGTGAAAATGAATGTTTTCTGGAATGTAGTCATTGTATCTTGTAGTTTGTTAATTTGAATGGGAATTTTTGGTTGGATATATTTCTTCTAGCTCTAGTGATGATAACTTATGGAATGTTAGGGAGTTTTTGTTGTTGTTCAGGTGTTCGGTAGGACTTATAGTCTTAAGGTGGGAAAATACCAAAATAAAAATCAGTTTCGGGTGGAGGGGGGGTTTCTAGAGTGGATGGGGCTCTAGAGTCGTGGCTATGAGCAATAAATACAAGATATTTTGAAACCAAAGTTTCCGATCACATTTTGAAATTTTGTGATTTTTTTAAGAATATTTTTTACATGAAATGACAAAAAAATGAGGTGACAGTAACGTTTACAATTTATTAGTCTATGAAATACGTATGTGTTTTTATTTTTTTAATTGTCAGTAATTTTAGTTTGAAATAACGTAAAGTTAGCCATTTTAAAAACTTTTTAAAGTTTTTATCTAAAATTTTTATAATTAAAAATTTGCATGCTTATTTCTAATAATAAAATTTTAAAGCATATTTCATCACCTTTCAATTAACATGCCATTTATTTGGATTTTATTGCAAAGCGGGAATATTTTGAGCTTCTGATAAAAAATGCCAAATATTTGAATTTTAAATTTATCGTCGTTCGCCTCGCCCGATCATACTTTTCGTAACGCTCTCGATACGCAATCGCCAAGTTACTCCCCAAGTCAAGCAAGCGTGCGTAAAGAAGTTTTACTTCAAAAATAATAATAATAAAAAGAAAAATATTGATATCTCAATGCAGTAGAACTTTCTTAATGATATGAATGAGATTATTTACCGTTGCATTGGTTGCTTATTTGGGCTTTTAGATCAAAATTAAAATCAATCAAAAACAAAAAATATTTATTGTATAAATAAAAATACAAAGGGTGTAGCTTATGGGTAGACCCTATTTTTTCCAGGTAACCATATACATGTTTTATTATAATGTTTATACAGTTTAAAAAAAAAAACAAATATACAAATAAAAATACAAAAATAGATGTTTCATTTATTTTTATTTACTTAAGGTGTGATGACATTATTTGTTAACAAGTAAAGTGTTAGTGACGATTTAAATTTGTGTGTATCTTGTATTTGTTTAATGTTATGTGAAAGGTTGTTATATACCTCAATGGCCATGTAGTATGGTCCTTTTTGGAATATTGTTTTGTTTGCTTTTGGTATTGATGGACCGTCCGTGGTCGAGTGGTAAGACACTTGACTCCCATTCGGAAGGTCGCGGGTTCGAACCCGGCGTGCGCAAATAAATTTTATTTAATTAATTTGTGTTATTTCACAATTAATTAATAAAAATAATATATGTTATATTTGCGGCACGTTTCAGAGTGGAAGATACTCTCAGTATCGCCCTGGTGTAAAACCACCATTCAGAATTGAAACGTTGCTTAATAATGGCTCTAGCCGTGTTTAGTGACTAAATCTGAATAGCCAGGTACTTTCCCACCTTCCTCTTCCCCATCTCCTTCCCTTCCCCACTTACCTTCAGCCTCACAACATACTCCAATTGGGGATGCCATAGCCTCACTGGCTCCAGAAGGGAGCAGTTGGGACTCTTGTGAGGTTTCGCTATAAAAAAAATAAAAAAATGATAAATTTTCTGTGGACCTTGTAGCGTATTTATGTGTTGAGTTTTTTTTGTGGGAACTTGTCTGTAGATGATCGCACTAACATGCACAACTCCATTATATATATATATGTATGATCGATCCTTCAATGTTGTAGATTAGGTTGTTATAATAACTTCACTTCGATTTTAAAGCGGTGGGTGAAGAGATATAAGAGTGCGGCGGTGATGGTAGTGTTTCATGACTATTATTGGAACGGCTGTGAAACCGAACAAATTATTTCAGAAGAAAGATGACGTAGGCATGCAAATATGCGTGCTCTCCCACTATAACTAAATGCAAAAATACTTATTTTACAAAAATACTTATGTATAGATTTCAAGAAATTATTTGAGTTTATAAGATGTTGGATTACGCGCGCGATCACTCTAGGGTTTAAAATCTCTAGGGTTTGTAAATGCTTCAGCCCCTAGCACACTCGATCTATAAGGATTGATTGGATATCTTTCGATAACTTTTCATCGTTCCGTAGGATAACTGCAGATCGCTAACGTACAAACAGAAAACTTAGTCATTGTGAACTGTCACATATTCATTGGCGATCTGCTTTCATGCTAGGGAACAATGAGAGGTTACCGAAAGTTTTCCTATCAATACTTATCGATCGAGTGTTCTAGGGGGCCTGGATTAGCACGGTAGATTATTTAAGATTTATCGATAAATTTCGGTAACTTCTCATCGTTCCCTAGCATGACTGCAGATCGCCTACGAATAAATAATATTTCAGAATGAAGTGTTCTTAATATATTCGACGTCAACTGTTGTCTGTACGTTAGCAATGCAATCTGCAGTCGTCCTAGGGAACCAATCCTTGTCGATCGACCGTGTTAGGGGTCCAGATGGAGCGCAAAGCTTTTGAGAAATCACAAATTTAAGAAACAGCTGCCCTTTTACGCTTTATGAAACTTCTGCAATAAACACTCTACTACAACGTTCTTATAAATTGGTTAAATTGAAACCAGCTATATAATTTTTTTACAACTGAAACGAAAGAACTATTGCAGTTTCTTAGAACACGTTTTACTCATTCATGATAATGTTACCTAACATGAACACGAAAAATAACGTTATACAGCTGAATAATACGTTTGTTTATTCAGCATCAGCACCAACACGATGGATTCCTTTTCTATCGTTAATATTGTAAATTTCTACACCATGTATATCGTTCTCACGTGAATATATAGTCCCACGTATGCATGCTAAAACACGTATATTTTACGTGAATCACGTTCACGAGACGTGATATTGTAGTCGAGAAATAAAAGATTCCTAGATTGTCTTGACTGATGCGCCAATAAAATAAGATATAAGCAGTGGGTTTTTTTTACCCTTCCGATTCAATAAAGTCACATTTAGGAATAGAGAGATTTTCAAATATATAAAATACATGCTGACGCGTTCCCGGCGTTGCTTGGGGTTATAAATGGTTTGGAGTACCTAAAATTTTTAGCTTGTAATTTCTAGTGTATCTGAAAACTGGTTAGAAATTATATTATCGTTAGGAATTGAAAAAAAAATAATAAAATTCAAATTAAAAAATAATAATTTAATTCACTCAATAGTGTCTTAAAAAATAAGTATTTGTTTTACTTGATCGTGCCATGTCTTCCTCGGGCATCCACGTTTCTTTTACCATTCTCTTCATCGTCGAATATTCTCCGTACACCCTTTTCTTCGTTCAACACGTTCTACGCAACATTTTATCGTACAAAGTATTTGGTTCATCGGCTGCTTTTAGTATTACCGCGGATGATATATACCGGTGACAGAAATGGCCCTTGTTATCTCATATCTTTAATACAAGTGAGGGAAAGGCAAGAAAATGATTACTTTTTTAATTTGGTGGAAACATACATACGTCTTTTGTATGTCTCACCATTATTTAATGTGTAAGAAAGAGCTGCAGCATTATTGTGATAAGTTACGTAGGTACATACATACGTAATATTGCCCTCCGTAAACGTGCGAATACTATTAAAAGCGATAATTTGATCATGCCAAGTCTTCCTTGGGTGTTCCCGACTACTTCTACCATTTTCACCAAAACACATTTTCTACTTTAATAACGTAGTAATGGCATCACTTTCAGCCATCGCATCGATTAAAACTCGAGTGTTAAATCAATGCCACTAACATTATAAACAGAGTTTATAAACGGTGAAACTCAATCGCGATTAGTTCAAACGGCGGTGAAGTTTTCAATGCCTACTTAACTAAGCACCATCGTAAAAGTTCACTTCATTAGATGCAATTTAAAGCTGGAGAGTTTCACGGTGAATCCAGGTGGCTTAATGTTGATGCAGACCGCCACGAATCTGGCCACCCGAAGTTAGCTCGGCTCCTTGACTTCACAGATGGCTCGTTACTCGTTACTTAGCTAAGCAAACTCGCCATGTGATATTGGTAAAGATTTATGATTCACTCGCGGCAAACTCAGGAACATTATTGAATATTCAACATACAGTTCAATCAATTTCATGTTAGCAAAATTATTGAACATGATTTTCAAGTTGGTTTTAGGCATTTTTGAATACTTACCTACTTACATACGAGTGTAAGTTTTTGGTGGAACAATAAAGCCACTATTGTGCACATTAATTGTTATTGAACTAAAGAAAGTAACAAGTAGAGATGTTTTTAGCTTGACTTTGGCCTCAGGATTTCTCAGGAGTATAATCCACCTTGCACATTACAAATTCTACTAAATAGGAAATTGTTCATTGAACTAATATTACATAAATACAAATTATTGAAAAATGTCGGATATTTAAACTAGTATTGTGATAAATGTTTTTTTGGGTTCTTTAAATATTTACAATTTAAGAAAGTTGTTAACACCAACTTTAATTAAATTAAAATATCGATAAACATTCCCGGGTTACCAATATCCTGATAATATTTGAAAACCTCGTACCACCACCACAGTAGGTGGAAATGTTAGTTGCGTCGTGATGAAGGACTTAGCCAGCCGAGGAATTGAACACACGATGCCTAGATAGGACCCAAAAGCGATACCAACTCGACCGCTGACCGGTCGAACTATAGATAGACCGGTGATAATAATACTAGGATGATTTGCATATGAAACTAAGCTCACGGACACTGTTGGATTTTAACCAAAAGCGGTTATTTAACCCTTAATTAGGCGCATGGGGTTAAGACCATTTCAAATTGAAAACAAAATATGTTATAATGTTTGGAATGCGACAGCGCTTTTTCTAGCATCCTATGTACCAAATAACAAAACAAAATTCCAAAAGTGTGGTAAATGTATTTGTCAGCAGTTGAGGCCTTACTGCATTGGATGAGTAATATTATTTTTTTAAATTGATCTCGGCTCTACGAAAAATCAGTAGTGTTAAGAGAGATTAGAAGACGTTTTGGTTTAACGGCAAAGTTATGCTTTTGTTCCTGTTGTGAATTATAATAAAGTATATTGATACTTCGTTTTATTCATTTCTTCCACTCCAATTTTGTTTATTTCTTTGGGGTCAGTAGTAACCCCATGCGACTAATTGTGTGATTATCGTAATGCGCTTAATTAAGCGTTATTTACAAGATTGAATTAGTTTTTAAAGTTTGAAAATTATGCACGAAGAATAATGATTTTTAGATATAGCGTGTTATTTTGTATGGACAAAAGATTTTCACACAAAGCCAAATTGCAAAACACAAAACACAGCTTGAAAATATACACAAAGAATTATGTTCTTAACACTCTGTGTAGTGTTATTTTCTTTGAACACAAAATAAGGCAAAGTTTTAACGTGGGTACGTTTATTCTCATTCTCATTCATTCAAGTTTATATCTTTTACGTGACTTATTTACGTTTACCTGATGTCTCTTACAAACTTTTTCTTATAATTTTTCCAATGTATAATGCAACTAAATGTAGGTAGGTATGTAAAATTATACGTTATAATATGTTATCAATTGTAAAGAAATTGAGAATAAATACGGTTGTTACTTCATGAACGTATTAGTAATTAACTATCGTAGATAAAACAGTTCCCAAGTGGAAGAAGCGATAAAAGTTCAAAGAATTATTTTATTTGCTCTTTAAATATCCGGACACTCCGAATCGCGCCACGGACTCTTGGTGTGGGTAAGTACCCCAGTGGAGTAGCAATATCCTATGGCTTCAACTCAACATGATACCTGCCCTGCTTATCTTCTAGTTCTACTCTGGAGGAGTAAGTTAATGCTAAAACGTAAGGTTTTACCCATTTTTATTTAAGGTAAATCTTTTGAAGTGCAAACGACACTGTACTAATATATCACTTGCGTCTTATAACAATGCCAATCTTAATAATTAAGAGTGCGGTAATAATATTTAAAATTATTAAAATGTAAATTCCTTATCAAGGGACGTACTCGACTTACTATTTAATCAGTGATTTCTGATATAATTTGGAGTAAAGTATGTAAATGATATTTTATTCTCCGGTGAAATTTTTGATTTTTTTTTTAAAGTAAACTGGCGAATGTGTAACGAAAAGTGAAATGTGTTGCGAGGCGAACGGGCTCACTGTAGAAGCAAGAGAGAGCAGTGCGCGTGCACATTTTCTTTCTCTCTTCCTCTCATAGCCAGTGCCTAAAATATTTCAGTCAGTATTGTGACGCGCCAAACGCGGGGGGATCGGTGAGGCGAATGATAATAAATTTAAATGAATATTTGTAGAAAATTAATATATGTAGATATATATTTTATACAAATAAACATATTTATGGACATACATATAGATGGAGCTAAAGAACTATTTACTTCAGTCGTGTAGTCTAAAGCACACTCGTTTTTTTTTTTTTTACTTAAAATATAAAAAAAATAGTGGGTATTGAACAGTTACGGTCGTGGTGACGGGTTGGACGGATTCTGGGCTGGGTGACCAGTAATGAAATGTGAAAGATTTTTTTGTTGTAATGTCGGGAACACTGGATATTTATTTAATTCAAGTACGTCCATTAATACTCAGTATGGCATCGGATAAATATAATACGGCATTGGATAAATGTCGTAAATAACAAGTTTATTATAATTGTAAATATTTTTTTTGCTCCTTATAAAATGACCAAAAATTAAAAATACCAAATGTTTTTAGAATCTCAAAAATAATACTCAAAAATGTAGTGAGTCTTTTATATAATAAAATAAATAAATGATTGTTAAGTTTTGTATTTTAGATGTCGAACGGTAATATTAATTGACAATCAATGTAATATATCATTGAAGAAAAAAATAACAATTATAATCTAAACCTTCAAAAGTTAAAAAGAGAGTTTTTCTTATAAAAAAATGAATATTCATTTAGACTTTTATAAAAGGTCAATAGGTGTTCCATATAAATAAAAATCGGATATATTTATCCGAGACATTATCTAGGTAACAAATACCTTCTTTGAACACTTGTTTCAAATGAAAAAGGTAGCTGCCGAAAATATGGAAAAATAAAAACATTCGTCAAATATGAAATTGTTAATTCTGAAATTTAAAATATATCTTTGACAATTACGGCGGTTTTATAATCGGACGCAACGGCTGAATTGGTAGAGCGCCGTCCCGGTAAGACGACAGATCTCGGTTCGAGTCCCAGTAGCGACCGCTTATTATTATTATTATGTGACTTGTTCATTTTAATATTTTAATTTAGATTATTATTGTTATCTTCTTCTTCAATGATATATTACATTGAGGGGAATAACCTTTAAAAGTTAAAAAGAGAGTTTTTCTTATAAAAAAATTGAATAATTATATAACTGGTAAGTAATAATTGATTACTTTTAAAAAAGGATATTAGGAACTATCTGATCCGTAATAAGCATATCTAGTACAATGTCAAGAAAACCATGGTACTTGGAGAAAATGTATATTTCCCGCCTCAGGACCAATGTGCAGCAGAGCGTGGGAGAACATTGTGTTGTGTTTCGTATTCTTTCACCAATCCTGTGAGAGAGCCGTTTGATGTCGTGTGATGGTATGTTTCAAATAACCAAAAGAATTCAATCAAAGAGCGTCACAAACATGGATACAAGAAGTAGAAAGGTCTAAATTCTATGGCTCTACGTTTACACGATAAAATATTATGAAAGGGTGGACCATGGACCGATTTTGTAAAATTGCAAATTAGAATGTTTGATAGAAACAATGACACGTTTTTTGAAGTAAAACTTCTTTACGCTTAACTTGGGAGTAAGCTGGCGAATGCGTTACGAAAAGTGTAGTTGGTTGAGGCGAACGGGCTGCATCACACTGTAGAAGCAAGAGAGAGCAGTGCGCGCGCACATTTTCTTTCTCTCTTCCTCTCGTAGCCGGCATGAAGATTATTCGTAATTTAATTTCGTTCTTGAACAGTTTTATAAATACTGCAGGAACAAGAGAGAGCAGGGCGCGCGCACATTATCTTTCTCTCTAGAAGTTTTACTTCAGTCGTGTGGTCTTAGGCAACACTCGTTTTTTTTAAAAACATTATTTGGTTTTACCAACATGTCTTGTGTTATTTTTTGTCATGTTTACTTTTTGAAGATAACATTAATGACTCACAAACAATAATAATGAGTCTATCCTTTATGAGCGGTTGAAGTAAAACCTATTTGACTGTTGTGGCAGGTATTACTAAAACGGTACGATTACTGCCATCTGTGTTTATTGAAGGGTTCTCCACTTTAGAATATTTTTATTGTTTTCCGAATCTTGATAGAAAGTGAAGAGCGCATCTAATTCAAATTTTTTATTGCATTTCTCAATACCAAGCTCAACAGTCTTGAGCTGTTGGTTGTAGTTGTGTATCATTCATCTGAAGACATTCATGTTGAGTTTGGTCGCTTTTATTGAGAAAAGCTAAAAATATATGAATATAGATTCGCTCTTCTTTTTTCATCAATGTTTTGAAAAATAATAAAAATATTCTAGCGAAGTCAAAACCAAAATTAAAAAAAAATAGATGGCAGTAATTGTAGCGATATACAGTACTCCTTCCTTGCCGGAGAAGTCTGACCAGTGAGCTAATTCGAACATTCCAACTTATGACATTTTAAGTTATATCATACTTCGATATTGATGGGTAAATAACTTGAGGAGAACTGCCAGGAATCAGATGGAGGAGACCTAACCGAATTGGAAAAGCTAGAGAAACTGCCTAAAACTGGATACCAGAAAACAAAGGAGAAGAAGAATTCCAGAGAAACAAAGTGTACGGTTCACGTGCACCTCCCTCCCGTGAAAGATTATCTCTGTAGAATTTTAAAGAGACATCATTGACAACCACATTCGCACCGATAATTGTTTCCTTAAATGGCTTAACCTTTGTTAAGTGACCAGATATGATATCTTTGTCTTTACTTTCTACTATTCACCCATCTCTCCCATTTTACCCAGTCTCAACATTACCAGATTGAAAGATTTCATTATCCAACTGGCTCCTCGTAGTTAGAAATCTTGAACCAAATTAAAGTAAAAAAAATTAAGTCTTGTTTTGGATTAAAAGGCTAAACTCACTTTTTTACATAAATGCCTCATTTGGTAGTCGTAGACATTCCACTGCAAGCATTAATTTAAATTCAACCATTGTCTAGTTGTCCACCCCGACGTATGTATTCGGTGTACCGCTCAATTGCGACACATGTCCATCCAATATGTTTTGAAAGTGCCCTTCGCCAAGATCATAGCTGGATATTGGATTATCTTTTTTGTTTCCGTTTGACGGCGACGCGCTGTACTTGTGCTAGTGCGCCAGTAATGTCCGGCGAACAGCGTCGAATGTCCAATGTCCCAGCGCCGACAACGACCAGTGTCGCAGTGTGGTCCATGTCCAATTTCCGCTGTGGTGGCAATAAGTGCCCGAGATTGGGAAAACTTTACGAAAGTGAACATTGGAAGGGTTTTTTTTAAGGCCTATTTGTCGGATTTGAACACGGATTTGATTTATCATATCAACCACTCCAATGTCTATAATACATAACAATAAAACACTTTAAAAATTAATCTTAAAAATATGTTATGTTTTGACTGGCACACTAGATTTTCTCTCTCTTTAGTTAGGTATATATTATTAAATTTTGTGAATATTAGCTTTTCCCTTATTATTATTATTGTTTTTACTTGTACTTTTACATATGTATTATCAATATATTATTATCAACGTGTTGCGAATTATTCATATGATGTGTCGTGTGTTGCATATCATGTTTATTGAGTTGTTAATATTATTATATGGTTTTAGTAAATAGTAGATATTTCTTGAAAACTCGCTCTCAGATCCTCGCTCCTCATATCATTTTATCATCAACCAATGGTTAGAATACGAGGTTTTAGGGTGTTGAAAACACAACACGATTTTCATAAAGAAGTCTTAGTTAAAATTACGTGTTCTCTGTTGTTCATGAACGTTTACTTATTCTTTCGGGGAAATGATTTTGTAAAAAAAAAAATCTTACTAATATTATAAACGCGAAAGTTTGTATGGATGTATGTATGTTTGTGACTATTTCACGCAAAATTTACTGAATAGATTTTAATGAAACTTTACAATAAAATAGCTCATACATCAGAATAACATATAGGCTATAATTTATAAATTTGTTAAAAATCTATTAATTTGAAATGTATTGAAAATAATAATAATTGTTTAATAGAAAGTATCCAAATTTGTGAATGACATTTTGCACAGCAATGAATGTTAAATCGAAATTCTATTTTAGAAAATATTTAAATTAGTTAATTTATTTAAAGTACTCGCCTATTAATTTGAATCGAATCAAGAATTTTAGACATTTTAAATAAATAGGTTAAGAATTTTGGTATAAACGTCGATGGGACCTAGGAAAAGAAAATAGATTACCTACTCGAAGTACTAATCCTACTCAGACGAAGTCGCGGAGAAGCTAGTACAAAATATATTTAAAACAAAAAAATTTCATTAGCTTCTTAGCCAGTTCATTTTTGAACATTTTTTCGCGATCAAAATATTTATTTTTCACGCCCTAATTTAGAATTAGATGTTTAACAAAATGAAGCAATATAAATTTAAACGGACAGAAACCCTAAAAAAAGAAAAATGACTAAAATAATAGAATTGGATGACCACTAAATATAGCCAAAGATTTGAATATTGTAGTGGAATAAGTATCAGCGAGCAGGTGAACTTTTTAAAAAAATAAACCCTAATTTGATCTAGGTACTCCGGTATTTTAAAATATACGAAACTGGAGCATGGGTAAGTCGTGGGAAATTTGTCACGTAAAGGATTCGCTGGAATTTCGAGCGGAAATTAATTATTGACACTGTGAAGGGCTGACGTCCCTCGTGGATTTGTGCATATATTGTGGAGGTAATAACCACCGTGTTATTTAAACAGTTAAATGTTGGGCTCTAATATCTCTCTGAAAGCCGAATATCGGATGATAGATCAACAAAGTTGTATTTGCTTAGGTCAACAACACGATGCATTAGTAACCGGTTGTATTTGGGATGTTTCACTTATTTAGCTTACCGTAGGCATACTCAGTATAAAATACATCAAGTTCTCTCGACCATTATATATCATTATATATACTGGGAAAAAAAAGAAGTACTTAAAAAGTATAAACGAAGTAATTCTATGTTGCTATTTTTTTATAGGGAAATAGACATGCATCGTGAAAAAGCAGAAGCATCAAAAAATAATCTTGGAATCCTTTAGGCTTTGATTGTGATAAAACCATTCGCACATTATTCTGATTGCATTCCTGACACCAGCATTTATACGCGTCAGACTATCTTGGAATAAGTCGTAAAGGCCATCGGCTGCGCGGCCGGTTTCATACAAATTTTAGGCCAAAATACCCAACCAAACTGATTTTTTTAAAAGGTATATCAAATATCTAGTTCGGACAGGAGCTATTTTTTTTTGCTTTTAATTGATGACGTATAGGTAATTTAATAAATCAGTTTTCGTTCATTTTGGAAGGAATTTTGAAATATATTTATAATTATTAAAAAAAAAAATCTGCCTAATCCTTGGTTTTAATATAATGAAAAATGTAATAGAGAAAGTTATGTTAAAAATGCGTTTATTTGGGTAGTATTTTTAATATATAAACGACAAGATTTTTTTCCGATGTTAATAGGTATTTTGTAATTTAAATTTACATCCATCAAAATTGTTTAAAAATATACATTTATTTAAAATTTTATATTTCATCGTTTTTCTAAAAAAATTAAGTTTTTTAAAATATTTAGATTTACTCGTAAATAATTGTTCAAGTTACCTCTAATATCATAAAATATTAAAATCTTTAATAGCATAAATTTTATATTATACTTCCCCAGCTAGACATTTAAAATACCTTTTTATTACAAAAATATTTTTTCAGTTTGGTTTGGTATTTTGGCCACAAATCCAAACCTACGTTTTGTATGAAACCAGCCGCGCAGCCGTTCTTTTATGCCTGATTGTCTGGGAGGATGTTTTAAATTTTTTAATTTGAGTAAGATCGATGACGTTGTTGCAGATTTTATGCATGAGTTCGAGTACGTTATCAAATTTTCAAAAATCCGTCGTTTGCCCGGTAGGAGAATTGTTCCCTCTAACAATAAATTTACGGATAATTGAGTTTAAAACTCATCCCGGTTATCCACTCTTTTACTTTTCAAGTCTTGTAACGGTTGATGAAAATAAGAGATAGTAGTTTTATAGTCTTGAGATTCATAATTTATTTAATACTAGCTGACGTGTACCCGGCGTTGCACGGATTAAGAATGGTTTGGAGTACCTAAAGTGTTGAGGTTGTAAGTTCTAGTATACCTGAAAACCGGGTACATTTTGAAGGAGGGAATAATATTATTTTAAAAGAATTGAAAAATAATTTGTTTTACTTGATTGTGTCAAGTCTTCCTCTGACATCCTCGACTTCTTCTACCTCCCCCCAAATAATCACGTCGGGGTCACCACTTTACGGTTATGTATTCTACGGCACTTACCTGGGCCGGTCCCTAACATTGATTCACGGTTTGTAAATAATAAAAGCACTTTATAATTGTTGGTTATTTATTTAAGATTACAGGGTTATTACAGTTACCGCGAATAGAATTTACAGAAGGAGAGTTTAATATCAGCTTATAGCTCGATCGTCGAAGCTGGAATTTTCGAGTTGCGTCCCGCGCACTCAGGTCTGCGCAGGAGGGCTGGCAGTGTAGGAAACTGCCACGAATGTTTGTTTTATATGAATGTACATTTTCCCGACTCCCGTTTCTTCGTTCATCACATTCGCCACATTTTATCATACGTAAGAATTTGATTCATTTGATCATGCCATGTCTCCGTTAACCACGCCCTTCCACGCCACACATTATTTCTGTATCCATTCGTAAGTATTTATATCACTTGATCATGGCACATCTTCTTATGGTGCTCCCGCCTTTATCAACCATTCACTCCCGCGTCACACATTATCCTTACACTAATTTATTCGTTAAATCTTCTTCGGGTCGTTTCAGGAAAAAAAGTAATTTAATTAACACGACCATTTGAACTTTTTACAGAATCACCTTGTTGCATTAAAAAGTTTCGGCGTCTTACAATGGCTTAGTTCAAGACATCATTAAATAACTGCTAAGGACCAAACTTGATGGTGATAACGATGCTTAGCCTGGGACACTGGAAACTTTCAAATAGAGGAACAGTCGGATCCGGCGATGGCGCTCAAACGTAACACTTTCGCCGAACATTCCTAGAAACTCAAAAATATCTTAGTACATAAACAGATACATTTATTTTACCACTTTATTTTTACATAATTGATCGACCGGTTTCGGAAGTACTAAGTTTTGATATTGTCCTAAAGTAATAAGAAAAGTTATAATAAAAAATTGGTGTTAAACAAATTTAAGTATTTGTTTATAAAGTAATATTATGGAAGGTAAATGCTTTTAACGAGCCCGTCAAACATATATTGTAAAAATGACATGTAACGATTGTTTTTTGAAATATTATGTAGTCAGTGACATTTCTCTTGTTTTTCGTCAAATTTCAAAGTAATTTTCCAAATTGGTGTTAAACCAATTTAAGTATTTGTTTATAAAGTAATATTATGGCAAGTCACAAGGTAAATGCTTTTAACGAGCCCGTTAAACATATATTGTTAAAATGACATGTAACGATTATTTTTTGAAATATTATGCAGTCAGTGACATTTCTCTTGTTTTTCGTCAAATTTCAATGTAATTTTCCAAATTCGGTGACAGTTCTATTTGTTTTCTGTAATCATTTTAATTGTTTTTTCTGATCAGCAAGAGAAGTGGAAAAGGACAACTATTATATTGTTAAACTTGTCAGCTTATTACGCTGAAACACACATGAAAGTTAAAATGTATTTATACTCCATAAAAATTCACAGAAATGTATCCAATAGATTCTATAGCTGTTCGGTTTGACTGTTTCGTTTTCAATTTGTTCGCAACTTCAGCATCATCTTTGTGCGAATGGAAATAATTTTCTCGTTCATTGCATTTAGATGTCGCAAAGTAATTTAAATAGAAGCGTGTGGTGACATACCGGTCGCTCCAAAGTCGGGTACACTTGCTTTGATCATGTATGAGGGCGGAGTTACGCTTGACGTCTCGGCCTAATGTGTCCTTCTGTACTCTTTGCACTCTGTCGCAGTTTCATTATTTCGTTTTAAAATTGCTCGTGCGACTGATCGATAAAGGTCCAAATGCAAAACTTCTCACTGCGCCTTAACGATGGACATCATTGCAGAGCGTGTAAAAAAGATGAGAAAAGAAGAAGAAAGATAAAATTAGATAATATTTGAAAAAAATAAAATAAATGTACCTAGCTGCGGTGCCCGTAATTGCCAAGAGAGAACTCCTAACTGGACCGATAAATCCTACTGATCCCTCAATATAAATATTTAAAAAATCTTAATTCCACATGTGTATTTCAAATGACTGATTTTATCATTTTTATGTATAAATTCGTTGACAAATCTAATAAGCCTTTTTTAATGAGAGAGCTAGGCATAATGCAAGTAGCCGAAATAATAAATGGTAATATTTTTATAGTCTGAGAATGCCAAATTCTTTTAATCTCATTTCCTAAATCTGTGTATTTTTTTTATTTATTTTTAAATAGATTTTTTCAATATTACAGAAATTTGGAATAGCTACATCAATGATATAGGTAATTTTTTTAAATTTTGTCAAGTAAAACTATATCGGGTCTATTATGACTAATTGTTCTGTCTGTTGGTATAGTTTTATCATAATATATTTTATAAAATTTATTTTCGAAAAATTAATTTGGTTCGTTTTCCCAATATGGGATGTACTATATCATGGCAGTCAATCAAGTTATGTTTAATTACCAAACTTTGGTGAATTATTTTTAAAACCTGATTGTGCCTAAATGTATACCCGGATGGCGCTAATACAGAACATCCCAATGTAATATGTTCAATAGTTTTCGGAAAAGCCATACATTTTACATAAATCATCAATTCGATTTGTATCTTTGATTATATGCTTCCTATAATTTTTAGTATTAATGACTCTATCTTGAATTGCAAGCATACATCGTTATATTTCTGCTCTCAACTCTCCAACAATCAACCATTTGTTTGACGAAAGTTTGTCAACATACGTTTATTTGAGATAATTGAAGTGTTTAGCGTGAATAATTTTATTTGACCAGGAATCTAATAATTCCGGGTTGGTATTTATAAAAATGTTGGCATTCTCGCCGTATAAATTTAAAGGCGTATTGTTTCTATCTGCCTTGCAAATTATTTTATGCATTCCTGAGCTATTAGCTTTTCCATGGAAAAAAATTAACATTTCTACCTGATTGTGTTTCAAAGAAGTAATTTTGACTATACCTCTACCTCCAAAACTTCTAGGTAAATTAATTCGTTCTATAGCTGAGTTTGGATGATGACAATTAAACTTTGTTAACGCAGTTCTAATTTATCGTTCTAAGCTATCTAAATCTGTACTGGACCATTGAATTATACCTAATGAGTAAGTTAATATATATATATGAAGACCCCAAGGCAAGAAGTTGTTAACTTACATTGAAGGCATTCTGAGATATTTAGACTTTTGCGTTTTGCCTTATAATTTTTTATTTGAATGTCATATACAACGTACTGACCGTTCATAGTGTAGTAAACAAACCGAATTTAGATTACATCTAGTAATATTAAGTAGTTTTGAAGTCTAAAAGTTAAAATAAACACGTTTTCTACAAAAAATGTAGTTAACATGTTCATGCCGTCTACATATCTACAGGGGTAGGTGAGGAAGATACAGAATTGAAAGGCAAGAACATGTTAAATTCTTGTTATTTTATTTAAGCAAACAAAATAAACATTTTTTTTAAAATATAAAGTAACTAAATAGTAATTATTATTGAAAATAAAAGGTAGCAGAGCATATGTGTCAATTTTTTTTTTGAGACTGAAAAAATCCACGAAAAACCTCATCCATGTATGGTAACAATTTTTGGATATCGTTCCATTCGGCCGCATCAATTTCTTTGTTATCTCTCACTTTTGATGACAGCATTGGCTGGGAAGATAATGGTTCACAACTTTTATTAAGGTCCACTCCTTTCCAAGGCTCTTCTTCGGAGAGTGATTCGCGATATTTATAAATCCCGAATTCCTACACTCTTATCCAGGGAATTTCTTTTTGAAAGTTAACCTTTTTTCCGATAGTATTTTTTGTATTGCGTATAATGTTCAGTTGCTGCCCTAATTCTATAATATTAATAAAGTTATCAGCCATCATTGTCACGATGGGTATATTTTTTGTGTTAGCCGACATCATTAAATTTACATATTGGTCCACTGATTGAACGAACTGGCATCTATTATTATTTTTTTCTACCAATGCAAAATCTCTATTGGAGTCCATATATGAGTGACCAACCTCAGGAAATTTATGGTCAATTATTTAAAATTTTTTTGCCAGAACATAATCAAATACATATTTTTGTTCTGACCAGCACAAGAGTCACTCCAAGCAATAAGGTGAGACTTGCTGCTCTGAAGTTGCACGGTGTTGACAAAGACCATTAAATATTTTATATTATAAAATATTATAATTTGTGGTTTTACTCAAGTAAAAAATAAAAATATTTATATTTTGTCGAACGAAATATACATATTTTTTTTTTATTTTCAAAATTGTTATCTATATATATTTTTTACAGAGAAACCTTACAAGAGTCCCAACTGCTCCCTTCTGGAGCCTGTGAGACTATAGCATACCCAAATTGGAGTATGTTGTGAGGCTGAAGGTAAGTGGGGAAGGGAAGGAGATGGGGAAGGGGAAGGTGGGAAAGTACCTGGCTATTCAGATCTAGTCAATAAACACGGCTTAAGCCATTATTAAGCAACGTTTCAATTCTGAATGGTGGTCTTACACCAGGGCGATACTGAGAGTATCTTCCACTCTGGAACGTGCCGCAAATATAACATATATAATTTTTATTAATTAATTGTGAAATAACACAAATTAATCAAATAAAATTTATTTGGGCACGCCGGGTTCGAACCAGCGACCTTCCGAATGGGAGTCAAGTGTCTTACCACTCGACCACGGACGGTCATCGAATTCATCTTTTTAATTAAATATATTTTTTAATTTTTATTTTCAAAATTATTATACGGCTTGTAAAATTAATTACATGATCTTCCCATCGAAGTTTATCGTCAATTATTACGCCCAACTATCTATATCAACAAATAAATATTAGGATAATATTTGAAATATTGAAATATTTTAAATATTTCACCTGTAATAAAATTTACATAAATTGTTAAACTATAAATTAAATTGATGTTTTCAAGTAGAAATGGCATGGGGGAAAAGAAACGAATGCAAAAAAAAGTTTTTGGAAATTAACTATTATTATAGGTAGGGGATGAAAAAGATAAATAAAAACTTTGTTTTAACATAGTTTAGTTTTACGTATTGCATTATTTTTCATAACCACTGGAAAAGAGCAAATTAAAATATTTTTTCTCGGATTGCTAAAGGAATTTTTTCCGCCCACATTAAAAAATTCAAACCTCCGAATTTGAATATGGAGACATATAAACTAATTATAGTTCTATGTAGCCAATGAAATCCCCTATCTTTTGTTTATTATCACATATTTGTAGGATTTAAAAAAAATATATAATTAAATCTTTAACCTTAAAACATTTTAAACAATATGGAGAATATTTATCTGGTTATATTTTGAATGTACAATATATTATATAGTCGTTTTAATAATTTTTTTTTTTTGAAAATTTGCCACATTTGCAATCCGAGGTTTTGGAAATAGTGCCATAATGTGGCAAAAAGCACTCGGGTGGATAACTCCCAATGAATTACGAAATACGTATTTGATTTCAATAAGTATTTTAATTTGCATTCAATCAGCCGGCATAGTTCTTTCTGGCTTATTAAATTAAGAGATTAACTATTCTGTTAACTAAGCGTAATATAATAGTTTTGCGAAGTTGGCATAATATCTAGTGTATTTAATCAACGGGCGGGGGCGCAACGCTCTGGATAATGGTGTATCCAACTTCCGTGTTCATGTTCATCGAGTTTGTGCGAGCCATATTGTAGGTGTTATTAGCTTAACTTAGGACACCAACAATTATCACATTATGAAATTTGTTAGATGCAACGTAACACGCTTAATAAAATGAAGGCTTTAATAAGTTTCTAATTCCAAATGAATTTATGTGGGCGAATAGAAGAATTGCGTGAGTCAAAAAGAGTTCTAAAAAATCTATTAATATATAAGTCCTATACTTATTTGAAAGTCTCATCTAATTTTCCTCAATATATATAACTATTGAATGACTGTGGATGAGTAATTAGTTTAACGATCTGATTACTCGTCCTGTATTCTCATCCTTTCTTTCTTACCCAGACATAAAATAATTTCATTTAAAATTTATTTGAAGTTGTTTCAAAAGAACGCCGATTGCTAGGCTTAATTTTGATTTAAAAAACGCATTTTACAGTACATTAGTGCAAGGATTACTAACTTATCGTCTTTTTTAATACTAATTTGTGTTTATTGCTTTTATTTAAGATGGTTTATTTGAAATGGTTTGGATGCCAGAGCCAGATGCCGCGATTTTCAAGAACTTGATGGAAACTGGCAATTATTTTGGATTTGCTCCTGAAGTTCAGGGAAAACCTATAATTAAACTAATTAATATACTGAAATAATCGCGATAATCATTTTACATGCATAAAAACATACATCACACCACAATCTATACATCTTCCTTGACGATGGATACTATAACCTGTCCACAACGTTTGCTGAAAAAGGACGAAAATTAATCACGTTTTAATCAGTACCTACCTACTGTCGAAATCATGAAATGAGAAAAATAAAAAACAATATAGTTATGAGTGTTTTTTTGGTACTTTATTTAAATTGTATATTTGAATGCAAAGCACATTTTGCTAAACTAAAGGTTTATTTATTTATTTATTTATATAATACATGTTACATAATTGTGACATTTACATAAAGTTGATATATTAAATCACCATACTAGGCGGCTGCCTGTATCATGGTGACCAATATAGTATAGTTACATTGTATGAAATATGCAGTCTAGTGTAAACATGGAATTAGTATAAATCATGTTAAATATTGGAAAAATTATAATAAAATGTAGAAAATAGAAAGGAGAAAAAAAGTACATTAGCATTAGATTATATAAACAGGCTTCTAATTCTATCACATTCACTCATCAAAAAGTCTCCAAGCGTCTTCCTGAAAGTGTGATATTTGGTTATTGTCTTTATTTCAATTGTTAAGTTATTGAAGATTTTTGGAGCAAGAAAGTTAAACTGTGACTGGGCCATTGAGGTTTTTGTTACTGGAATTATATAGTTGCATTGGTTGGAATATCTTGTATTATATTTTGATTCAAAAACATATTTTTTAATAAATTTGAATTTAAAATAGCAAGAAATGAATTTTACATATAGGGATTGTATATTAAGTATTTTAAAGTCTTTAAATAAGTCCTTTGTGGGATGAATGTAATGTACTTTGTAGATAGTCCGTATTATCAATTTTTGAGCCTTTACTAATGGATCTAATATAGTTTTAGAACACCCTCCCCAGACAACAATACCGTAAGAAATAATTGATTGACATAGAGAAGAGTATACTGTTTTTAATGTCTTTTTATTTAGTATATTTCGTAGTGATCTGAAGATATATGATAGTTTCCGTATACGACTTGTTACATTGATTACATGATCTTCCCACCGAAGTTTGTTATCAATTATTACCCCTAAGTATCTAATGGAGTCTACGCGTTCCAGTGGATTGCATATGCAACTAGCGAGATCTCTGCAATAATGTATTTTTAGTGAATGATTAGTTGAGGGTTGGCTTATACTATTGAGGCTAAATGTTAAATATTTCGTTTTAGCTATGTTTAACGTGAGTAGATTATTATCCAGCCATTTTTTAATGTTTTGTAATATTACTTCTGCTTTGTGGAATGTTTCTTCCCATGTTTTACTTTTTAGTACCAGGGCAGTATCATCGGCAAAAATGATCATATTGGCATCAATTTGTAATCTACATAGATCATTAATGTATATGAGAAACAGTATGGGACCGAGTACACTGCCCTGTGGTACACCAAAGTTGATTCTGGTTGGATTAGACGGTTTAAGTGATGGTAACTTAACAAATTGCTTTCTGTCTGTTAGGTATGATTTTAAAATTTCATGTTAAAAGTAGAAAAACATCAACCGAAAACCCTTATATTTTAAGAAACCCTTCAAGTCTTTAAATAAAATAAATAATTTATTATGAAAGGATAGTTCGGTCTACTTAGCGAGGGTTTGCCCCTCACATTCTCGGCATTAAATGTATCGGTGGAAGAGGTCAGTATGTTCGTGAGCTCACCTGCACTAATAAATTATGCATCTGCCTAAGCAGGATAATGGGGTCTTTCCTAGAATATATCTGAGTTAATACGTTCATAATAATGGCGCTAGGAATGGACCCCACAGACAGCTTTAGGGAAGAAGCTTAAGTCCTGATTATAGCGGACGCTTAACTATGTTTGTATTTTGATACATCTGGCAACTGAGATTAGTACTTGACTAAATACCAGCCGCTGCGATAAAATGGGTGGATAGCGAAAAGGTTGGAAATATTGTTATTTTAGGTTGGAATAAAAAACACAAAGATAGACAAAGGTAGACTAATCACATAGTTAGTTGTTTTGTTAGCTGGCTTTGCCCGAGATATGGATTGAAATGTTTAAGAGAGGCATTTTAACTGTTTGAGAGGCGGCTACGGGTACCATTTTTTATTGGATTACCAACACCTCTGCCATTACAGGTGGTTTGCCGGTTTGTGGAGTGAGGTTTGTCTGGGTTTAGGTGGCAGTTGCGACTATTTTGATATGACCTCTCTAGCAGAACAATCTCAGAACATCGCCTTGCATATCAGTGGAAGATATGGATTCATACGTCTACCACTCCTGGTCACACTGTCCGCCTGTTCCCGACCCACCCCTTATACCTTTATTTTTCCTTCCCAGTTTCCTCAAAAGACCCTCCATATAGCATTATTCTTCTCATAACCTCTAGCGTCGAACTAATGTAAAAAAAATAAACACATTTGAATAATAATTAAATTAAAATTATATTTAAAATTAAGAATATTATAATAATATTACCAATTGGTCTATTATGACCAATTGGTCATAATAGACCTGATATAGTTTTACATGACAAAATTAAAAAAATAACTTATATTATTGATGTAGCTATTCCAAATTCCTGTAATATTCAAAAATCTGTTTCTGAAAAAATAAGAAAGTATACAGATTTAGGAAATGAAATTAAAAGAATTTGGCATTCTCAGACTATAAAAATATTACCTTTTGTTATTTCGGCTACTGGCATTATACCTAGCTCTCTTATTAAAAATTTAGGCATATTAGATTTATCAAAGAATTTGAATATAAAAATGCAAAAATCAGTCATTTTAAATACACGTGGAATTACGAAAGATTTTTTAAATATTTATATTGAGGGATCAGTAGGATTTATCGGTCAAATTAGGAATTCCACAGAGCCGAACCCTCTGATATGAAAATATCTGGAGACGGTGAATTATATTCCCATTTAATAGTTTGGTAGATTAACGTGTTGTTCTTGTA
The DNA here is from genome assembly GCA_951813805.1 of Limnephilus auricula. Taxonomy (NCBI): domain Eukaryota; kingdom Metazoa; phylum Arthropoda; class Insecta; order Trichoptera; family Limnephilidae; genus Limnephilus; species Limnephilus auricula. The sequence continues at coordinate 16,008,512 of OX638391.1, read as the reverse complement.
TTGTTTTGTATTAATTATACTTATATAATACACTTGCATAACGTGAATTTACTAGATGATCATTTATATGGAAAAGTGTATGAAAGGGTTTAGTTTTTCCTATGGGAAAAACTAAACCCGTTCCTGTAAATCTGGTGAATAATAAAATATATAAAATATATATAAAATATATATAAAATTAATAATAATTAAACGTACTAATTTCAGTTGTCGGTGCTTGGCCATTTTGAAAAGTTCCTCCGTATTACTGAGTTAAGCGTAATACATATACTCAAGTTCTATGACTTTTTAATTTACAAAATTGTAACTATAATTGTAAAGAATAAATCTTATCGTACAGCGATGAAGTAGGTGGTGTTGTGAAGCTATAAGTATTTAAAAAAAAAATCTTTTCAAATTAACAAATTTAACAATAGAATGAGAGTAAACTTGAAAAATGAAAACATTCATCCAATCTATAATACAAAAATTAATGTTTTTTGGTTTGTTTGTTTGTTTGTTTGTTTGCCTGTTTGTTTGTTTGTTTGTTTGTTTGTTTGTTTGTTTGTTTGTTTGTTTGTTTGTTTGTTTGTTTGTACCTTATGCGCGGCTATACCGTTCATCTGATTGCGTTGAAACTTTATGATGTATGTAGGATATATGATGTGTGCATACCCGGGATGGTTATAGGATAGCGTTGAGCTCGGGCGTTATAAGATTATTTCCTATGCTATTCATACGATTCCGATTAAAATTTCATCCGATTGCTATTAATTTTTCTTGAATTGTTGTGAACATGCCCATGAATACTTCTATATGTATACTGGTGAGCTCTGGCATTATAAAATTTGCGTAAAAAAATAAATAGGTCACGCGAGTTGTTGGAAAATGTGTATTTTATTGAGTTAGGCGGCAGGGAAAAAAGGCTGGGGGGAGGGGTATGTGGGAGGGTCGATTGGGGAATTAAGGAGGGGGGCTTCGCGGGAGGGGAGACGAGGGAGAGGGAAAGGCGAAGACGGGGGAAGCGGAATGCGTGAGGAGAAAGGACTTCGCGAGAAAGGGGAGAGGGTGGGAGGAAAATATGCGCGTTGTCTCAATAACGTAACATTACCCTATTAATACGTCGAAGCATCTATCAGGCATGAAAACTAAATTAATTCACTTCTCTAAGAATTAATCGTACTAGGTACCTATTTTTTTACCTAGTTCGTTTTATCAATCCATAAAAAGGGAACTCTCCATTCGATAACTATTCCTGAAGTATATACAGGGTGTCAAGGTACGTACTTGACTTAACTTAATCAGTAAAAAATTTAAACGAAATTTTGGTCGACGGTGACTTTTTTGAGGATATTTTTTTTTTCAATTTTTTTCTTCAAAATTAAATTTAAAAAAAAAATCTTCCGCATGACATTAATGGTCGCTCAGCGGAGTGGCCGCCCCATCACTTACCCCGCCCCCAACTGTCGAACACCTACTATTTTTTTTTTGTTTTTGTAGAACAAAAAAAAAACACAAAAATGTCACCGGAGACAAAAATTTTATTTACTTTTTTTTACTCCAAATAATGTCAGGAATCTCTGGTTAAAGTATGTCAAGTACGTACCTTAACACCCTGTAGGTGTATAAGCAGCATATTTAAAACCATCTAGTAATCAATGAAATAACTTATTTATCACATAAAAAATCAATCTCAAATGTTTCCTTCTGTGATAACATTGCTTTACCGCAGCGTTTATGTTGTGTTCACTTTTCGGGCCAATTTTGTTTGATGCTTTTTACGGATCGTTTTTAGAGCACGGCACAAAGGTCCTAATCGAAACTATAGCAGGCCAAAATTGCAGGCCAAAGGATAAAATTATATGGTTTTATATTTTTTTTTGTTTGTTTTTGGGGTGTTATGCCGTGTTGCAACACGTGTCGCAACATGGCATAACACCCCAAAGACAAACAAAAAAAAATGGTTTTGGCCGTGAAAATCTAAAAACGTATCTGGTTTTATATTGTTTTTAGGTTAGGTTAAGTTAAGTTAATATTTTTATTTTATGTATTATAGATTTTTCAGGATGATTTTTAATAACGAAAAAATTATGTTATAATTAAGGCGGTCAGCGCAGAAGTGGCGTAACACACAAAAATGACCCAAAATTGCATTTAAAGTTTTAAAATGTGCAGGCGGTTCGAGTCAAAGTTGCAAGTAAAAACGCGAAATTCATAGTGCAATTTTTTTTTGATCTGTACAATGAAACGTATGATTTTAAGCCAATGTGGATGTGGATAAGTATTTCAGGCTAATAATTATTGCTGATAATAATTGTTAAATTATATTTAGTTTATTTTTCACAGAATGTTTCCGTAATCGAAAAAAATGGTTTTAGTTCAGGTTGAGTGCGTTTTTTAGTCATTTTTTGTTTTATAGCAATGCACACATTTCACACAAACGATCATTCAAAATACGAAAATAAAAAAAGTTTTTAGATCAATGGCAAAAAATGGGTATGCGTGTACCCTAATGATTGCTCAACATTCACAAATTTGATCCATGCGAATCTTCCATTGTTTGAAGCACAATTTTTCTGACAGCTCCTTCACAGCTTCAACGGACTCAAATCTTATTTATTTTAATGCAGATTTCATCTTAGATCCAGCAACTAAGGTAGTACATAAGGCATATCGTGCGTATAAGTCTCAGTATAAAATTTTTTGCGAACTCTTGTCGTTAAAAAATGTGAATTTTAGGCACATGCGCATGCGTACTTCTTCTGCAGCAGCGTCGGTCTCGTTATTTAATAGCCACACCTCGTACATACGTAAACACATTTCCATTAAGATAAATAATAGTTAAAGATATTTTGGCCCCTATAGTTGCGATTCGGTCGTGTGTGCGGGGCGATGTATAATTGAATATTGGGTGAGAAAAAAAATCCCCTGATGCGGTTTTTATTTTCACTGAACCAACAACTGAAAACTGAATTTCGATGTGACTGCGTTTTTCAGGAATATTTTATCAATATCCGAGTGATGTACAGTTATAGTTATGCTATTATTCACAGTGTGGAATAAAAACTTTGCAATGCGCAATTCCAAGTTTTAAATGACAAAAGTAATATGGTTATTATTGAATGACTTTTGTACAAAACCTTAGAAAAAAATACGAGTATGCTTTAGAACATACGACTGAAGTAAATACTTCTTTATCTCCATCTATATTTATATCCATATGTAAAATATATACATTTATATACATATTTAAATTGTCTACAAATATTTATTTAAATTTATTATCATTTGCCCGATCAAGCCATGCGCATCGATGTCCGCTCCCCTCCGCGTTTGGTGCGTCACTGGTAACTGGTTTTTAAAAATACTGCCTGAAATATTTCATGCACTGGCTATGAGAGGAAGAGAGAAAGAAAATGTGCGTGCGCACTGCTCTCTCTTTTCAACGCATTTCAATTTACGTTACACATTTGCTAGCTTACCCCCCAAGTCATGCGTGCGTAAAGAAGTATTTATTTCAATAATAACTACTAAAGTTAATCTACGTAACGTTAATCTACCTGACCTTTATCTACCTAACTTAAGTAAAGTAAAGAAAAATGTACTTTTTACACAACGAAATAAATTAAAATGAATAATTTTTATTGAAAAATCTTTGTCACGAGTTGTTTCTTAGAAGGAAACTGCACTGTTCACTGGGGCGAAGATTTATTCGAGATGCGAATTGTTATGAAGATTGCTCGGTTTATTAAGCGGAGAAAGGCGTTCGGCTTAAGTACCTAAATGCACACAGATAACAACTTTACTTCTGCTTCAGCTGCAAACTATTCCCATTCAACGTAGGATTTACATCATTCATTCATTTAAACAAACTTTGAAATCTAAACACCGTCAAAGTTGCAGTAGTACTATGTCCTGCCCAGGGATTAAATGCATTCTTGAACAAATTACGGTAGAATTATTTTAAAGAAATTATTACTTCTAGTGAAGCAATGTATCGTAGGACAACTGTAGGGTAAGAGGGGACTGTGGGCGGAAGTTCTAAACCAATTGGAATCAACCAAAAATCAATGTGCAAATTTTTTTTTTTTTTTTCTTTTTCTTTATTTTTTTTTTTGTTACAGGTTTTCTTTACATGGTTTTTCGACTACCAAGCTAGGCAAATCTTAGTCGAGATTCATAAGTTGTTATATTAAGTATAAAATATTATGTATAATCATCCATATATTTAGATGAAAACAAACATATTGCATACATATTAAGGAAAATATTCATACTAATATTAGGTACATGATGATATACAGGAAAGGAGTTAAAGTAGGTGAATCTTGTAAAATAAAAATAAAATAGAATAACAAATAAAAATAACAATTAATAATATTAAGGAAAATAGAAGTAAAAATTAGAATAGCTTTAGCGTAATATAAAGTTTTTGTTGAAAATTAATTTAGAGATAAGATTTTTTACTCAAATACATTCAAGCTTACACTACGTACCTTTAACACATTTTATCTGTTGCCTTCAATAAATACGTATTCCAGAGGCAAGGCTTTGTACTCTCATTGCGAAGGTCGGGGGTTCAAACCCGGCGTGCGCAAATAAATTTTATTTGATTAATTTGTTTTATTTCATAATTAATTTATTAAAAATAATATATACTATATTTGCAGCCCGTTCCAAATACTATCAGTGTCGCCCTGGTGTAAGACCACCATTCGTAATTGAAACGTTGCTTTAAATGGCTTTAGCCGTGTTTAGTGACTAGATATAAATATACAAGTACTTCCCCATCTCTTTCCCTTCCACGCTTGCCTTCAGCCTCACAACATACCCCAATTGGGGATGCCATAGTCTCACTGTCTACCGACAGAAGCAGTTGGGACTCTTGTGAGGTTTTCGGTAAAAAAAAAAAATTATTCTATCCGATTATTAAAGTATTAACTTTATTGTTTTTGGTACCTGTCATTAGTCATAAAATAATTATGATCGTCAAATGATATTGTGAATACAATCTGATTTTTTTTAGCATTCTAAAATAACTTTTAATTTTATTCTAAAATAACTTTTAATGTTATGTGACGTACGCTCCTGTAAGACGTCGATTTTATCCCCAGATTTGTGGCTCCGTGTTTACGCCGCGCCGAGACTATATATGGCCCGTACAGACTAGGCTAGTATTTTAGTCGATTAGCGAGTATTTTAGTAACTAAACTAGTCCGAACACCATACATTTAGTAGTTAGTAGTAGCATTTTGGTCAGTCAAGTGGCGAGTTAATCGTTACTCGACTAAATTACTCAGAACGGGGTCTTAGAGATAAGAGCACACGAGTAAATAAGAAGGTGAATTGGTCTAATATTTTTGAAAAATCCACCAGAAATAGAATAATAATCATCTGGGTGGTATTCCACAAAACATTTAAAAAATTTTGACCCAATCTTTTTAAAATGTACATATAACAAATTTAAAAAAACCAGTGTGCTTTAGACCACACGACTGAAGTAAAATATCTTAAGCTCCATCTATATGTACCTATATATATATATATATATATAATACATACATGTATATACATATACATATGTTAGTTTTTATAAAAATATTTATTTACATGTATTATCGTTCGCCTCGCCCGATCACACTTTTCGTAACGCTCTCGTCACGCATTGCGTAAAGAAGTTTTTTTTCAAAAAATTTGACGTTAGGTATATAATAGAACACGGAACGTACCTATGTATTCTTATCATGAAACAGAAAATAAAGTTTGGATCAGCTAAACCTCTCATATCATATTTAACATACATATTTTTAGATTTTATGTAAGCAATCATTTTCACAAATTTCTGCCGGATTTTCATTGTAAAGTTGGTCTGTTTTTCACATTAACTTTTATCACTTAAAAAATATACAAATTTGTAATAATATTCAAACGAAACTTTGTCGGTAATGAGCCAACGATTTGTTCGTGTTATAGTTTGTTTATTTTTAAAACAGTACTTGTAATAAATCGAAGTTCAAACCAAAACAAAACAGAAAAGCAACTTTTAAACATCGGCTGTTTTCGTACAGCAGACAGTTGATTGAATACTCTCCAACTTTCGGAAACATCGAAACTTTTCTCATAAATATAATGTATATAAAGAGACAAATGAATTAAACATTTTTCAAAAATGAAATTTTGATGTTGTTTGTTCCAGAACTGACACTCGGGAAATTTAATAAAGCTAAAGTTATTTTTTTGCTCCGTTTAAATATTTGTACCGTCATTATACCAAAAGATAAACAGATAAAATTATGTCGTGGGCGTATCCGTGAACCTGAAATAAACTCAATTTTTACTTTCTTCTTGTGAATTTGGCCAAATATAGAATTTATTTCTGGAAGAGATATTCAATTTCATTAGTATGTCAGAGACCAAAGTGCCAAAAGGTCATACGCAATTAACGACAGCCGTTTTCCTTCTAATCGGTTTAGATCACAGTTCTAAGAATTATCAGTTCAGGAAGCCTTTGCTTCTGGATTGGTGATTCAGGGGGCGGTGTCCCAGGGTCGAGATGGACATACAGTAGGTTAAAGTGTTGCCAACACTTTTTTTTTGTTCTTGTTGAAAATGCGAGTTTGCATGTTTAGTATATGGGTGATACATCCACAAAAAAGGTTTTTGTAAAAGACAAGTTATTTTAAAATAATAAAAATAGTCACAGCTAAATTAAATGATTGTTTGTTTGTTTGTTTGTTTGTTTGTTAGTATGTTATGCCATACCGTTCAACTGATTGCGATAAAACTTCAGGAATATGATGTGTTATAGGATAGTGAGCCCTGGCGTTCTGAAATTATTTCCTACACTATTCTTTAGATTGCCTTTAAAATTTTATCCGATGTCGAGTAAATTTTTTTTAATTGTTGGAACTGCCCGCGAATATTTCTATACATACTGGTGAGCTCTGGCGTTATGAAATTAAAATAGGTCACGCGTGTTATTGGATAAATGCGTATATAGTATCTTATAAATTTCTCATTGTGTTAATTGTTTTTCTAGATAAACAAAATAAAACCAAATATCAGTTCATATTTTTTTGTATACCACTAAATGTGACGCATTTATTATATTGCCCTATATGCATATCATACCTAATAACCATCATAACTTTAATGAAAATCTATAGGTAGATACTGTCCCACTACAATTCTTATATCTGGCGTCCTGAAGTCCTATATCAATGTGACAACTAAAAAATATTGCGTCATAATATGCGTTGCTCAATACAAAAAAAGATTGCGTGTAAAGACATATGAAAATTAATGTAATCATTTCGACTTGAATCCGACTTTCATGAAAATGAACGTTTTTTATCATGACCAAGCAACCCTTTGGCGGACACCGGAGGTCCTGCTTGAATTTCATGCTTATCCGGTTACGCCTGCCAATCTCAATTAGAATACTACATAAAAAAACACAATGTGAGATTCACTCAAATCCGTAAATTTAGTTGTCATTTTTGCTCGGCCTGCCCTGATAATTTGGAAAAAACTATTCCTAGATGCTATTTTGGAGTCCCAGTTTTAAAACAATTTTCAAACAAAAGCCGAATGTACATTCAGATACCAACCCAGATAATCTTCTATTAGACACCAATCAGAAAATCTAAATCGCGTTTTTAAATTAATTTGTAATGAAAATACTAACTAATAAAAAAAACAGTATTGTTATTAGAGTCAAAGTAGAAAAACTACAAAACGATATTATCAGAAGTGAGTATGAGAAGTGTGCAGAGATGAGACTGAATGAGAGGGAAATGAACGGTCTTAGCATAGCTGAAACGTGGAACCACATAAAAGTAAGTCTTTGTGAATCTGCTAGAGACGTGTGTGGATTAATTTATATTTAATTTATTATAAATTTTTTTATTTATTTTTTTTATTTTTTTATTATTTTATGGGTTTGTTAAATACTTGATACGGTTAAACAAAACCGATTTTTTTAATTTCTCAGATTATTGACCTCAAGATTTGTTTTATGAAAAATCGTTTGTCTAATTAATTATAATTCGTCCACAAAACATATTTTTGAGGATTTTGACTCGATATATCAATAATGTTTATATATATATATATATATACATATATTGTATATTTATCTACTGGAGCGTCAGACCTATTAGTGGATGGATGGGTAATTAGGATAAATTTGATCTTTCCGCGGCCCGCAATTTTGATCAGTAACAAGCAGAGCGAATGCAATCAATGAGTGTTAAGTATTATGTATGTATTTATTATTTTATTTGTAAGAGACAAACAGCTTACACACAAAATATAGAGATAAATATATAAATTGTTAAATGAAGTCAAGCCAAAAAAGTCTCCTATCTTAAAGTTGATTGGTGATGGAGTTGTATTATATTTTAACATTAATATAAGGTGAGAAGGAGAGGAAGGGGAATATTGGATTAGGATAGGAGATGCTCCCGATATATCCCACGCTCTTGTATTAATTTTTGATCGCACGCGTTATGTTTTTATTTTTTACATTAACTCCACACAGGAGGCCCTGAGGAAAATAAATTCCCTTAGGGCCTATGTCATCTTTGAAGATGCTGTGTGGAGGGTCTTTTTGAGGAGAGAAAGGAGTGAACGTGGGTCTTGAAGTGACCTATGTTTTAGGAAGGAGGAAACACAGAGGCCGGCAAATCGTCCCACAGCCGAGCGGTTGAACACAAGAACTAGTCGTAGAAGCGACCCGTACTCATGTGACAAATGTCAACCGTGTACATATAGATATTGAGCGCGCGTTTGGCGTAATTCCCGACTATTCACCGGTGCCAATAACGCTAGTTTCTCGGAGCATCTTCCATTGAAATACCGGTAACACAAGGATAGCATTCCCACCAAACGCCTGTGCTTTAAAGATTGCAATCCGTTTGGTACGACGGGAGAATCTATCAAGAGGACCGCCCGTTTATGCACAGTGTAGTAATAATGTAATAATATTTTATGATAATAATTTATATTATCATATCACAAGTTCGAGCAAAATATCATGTTATTTCACAATTATTGTTTTACTTGCATTTTACAATTTATAAAAATTCCCAAATATATATATATATATATATTAAATTTAATGAAAACAAATCACTTTATGAAGACTTAAAATAATCAAATTGTTTCGAATCCAATGGTTTTCTTCAAGGTAAAATGAAAATTATCAAAAATGGCAATTGACAATTTTCATTAAAATTACTTTTTGTAAAAAATGTATGAAGCGCGGGATAATGAATCTGTTTTGCTTTGAGTTTGTTTGTGCTGCATTTAGGGATGTTTAATGTGTGGTTTTATCTGGTTTGACTGATGTGCACTCTTAATTGACCGGTAACTCTTATTACGAAAATAGTGTCAGCCGGCGCATGGTGGGCATTTTAGGTTGCAAACGATCACCAGAATCTGTTTTGTTCTAGAAAAACCCACTCCAACAACCTCTTTTATTGAGTGGTTTTCTAACATAGGTATTAACATAAATTCTAACACCGGTATTAACATAAAATCTAACACAGGTATTAACATTAATATACCTACCCTTAATCTTAACTTTATTTCGCTGTTTAAATTAAGATGTTTAATTTCAATTGAATTGCGGAGGAAATGAGGAAGTGAGGGAGTGAAAAGGTCGCACGGTGGCAGAAAGTGACTTTGCTCCAGTTTCCTGATGATCTCGGTGTAATTTCAGATTCAGCTACAGATCTACAACCTTCCAACTGCCCGACCTCTTGATTCATTAAGAATGCTTTTAGTGCCCAAGTCAAAGATTAAGCTTTAAACTTTTAGCGAAAAGGGTATCACCGGTATCGATTATGTGATCGTATAAACCTTTCTCAGATTCCTAAATACGTTTTCTTTAAATTTATTATTTTCAGTGGCCCATCAAGTTGAACTAACGCGGAAAAGGAGTTTGGTTTTTCCGTGAAATCTCAATTGAAGCTTCTGTTTTTTGCCCGTCACGCCAGAGTTATCAAGTTAAGGAATTTTGTTCAAAAGTCAGACTTTGAAACCTAAAATAAAATCATACAATATCTACAGAGGTGGAAGATATTCTAACAATATGCTTTATTAACAATATACAATGTAATACAACGTTCTAACTTAAGTTTTACCATAATTATTGTATTATCTTCTTAATATATGAAAAATTAATGTTTCCTTGTATGTCCCATATTCGTTTCTAAAGAATTCATCCGATTGTGATGAAACTTTGGGGATTTGATGTGCGCATGCCCACGATGGTTCTGTCAATATAAGTATGCTCTGGCATTATGAAATTATTTCCTATACTAATCATCCGATTGCAATGAAACTATGGTGAGTTGTTGTGCGCAAGTTGTTTGAAAAATGAGTATTTCCGGGGGGGGGGGGGGAGTGGAATCCGAGAGGGTGGGGAGGGAACAAATGAAAGGGGTTCGTGCGAAGAAAAGGAGAACGAGGGAAGGGGTAGTCCGGGAAGGTGGAACAGGAACGCGGGATGGAAGCGCGTGAAGGAGGGGAAGTTCGCGGAATGGGGATGCGGGAGGTTGTAGGACGAGGAGTGTTGAAGGGGAACTCGGGAGGTGAACCAGGCTGGAAACAGGGGCGGGAACGGAGACATGGGAAAGGACACGTAGGAAGAAACAATTTATTTCTTTATGTGGCATTGCTACTCATGCCGTTTAAAGAAAAGTAAATAATAAGTGGCACTTTTACATCTAATAATAATGTAGATAGTTTAGATAATAATCTAGTACACATGACCAGTGATATTACAGTAGATTCAAATAACGAAGATGTTATTTATAATCTTAGGGAAATCAATATTGCAAATTTAAACTTAGTAGATGATAATGTAGTAGAATTAGCTAACTTACTTCATAATAATATAATTAGATATATAGATGTAGAGCCCACAGATAGACCAAAATTACCAAAATTACACACGTCAAAAAAATTATCTAAATTAATTTTTGATTTAAATAATATAATTTTACCAAAAATTATATTTGAGGACATTAGTTTTTTAGATCTTCATACAATAGTATATGCCAGCGCTATCACTATATGTAATAAGTTAGGAATTGAATTAAAGTCCTCTGATGATAGATCATATAGTTATAGTAAACCAGAATGGCAGATTAGATTAGAAAATGATGTAGTATTTTTAAGAAGTAGCATAGCTAGAATAATAGAATATAAAAATGGAAATAGAAGTAGGAATATTTTGAGACATGTAGACGAAATTGGGAGAAAATTTGGTTATAGCATTGATAGTAATAATAATGAAAATATAATCAATGATTTATTGGATTTATTAAAACAAAATTTAGGTGTAAAAGCTAGTAGATTAAAAAGATATAATTGTACGTATAATAAAAAAAATAATAACAGATTATTCCAGAAAAATGAGAAAATATTTTATTCCAAACTTGACGATAAAAAAAATATTATTTCTAATAATAATATTCCGTTGCCATCTAAAACAGATATGCCCGATTTTTGGACTAAAATTTGGAGTAAAGATATAAAACACAATGAGTCAGGTCCCTGGATAGAAAATGAAGAACTCAATTGTTCAGACATTGAACAAATGAGTGATATGTTATTTTAATAACAAATAAATTCTAAACTTCAAACCTCAATATCTCCGAATGATGTTTTTGCGGATTTTCAATTTGGAATTCTTCGTTTTGCCACCGCCTAGCCGCCTACTACATATTATGAATACGAACCAAATTCATTTTTAGAAAATAATTTATTTAAAATTTACTATGATAAAACTATACTAACAGACAGACCAATTGGTCATAATAGACCTGATATAGTTTTACATGACAAAATTAAAAAAATAACTTATATTATTGATGTAGCTATTCCAAATTCCTGTAATATTCAAAAATCTGTTTCTGAAAAAATAAGAAAATATACAGATTTAGGAAATGAAATTAAAAGAATTTGGCATTCTCAGACTATAAAAATATTACCTTTTGTTATTTCGGCTACTGGCATTATACCTAGCTCTCTTATTAAAAATTTAGGCGTATTAGATTTGTCAAAGAATTTGTATATAAAAATGCAAAAATCAGTCATTTTAAATACATGTAGAATTACGAAAGATTTTTTAAATATTTATATTGAGGGATCAGTAGGATTTATCGGTCAAATTAGGAATTCCACAGAGCCGAACCCTCTGATATGAAAATATCTGGAGACGGTGAATTATATTCCCATTTAATAGTTTGGTAGATTAACGTGTTGTTCTTGTATTGTTTTGTATTAATTATACTTATATAATACACTTGCATAACGTGGATTTACTAGATGATCATTTATATGGAAAAGTGTATGAAAGGGTTTAGTTTTTTCTATGGGAAAAACTAAACCCGTTCCTGTAAATCTGGTGAATAAAAAATAAAAAAAAGAAAAAAGAAAAGGATTATTTGTAGAGCGCCGTTTTTGTGAGAAATCACCTCAAGGGCTCTACTCGTATCCAGTGATTAATAGGATAAAATACAAAACTTTTTTCGAAAATGAAATTATACCGACTTAACAAACAAAGAGCATAACACAAAATGTTGGTATACTCGTATTTTTATACATATTAATTTTTATTTCTATGGTCGACTTTGCCCAAGTATGCCTAGAAAATTAACCTTTCCGCGGGGTATATTATATCTGTGACTGAATCCCTCGGAAAGTTACTAAATCAACGTCTCAAAAAATAAAATATTGTGCTTATCGCTAATTTTACAGTTTAAAAACCTTTTACAAAAATTTCAAACCACTTTACGTTTATTGTAATGGTATGAAACTGTTTTTATTTATCAAATATAATTTACTTTCATCCCTAAAAAAAACTGTCAATAAAAGGGTATTATAGTAAAGAAATCATCAGAATTATTTAAGTGATCCTTGAGCAGAACCCCCGTTATCAGAGTCTTGTGGCGTTATAAGTAAAAATATTATTTTGTTCTACAAGTCAGAAGTAGATATTACCTAGTTCGAAAATCAGAATCTTTGTGACCAACGTTTTCAAAGCAGTGATATCCATTTGGTATTGCCGGTATGATTCTTTTCTCACTTTCGTTGATTACCTCGTGAATAATAATGAAAAAAATAGTAACGTTATTCCTGCCTATTAAATGCATATTACACAAAATTCAAATACACACATAATTTATTGTACAAAACAAACATAAAATTTTTAAAAAACTAGTGCGCTTTAGAACACACGATTGAAGTAAAACTTCTACTGAGATACACGCAATGGCTATGAGAGAAAGAGAGAAAGAAAATATGCGCGCGCACTGCTGTCTCTTGCTCGTAAAGAGTGATACAGCCCGTTCGCCTCGTCCGACTACACTTTTCGTAACGCTTTTGTCACGCATTCTCCAGCTTACCCCCAAGTCAAGCGTGAAACTTAAACTTTTACTTCAAAAGGGTACAGCTTATAGGTTCATCCAATTTCTTATAGCTATACCAATTAACAAAAGGCAGAGATCAACATATTATATAGTGTATAAATATGCAAACAGACGCAGAAGTATTTAATTCAAGCAAAATTTTCGTAAAAGGTGTTGTCATTTTTAAAGCGAATATTTTTAGTGTAGACTTAAATTGGAGTATATCGCGCATTTGTTTAATGTTACGTAAAAGGTTGTATTTACTTTAATAACGATACATTAACCATTATTTTGAAGTATTATTTTGTCTGCGTGTGGAATTAATAAGTTTTCTATAAATCTAATACTAATCTTTTACGCGATAATCAAAGCAAAATTATTTTTTTATGTATCGAAATAAAGAATTAAAATAAATGCATGTGTACTATATTCGCACCTAGCAACTGATTGTTAGATTATGACAGAATCACCCAGAGAGTGAACAACATTTGGAATCGAAGTATGGCTTTAGCTATATTTAGAGATGGAGCTTCTCATATTTCCACATCTCCAGTGACAGGGATTTCATTATCACACTGACTTTGACTTTAAAATTTAAAGAAATATGTGTGTATGTATACATATATTTTTTTATATTTATGAACGTAAATTCGTAGCTAAATTATTTTTGAAAAAATCAACTTCAATGGACAATTCAACCTCTATATTTAATATGACTTTACCATTATTTTATTATTATTTTTACGAAAAAGGATTATCAGTGTATAATAAGATTTTATAAATATAAATGCTGTTCATTTGTAAGTATTTTCCATCGTTTCCAAAAGTAATAACACACCGGAAATAATATGAAAAGAAATTAGTTTCCCGAGGATTGCAATAAATATTTGACGGACGAAGTAAAAGCTGTGTGTAATTGCGTTTTCAAGAAGAAAACGTTACTAAATTGACAGACGTCTGCCAGAAATCCACTATTGTGTCTGCTGAATGATTGTATTTTCTTTTTGAAATCAAAGTCGTGATATAAAGGAAACATCGATCGTACGCTACTTTAGCTTTCTTTACGGAGCCAAGTAGATCGATCTCAAGGACGTTCTCGTTCATACTAGAATCATTCCTTTTTTGGCAGAAATTTTTTTCACGAAGATACTCGCTAGTTTGAGCAAATCAAGTAAAATAAAAACCAATATATAGAATTACTTAGGAAACATTTTATTATTTAATAAATCATTGTTGGTTTGTAATGGTATACATATAACTTTTTTTACAACTTTTACGACTGAGGCAACAATGGTTCCTTGCTGTAGTTATGTAAATTGACAATTACAACGGAGATTCATAATCACTTGTTATCATCTCCGTTACCATTTTTAATCGGATCATATCATAATCCATTGCCTTGACCAGTCATCCTATACACGGAGAAAATTTTATTCGAAAAAACGATCATTTTAATAGTAAAAACGGTTAAAAACGGGACTGAAGTTCTTACGAACAAATTACCAGGCTTTCAATGTTTATTGGCGGGAACATGTAAAAATAATTTGTTGGTATACGTAATTTCAATTACCGACGTAAAGTCGTACACGTAATTTCGTACGTATACCAACAAATTATTCTTACATTTTCCCGCTAATGAACATTGAAACCCTGTTAATTTGTTCGTAAGAACTTCAGTCGCGTTTTTAACCGTTTTTACTATTAAAATGATCGTTTTTTTCGAATAACATTTTTCTCCGTGTAGGCGTTGAAACCATTATCCATTGCAGCCTCTGACTCTCGCTTTTTCCATGCATCTTCGTGCTTTATCGACCAATTTATCTCTGCTTGATTTATGAGATTATCCACTTCTTATGCAATGCTCTCATACTAATTATTGTGTTTATTAGTCATTTGTATAAGTTCTCCAGCATCTTTCTCCTCTTTCTTTCTTTCTTCAATATTACTCCATAAGATAATATTATTAATAATTTAGTCGATTCCTTATTCTGCTTAGTAATAAGGTGTATTAAATATCTTATTACTAAGGTTCTTTCTTTATCTTGTATTTGGAGTTTTAAAAAATGCGTCATTTTGCCGCCATTCCGCACAAAGAGTTTCGGAAAAAATATGTTATTTGATGGGTACTTATGTACGTAACTTTCCTTGAAATTTTTCAGTAAAGCATTTGTTTTGTCAAAGGTCAAAGTCGGGTATTTACAAATTGGTGTGTTTTGCAGACGATCGATCTGTAAAATGCTTGAAATTTCTTATTTATACTACATCAAAAGCCGACCGTTCTTTTCTTTCACAAAAAAGACAATTGTGATACGTTAGAGAATGAATTAAACCTACGATCAATTTAGTGAACATTTCCTCATCAATCTATAATATATGTAATAAGTAATCCACAGAAGTGCCACTTTCTTCTATAGAATGAAGTCATAGAAGTCGAATTCAAATAATGTCCTATAACGAAACTCAACGTTTTTCACATTCGACAATTTAGTTGCCGCCAAGCGGAATTCTTAAAAATAATTACTTTTAAAATCTGCCAACAGTTTATGTGTGCCATTTTTTCAAGTCGGTATCTACTCTTTTTAACGACATGCAAAAGTACAATAAAATGCGCTTTATGGTTTTCACCACTTACCATGCATTGGAGAAAAATTGTCGATTTTAACAAATTGATGGTTTTCCTTATTATTTTGTTGCTTATTAATTGACCCATCTGAATCTAATTTTGTTTTGGATATTTGATAGATGAACATTTATTTCTTCATTTGACACTATTTTTGATAAATTTATTTTGCCTCATTGCACTCTTAAACTCATATATTTTTCTATGGTCGAATCCATCCTTAGATATGGAATTCGAACCTGGGGACAGGCAAGCACTATTTACATTAAATATATTCAAAATTTACAAACTGCCATAATAAAAAAAATTGTTACACCAAATATTTACAGAGAGAGAGATAACTTAAAACTATTATATGGCTCAGAGAGCATACTTACAACAAAAGGTCTCCTTTGGTTCATTACTATTATGGATAACGCGGGGGAAAGCTCTTATAAACACCCAATGGTACACAAACATACCACAAGATTTAAAGAAGGAAAGGGCCTAAAAACTCCTCGAATATTAAATAAATATGGAAGCCGTACTCTTGAATACCAAATACCAGTGATTTTCAATAAAATAAATAAAAACTTAAAATTTGAAAAAAATGACAGATTATGCCCTAAAATGATAAAAATGTGGTTAATTAACGAAAACTCCATGTATCTTTAAATATGTTGAATTGATTATCTTAATGTAGCTGCCTATATATCTATTTATTAGGCATGTACATTGAAATATCTTATAGATGTAATTCAAATAATCTAATATTATTATGTGATCTATCCTAATGTGTCCTTAAAACTATATAATATGTATTAACAAATATTTCCTTATGTATAATATTAAGAGTGATAAATTGTAGAACCTACAGACAAGCTGCCATTTGACAGCTTTGTGGGACTACCCTTATTTTGTAAAAATGTATTTTTTGATAAATAAATAAATAAAAAAAAAAAATATATAAATATATATATATATATATATATATATATATATATATATATATATATTATTAAACCGAAACAAAATGCAAAAAAAAATACTAGTGTGTTTTAGACCACACAGCCGAAGTAAATACTTCTTTAGCTCCATATATATGCCCGCCGTGTTTGGCGCGTCAGTGGTATTTCAAAATACTGACTGAAATATTTCATGCACTGGCTATGAGAGGAAGAGAGGAAGAAAATGTGCTCGCGCACTGCTCTCTCTTGCTTCTGCAGCAATTTCCGTTACATATTCGCCAAGTCAAGCGTGCGTAAAGAAGTATTTACTTCAAAGATATTTCCCAAATCTTTTATATATATATATCTTTATATATAAAAATCTCGTGTCGCAATGTTCGTCCAAGGTGAACTCCGAAACCACTAAACCGATTTTTATGAAATTTGGCTTACTGTGTGAAATTTGGTCCAATTTAAAAGATACTTTTTATCTCGATTATTGACCTCAAATAATGGCAGAACAACGTTTGCCGGGTCAGCTAGTATATATATATATAAATACCTTTGGATATGGATGTGCTTCAGGGTAGCTAGAAGGATAAATTTTTATGTTTCCATAACCCGAATTTATTCTTACTAACGAATTCGGTTTCACAATATAACTACGTATCTAATAAACCTAAAAGATACCAATAAACTTCCCAAAGAAATCAGAAACATCAGTGCGGAATATGAGTTTTTCATGTACCAAGATTTTTTTTCTTAAAATATGTCTCAGAATTCTTAACTTTGAAGAATAAAACAACATCTGTTGTAAAAATATTTTTTAACAGTGTTCATCTATCAGCGCCTTTTACGTCTTTTTTCTACGGTTTTCCTTCCCTAAAATAAAAGTTGGTGCTAACTGTTAACAAAGAAAATGTTTCATAGCTAACAATTTTTTTTAAATTACCTTGGTAGATACTCTAATAACGTAAAGTTCTTCTCATCATAAAAACATGTACACCTTAGCAGAGGTCAAGAAATTATCAAGGTATTAGAAACTATCAAACGGACATTAGGGAATCGCATTTTAAGTAATGCTTCAAACAATTTTTGCAGTTATCGCTGTTAAATTGTTTAAAACTAGTAATGGGGAATAATCATTTTTAACCTTATTGTTTTACCGTCAACCGGAAAATTCTTAAGCATAGGGAATATATCTCCTATCCTGAAAATACAAGAAATGTTTCCAAAAGCTTTCATCCTTCCATTTCTCTCACAACAGCACTGGTGAAATCCGTAAACCTTCCTCAATGCATTGTTCCTAACCACCGCAACGATGCAAACACATTGAGGCGATTGTCAATACGCGACGGGGCCCCTGGTTACTGGCAACCTCACCCGCCATGCGCCACCACACCGGACTGTAAACCTGATGGAGGTGTGTTGCGGGCGTGTCCGTTTGGTTGAAGTAAGCTTATTTTTCCCCATGAGACTGCGTAAACTAAAAAGATTTTTGACGACCTCCGTGGCCAAGTGGTTAATATCATCGTCTCCGAATGCATAGGCCACGGCATAGAATATTATTAGATTAATACTTGATATTGTACATTTAGTTGAAGTATTATAATTTAATGCAAGTTCCAGAGTGCTAAATACTCTCAGCATCAACCTGGTGAAATATACATGTACTGCAATGAAGCGTTGCGTGAATTGGTATTAACCGTGTTTAATGACCTGATTTGAATAGGCAGGCATTTTCTTAACCTCGTATTTCCAATCTTTTCTATATAAATTCTTCACAAGAGTCCCAACTGTTCCCGTGTCTGGAGCCAGTGAGACTCTGGCATCCCCAATTAGGGTATGTTGTGGGGCTGAAAGTAGTGGGGAGGGGAAGGAGATGGGACAGAGGAAGGTGGGAAATACCTGGCTATTCAGATCCTTCACCAAACCCAGCTTAAGTCATTTCAAGCAATTTTTCAATTCTGAATGGTGGTTTTACACCTGGGAGTATCTTCCACTATGGGACGTGCCGCAAATATACCTACTTCATAATGTTTTAAATTGATTAATTGTGAAATAAATTGACGACCGTCCTTGGTCGAGTGGTAGGACACTTGACCCCCATTCGGAAGGTCGCGGGTTCGAACCCGGCCTGCGCAAATAAATTTTATTTGATTAATTTGTGTTAGATATGAAATTAAACAATTTTTTTTCACTTTGTTCCACTTGTTTATTTACACCAGGACCGGTTTCGTCCTACTACGGACATTTTCAGACTGGTAGTTGAAATTCTTATGCTACGGAATTTATACAAACTTAGGCAGGGGCGCACAACATTGTATCTATATGATGAATGTTTCTATTTTGTTAATTTAAGGTATTATCAGTTATTTTGTTAAGTTAAGATACATATAGATAATTATAAAGTTTATTATTAAAATTATGAATGATGATACATAGTAAAAGGTTATTTTTAATTGACATGAATCTATATGAATTTATATTCAATCACCATTAATATATCCATTATAATTCACTTAGAATAATTTTACTTCAGAGAGCAGTGGTGTAATTTAAGTATGTAATTAAAAATGTATAAACCCAAATATATGTAAAACCCTAATAACAATAATTACCATAGGGCTATCAATATTTGTTAATTAAGCCCTAAGCAACAAGGAGGGAATATCCCAACATTACCAAAATAAAATATCAGTGATCACAGACCTTTTCAATTATATAAATTCATATAGATTCATGTCAATTAAAAATAACCTTTTACTATGTATCATAATTCATAATTTTAATAATAAACTTTATAATTATCTATATGTATCTTAACTTAACAAAATAACTGATAATACCTTAAATTAATAAAATAGAAACATTCATCATATAGAGACAATGTTGTGCGCCCCTGCCTAAGTTTGTATAAATTCCGTAGCATAAGAATTTCAACTACCAGTCTGAAAATGTCCGTAGTAGGACGAAACCGGTCCTGGTGTAAATAAACAAGTGGAACAAAGTGAAAAAAAATTGTTTAATTTCATATCTAATACAATGGAATTCCACCATGAATGAACAGTTAAAAAACTAGACTCATTAATTTGTGTTATTTCACAATTAATTAATAAAAATAATATATGCTATATTTGCGGCAGGTTCCAGAGTGGAAGATACTCTCAGGATCGCCGTGGTGTAAGACCACCATTCAGAATTGAAACGTTGCTTAATAATGGCTTTAGCCGTGTTTGGCGACTAGATCTGAATAGCCAGGTACTTTCCCACCTTTCTCTTCCCCATCTCCTTCCCTTCCCCACTTACCTTCAGCCCCACAACATACTCCAATTGGGGATGCCATAGTCTCACTGGCTGGGAGTAGTTGGGACTCTTGTGAGGTTTCTCTAAAAAAAAAAAAAAAACAAAACAAATAATATTTATTTACGGACTCCGTATTGCGAGTCAACTCTTACCCCTCAACCTCGGAGCCCATCATCCCTTTCCATCTTAATTCCCTTCAGATTTACAAATACCCCAATTGGGGAAACCATAGTTCCAATGCCTCCAGGCGGTCCCATGGGTTGATTAATATAATAATAATTAATTGATTTTTTTTTTATGAGTTTATATTCACTGGCCTGTCTGAAGTTTAGGAGATGAAAGGTCTCAGCGACATTATTTTTCATTAAAATTTGTATAAATGTGGTGTAGTCTAGGAACTTTCTGTTCAGTGCACCCGCAGTCCCGCAGTAGATGACAAGAGCGCCCTCATGTGGGTTGTGGAGCTATTAAAATGGATGAAATGCCAGTGAATCGCCTGTCACACAAATGTAAGACACTTTTGTTCGCGGAATAAATGAGGTGATTCCGACCATTCGCAGCAATGTTTGCAGTCGGGAAAAGGGATTTTGGTACAATTTTTCCCCGATGCTGTTATTGGGGGCAAGTGTTCACACGTTGGTTGCTTAGATTTATAATTTAATATTGTTTTGGAGCGATTTTATTGTTTCAACGTTACTTTCAAATGGTTTAAAGTTTACGTTATTATTTCTGTTTATTAGTGTTTCTATTTTATTACTACTGCACTATTTTTATATTACTTTGTTAAAATAACTACTATACTATCTATTTTTTAGGCGTTTATTTATTGATTTTCAGGCTTACGTTCATTCCATCGCAGTTATGTGATTTAGTAGGAATCGGGAAAACGTCAATTATAATATAAATATTTTCTTGTTTTTAGTTGCTCCTTGTTGAAGTATATTGTATTTTTTTATTTATTTTTTCATTAACTCCACATAGGAGATCTTGAGGAAAACAATTTCCCTCAGGGCCTACGTCATCTTTGAAGACGCTATGTGGAGGATATTTTTGAGGAGAGGAAGGGTCTTGAAGAGACCCATGTTGTAGAAAGGACAGAACACAGAGACTGTTGTTGTAGAGCTGTTGAACTCAAGAACGAGTCGTAGAAGCGACCCGTTCTCATGTGACAAATGTCAACCGTGTACTATGCTCCGGAGCCGAGGGGAGCAATGGCGCCAGTTCCTCGGAGTATCTTCCATTGAAATATCTGTAGAACAAGAATAGCATTACTACCCGACGCCTAGGCCTGTTCTCTAAATACTGCTCTAAATCCGTTTGTTAAGACTGAAAAATCTATCAAAGGACCCTATTTATACAACAAAGCAAACCTTCTGTCTTTTCTAAAAAAGTCAGCATCTGTATTCTAAACTGTGAGCTAAGACTTCAATTTTATATTTTCTAGTTCAACGGTACCAATTTCCAACTCACAGCGGCATTGTCATCACGATCTATGGAACCCTAAATCATCTATTTTTAACTGTAAACAAAACATCGTTGCCAAATCGATTGTTCCACATTTTGTTCTGAAAACAAAGGTGCTGAAACTTGGGTGAAACCGTGGGGTATTTTTTTTAAGACTGTTTTTCTTTATGAGAGTACCTACCGCACTGGAGTCACAACTGCCGATGTCATTAATATTTATAAATTTCACTAAAAACTCCCTTTTAGGAAATGCATATCTTTATACCTATATAAATATCTCGCGTCACGATGTTTCTTCGAGATTAATTAAAAAACGGCTGGACCGATTTTTATGGTCTTTGATTTGTTGAATTTATCTCCGTCCCGAATAGCAGAATAACGGTATTGGGAAGTTAGGGGCGGGTGAGGGGTTGGTTGGTTTCTTGGCTTAGAGACCAGCGACGACATGTGGAGGAATTTTTTTTTCTTTGATTTTAAATTTATCGGAGACCAAAATTTCATTTACATTTTTTACTCAAAATAATTCATGAATCACTTGTTAAAGTAAGTCAAGTACAATGCTTAACACCCCATATATATTTTTATGTGATTACAAAATTCTCAGCTGCTCCCAATCGTCTGGAGCCAGTGAGTCTATGGCACCCCCAATTGGGGTATATTGTGAGGCTGAAGATAGTGGGGAGGAGAAGGAGATGGGAAAGAGGATGTTGGGAAAGTACCTGGCTATTCAGATCTGGTCACTAAACACGGCTACAAAAGGCGATGGTGAAAGTATGTACCATTCTGAAATATCACCATGCACCGTTCGCATCACACGTTTTTTCATTAAATTCCTAAATGTCTTTGTATGTTGGGATGTTATTTACTTAAACAGAGTTTACCGCCCCCCAATGGATACTGAGCTCTACCTTTCACGAGGAGATCCCTCAGCGGGATCTTTATATTTAACAGGGGATGCATTACGTCGCTGCTGATAAGGTGTAACTACTCCCAGGAATAAACTCTTATTTGCATGTTCTGCGAAATTTTGGCCAATGAGCACCGTAATCAAAGCGTGGTAGCTGCTCGCTTAATGTCACGACTAAAAGTCGCTTTTAAATGAACATGTTGGCTTACTTTATCTTCGCAAGAATCTGGCTCTGTATTTCAGAACGTGGCAGTGTTCGAAATAAATAATTGTGATATTTAAAGTTGTTTGCCGACTATGTTATTTTGATTCACGGCGAGTTCATCGAAAACGAGTTCAACCTAACCTAACCTAACCCAACCTAACCTAACCTAACCTATATTTACCTAACATATGTAACCTAACCTAACCCAACCTAACCTAACCTAACCTAAACTCTCCTTGTCGATAAATTTGCTTTCGATGAATTGATTTTGGATGAATTGATGTTGGATGAATTGATTTTCGATTAACTCGTCGGATACCGTTATTTTTGGTTAAATCGTCACAAGCGTGTTTACAATTTGTTGCCGAGTGGTTCGTACTCGCACCAGGATGAAAACTTCATCATTATAGTGTTAGTAGCTCATACAAGATGGACTACAAATGTCCCATGTCACAAAATATATTTGTATCAACTCTTTTTCTTTGTATTACCGTGAGGTGGCAAGCTATGAGGTGGTTGGTGTAGCGGCCCTACATCACAACATTTTGTGTATGCGACGTTTTTATATTAGCGCCACGAGATGGTGAGGTGTGAGGTGGTTGGTGTAGTGCCACTACATCACTACATTTCGTGTTTGCGACATTCTTGTATAAGAGCATTGAGCCGCAGGATAGCATGGGACGTATATGGGACTTCAAATACATCGTTCAAATGTATTAATATTGTAGTAGGCACTGTACTACTGTGGCGTATGGTCCTACACGATACAAATGCACAGTAGCGTAGCTTTACCAATCACTTGGGGAGTGGTGAGGGGAGGTTGGACTACCTAAAAGAGATGGGGAGGGGGGGTTCTTTTTTTAAATTAAATTTTATTATGTAAATACCGCATAAGAGTCCCCAAGGGAGGCGCGATGGGGTGCCTTAGGGGGTCGAATAAGAGGATGGGTTGAGAGGTGGGGGGGGAGGTTAATTGGGTAGGTAAGTTTTTTAAGTAGGTAAGAGGGGAGTTGTTATGAGGGAGGAGGGGTGGAGTGGCAGAAGGGGTGGGGTGAGCCTCCTACCTTTTTTCTTTCCAGAGAATTTCCTCCTGCCTTTCTTTAAAAAGACCTTCCACACAGCAACCCCATAAATGTTTTTTTTTAACTTCTTTTTTTCTAACAATAAATAATTGTAATATTATTACGAAGTTCTTGTAGTTTTCGTTTTGAGTTATACAAATTAATCCTAATTACTGACAAATACTAAGATAAAATTAATTATTATACTCACAGCATTTCCGCTAGCGCAATCGTATATATTTACCGTAATTCCAGTTCACATGACGGTCGACATAAAATACTACATGAGTTTTTTTAAAGTCCATTTGATTTCTGTAATATAAATTGGAATAAAAAAAATTTAACTTAAAAAAAAATGAAGTCGCCAATTACAGAGAAACCAAACCTAAAATTGGCTTACTTTTATTTAATGAAACACTACATAATTACTTCATGAAAAGTTCATTTACTTCCAGACTCGTTTCGGAGGAAGTATTTAGGGCTCCGAGCTTCTGTGCACTCGTGCCTAAATTATTTTATAATTAAGTCTAAGCTCATAGTTCAAACCACTTAGGCGGAGTTGGCGGCAGTAATTTATTAACATGGTGTGTTTTTCTTTCTCACAATAATGAGTAAGCTCAGTAAACATGTTTCGTTGTTTATTTTTTCATCACGCTATTGTACTCCCAAAGTGGGCAAGTTCGTCTGGTTACAATTATTTTTTAAAGCAAAAAAAAATAAGGTTTTTTGCACAACACGACAGAGTTGTTTGATCGGTCGTGGCTAAGATGCAGTCTGGACTTAAACTAAAAAAAAATGGCAAAAAATTTATGGTAATTTTATTGGCTACATTATAAAGTGTACATTGTTTCATTCTTCGCTATTAATTTAATATTGATTATATTAAAACCAAAGTTATGTAGACCTTTCATTATGACGTCAATTTGGAAGACGGGAATGGTACCGCCGCCCTTGGAACATTTTATTAGATAACCAACACCCCTGCCGTAGATCACCCCAAGTGGTTGGCTAGTTAGTTAGTGGTAGTGGTGAACTCGTTTGTTGACTTAGCAGGGGTTTCCTAGTAAGGTTTGTCTAGGTATTGGCGGCTAATGCCCCTGCGTTTAATGCCCCGTCTACTGCATGCCGGAGTGGATTGGGAGGGACTAGTTGAGGGAGTCTTAATCTAGTCCTGACCTGAGGATGCACTTGACCTATTGCCTTACACCGCAGTGGGAGGGATGGATTCATACGTCCGTCACTCCTGGATGCATAGACCCCAGATATTATAGATATTTACCTCTTATTAAAATTCAACTAAAATTTATGCAAAATTTTCACAAGCGTGACTTTATTTATTTATTTATACTGAGTTTTTACAGATGTTCGCACTTACGTGAGAACAATCCAGTTATAAAAACTCAGTTATTGTACAAATAGAGACATACAATTACAAAAAATCTATAATCACATGCAATTAAACACAGATACATACAATTAGAAAAACCGAAATATCACAAATTAAAAAAAAAATTATATTATATACAAGCTCACTCAAGTTACACATAGAATCAAGAGACATAAAAACCACGAGAGGCATTCATAGAGAGATAATTAACACAATATAATTATTATTCTTCTTCTTCTTCCCCTTGTCCTATTCGGGTTGGGGACCCACTCCTCCATACATCTCTGTCTTGCGCCGATTATTCGGCCTCCGTCCATGGCAGACCCATCCTCTCCTCGCACAGTTTTTGGAGTTGCCTCACCCCGCTGTGTGGGGTGGCCCATTGGACGTCTACCTTCCTGAATGGCACTCAGTATTTTCCTTGAAATTCAGCCATCAGACATTCTAAGTACATGCCCAAGCCACCTCAGTTGCGATTTTTCTATAAAGAGTAGCAGTGGTTCAATGCCTAGATCATCTCGGATCGTAGAATTTCTTATATGATACCATTTCGTAACCCCTGCCACATGACGACCGTCCGTGGTCGAGTGGTAACAACACTTGAATCCCAATCGGAAGGTTGCGGGTTCGAACCCGGCGTGCGCAAATAAATTTTATTTGATTAATTTGTGTTATTTCACAATTAATTAATAAAAATAATATATACTACATTTGCGGCACGTTCCAGAGTGGAAGATACTATCAGTATCGCCCTGGTGTAAGACCACCATTCAGAATTGAGACGTTGCTTAATAATGGCTTT
The DNA here is from genome assembly GCA_951813805.1 of Limnephilus auricula. NCBI lineage: Eukaryota > Metazoa > Arthropoda > Insecta > Trichoptera > Limnephilidae > Limnephilus > Limnephilus auricula. Next base: position 15,982,434 of record OX638391.1, on the reverse strand, counting down.
AGCCGTGTTTAGTGACTAGATCTGAATAGCCAGGTACTTTCCTACCTTCCTCTTCCCCATCTCCTTCCCTTCCCCACTTTCCTTCAGCCTCACAACATACCCCAATTGGGGATGCCATAGTCTCACTGGCTCCAGACGGGAGCAGTTGGGACTCTTGTGAGGTATTCTCTATAAAAAAATAAAAAAAAACTCCTCTCAAGAACCTGATTTCGGCAGCTTGGACTCTAAAGCGTGTTTGTTCGTTTAGCATCTATATCTGGTGGCCGTAAGTGAGCCTATACCGTTTTAAACACTGCCATCTTTGTCTTGATGCTGAGCTCGGCTTTTCTTATCACTGAGCTGTAGAGAGGACGTAACAATATAATTAGTTAGACATATTTTTCAATAGCGCCAGAACTTTTTTTCTGAATCCGTACAAATTATCGAAGTAAATATCTACTTCAGCACACTCTATCTTGTTATATAGTCGACACATCTGGGTCAGAGGGCTAAAGTAGGCTATATTATTTTTAAATGTATTCGATGAAAAGTGTTATGGCGTCTTAAACAATAAGAATTGGGGACATTTATTTCAATTTTGCTAAGACATAGTCTAGTATCAAGATGGCTGTTAATGTTTTTATGTAAACATATTGGATCAATCGATTGTTTGAAGAAATCACGACGTACGTCGTATGAGCTAAGATGGTTATGTAGTCCACATTTGAAGGATAACATTCTTGGCATTTTTTTAAACTGATTCTACAATGTTTTCATATATGCAGTAATGTGGATTCCTAATATTCCTTCCATATTAAAGTTTATTTCTAATTAAGGCATCGTAAAGAGTTAGAGTTGATTGAATTTTTGAAAGGTTTACGTATTCTGTAAATAAATCCCATCTTTTTTTTTTGATTTGAACTTAATTTCGTTAATGTGTACATCAAATATGTATTTAGATTCAAGAATGATTCCTAGATCTCTTATTGAAGACACTTTTTTGAAAATAATATTATTAATGTCATAGGAAATAACCTTTATTAATCTATTTATAGTGCAGTATAAAATCTAACATTTTAAGTGCATATCATTGACAGTACACGAGTTATTGAGCGTGTCGAGATCATTTTGAAGCAGTCGATGATCGGAAACAGACTTAATTTTAGGAAAAGATCATCGGCGAAAAAAGCATGATCACATTTTAATTTCGAGCCAAGGTCATTTATGAATATAAGAAAAAGCAAAGGGCCAAGATTTGAATCCTGTGGTACACCAGAAGTTACAACTATAGGGGATGATTGTATCAATTAATAAGAACTAATACGTTCTGTTACACAAATTTGTTTTCACCCAGCGAAACTTCCAACTACAGGGGATGATTTGTAACCATTAATAAGAACTAATTGAGTTCTCTTATACAAATATGAATTAACCCAGCCAAACAGGTCTCCATGTATTCCCATTTATTCAAGTTTTTGTCGATGTTGTAGTATGTTCAATATGTGGCGAATAAGTTTAAATTGTAGTATAATGGTATTTTGGTCCTGAATGTCGCATATAAGAATTATTTAGTTATGAAAATGAATATTTATTAATTTTTGCGACGCCGCATGAAAATTTTATAAAGCGAATCTTGAAAATGATTCCGAATTTAGATTTATCTCTTTCTCATAATCTTCCGCAATACTGCGTGAGTCAAAACCTCCGCAACGTAGAAAGATATGCGAGAAAACATTGGTAGAACTTTCGTCCTACGTATTAGAGAAGCCGCAGAATGCGGCCTTACAAGAAATCTTTCCGAAAGCATGAACTAATCATTCCCGGCAAGCCATTCCAACTGAATCAAACTTTGCCAAGTCTATCCCCAAACTCTTGTGCTCCGCTTACGTGGGAACCAGTTCTCGAAGAGAAAAGTAAATTTAACGCGGGAGCGGGGTTAGATGTAATGCCTCGCAGTCATTCATTCCGGAAGTCACTCACTCACATGCCCCAAATACCATTTTTCCACCCGCCAGCCGGTTGAGTTAAACGCCCTATCGGCTGAGGGAAGGTTCATCTCCACTTAGACGGTGTGCTTTTCAAAGGAATACACTTTTTTCTTAGCTCCATACTTACATTTATTTATATTTAAGTTGTATCTTTCGAAGTTGGTAATCTGTTGTAAAGTACTTTCTTGAAGTTTAAATTTTCGTAAATTTGCTACCGTCTATATCATAAATAATATGACTTGAAAAGTCTTAGTTGCCATGACAGAGTCGTGTGCTTTATACGTTATGACGTTACGAAATAAAACTCTTCGAAAACAAAATATCTCGAAGTTAAAGACAGAGAAATTAAAAAAAATGAAGGGTTTAACCAATAAATTGATTAAATGAAACCAATTACTTTGTGTAAACCACTAATCACATGTTATAATATCTACATGTTTCATAATTCATAATTTTATCCTGACGAAGAAACCATTGGTTTTGAGTCATGTAGATATTATAAGATGTGATTAGTGGTTTACGCAAAGTAATTTGTTTCATTTAATTAAAATGATGCCACAACTTAATTTTGCCAATATTGAAGAAATAATAAATGTATTGATAAATTAAGGGCCGGTATACTACTGGATTATAACATATGTCCCTTGAACGCTTTAAGTTTCTAAGTTCTTAAAAATATATATATATATATTTTTTTTAAAGATAATATTTGAAGATTTGTAGAGCCGAAACGTTCATTAGGTACATACAATTCTATCGTTAGAAAAAAATCGCAAAGTATGCTCAAAGAATTATTATTTACACGTTGGTTTCCGTTATTTTACAAGTTATAATTATGTTATTTTACATGTATGAAAAAAAAATCACAGTGTTTCTTTAAGTACTACTTAAGGTGTTGAAGAGAGTTCTTTGCTCTATTGTAAACGAGTCGTGTTTTATTAACCATGTTCCCAATTTTCACTAGAAATTTTCGTTATTTGTATTATCAATTTGTGTTATTTTGAGCGACTATATTACTGTATACTACGACAATAGATCATTTTCAGCATATGTTAATTAAGCGAATTATTAGACCAAAAATTAGTTAAAGATGTATTCAAAAAAGGGGCACAAAGGATCTCTCAGCTGTAATATGTTGTCAGGCATGGGTAAAACTCTACGATATGGTCTCCCTTTTACAATATTCATTCCGCCAACATTGAAAAGATTCAACATAAGTTCTTGAGATATATAAACTATAAATTGCATATTCCTGTAGAAAACATTGATTATAACTACCTACTAGATAAAATGTTCCTATTAGAACTTTCAGAAAGAAGAATAATCACAGATTTAATACTATTACATAAAAAAACTGCATTACAAAATTGACTGTCCTGAATTGCTTCAATTAATCAATATCCACATACCTAAAAGATCTTGCCGAAATTTACTACCCTTTTATTTTAATAACACCAGGACACTCTCTTATCAAAATTCCCCGATACCGAGACTTCACAGTCTCGGAAATAAATATTCTGATCTGGGAGATATATTTCACATTAAAAACAATCAGTATAAACATTGTTTATTTCAATTCTTTTTTATATTTAGACATAAATAGACGTCTATAATCTCTACAATTTTTGTCTATATTGAATATCTTTTTTTTGTGAAACTTCTTATATTTTTTAACTATGTATCTAATTTTATTATTTGCATTTATTGTTATATTTTGTTATATGTTTTTGTTTTACTTTTATTTTCACTGTATTATGCTTTCTTTATTGTTTTAATTTAGATTTTTTTGAAATAACTGTTATACTCATCTATTTAACTAAAATGTAAAAGCCCAAATAAATAAATAAATAAATAAATAAATAAATAAATAAATAAATAAATAAATAAATAAATAAATAAATAAATAAATAAATAAATAAATAAATAAATAAATAAATAAATAAATAAATAAATAAATAAATAAATAAATAAATAAATAAATAAATAAATAAATAAATAAATAAATAAATAAATAAATAAATAAATAAATAAATAAATAAATAAATAAATAAATAAATAAATAAATAAATAAATAAATAAATAAATAAATAAATAAATAAATAAATAAATAAATAAATAAATAAATAAATAAATAAATAAATAAATAAATAAATAAATAAATAAATAAATAAATAAATAAATAAATAAATAAATAAATAAATAAATAAATAAATAAATAAATAAATAAATAAATAAATACATAAATAAATAAATAAATAAATAAATAAATAAATAAAATACAATACAAAGAAAAAATCTAAGTAATTATATTCCAGGCAAGTTGCAATACTGCGATGCTCAGTACAATCCTATAGCTTATCATTTTAACTTAACAATTTAACCGATGGTGATGACCAGAAGGTTTAAGAATATCACGAAAGGATGAGTGATATCCTGTGTGTTCATAGGGATATTTTATCAACATTGTCCGATTGTCCTCTAGATCAGGCACACCTGGTACACGTAGGGCGTTGTGAATACTGCCTCAGTACAAAACAACGCGTCCAGTGCACCTACTAATTGGCCTTTGGTGATACAGCGTGTCGCAAATTTCAAACGGACGAGACATCACTACCAGACACCAAGTACAAGCTTGTCTTTACGACACACTCCCTACACTGTGAATGCAGTATTCACGATCAAGTGTGTTTCAATGGTCTTTGATCCACGGTGATACTTGGTTTATATTTCTAAGTAATTCCTGGATTTTATTTTTACTAAATTGTTTTCATAATCATTTACGTAGTTTGCATAAATTCTTATAATAATATAGGTCCACAATATTTTAAATTCCTAGGTTTTGCATTCATTGACTAAACTTTCTTCTAAAATATAGAAAAATACGTAGGTTTTATGTAGGAAATTTATGTACTATAATAAAACATTCAACTGATGGTTTATTATATAATGTTATTTGTTTAAAAACAGATTTCTTTTGGCTTTGAAGTTATTTTATAAAAAATGTATATTTAATAAACTGCATTACACTTATTTTAGATTTCTTTTGGCTTTGAAGTTATTTTATAAAAAATGTATATTTAATAAACTGCATTACACTTATAATATTTATTAATTTTCACAATTACTATTGAAAGTAGTTTGACAAAAATACCTTTTTAAGTTTTCATGTTGATGACACGTGAATGAAATTCAACTTGTGTAAGCGTGATTTATCTTTAAGATAGGAAATACCGTAGCACAGATATATAAAAAATCTAGATAGTGTTAATCTTAAGCTGCAATGCTTTGAAATAAGCCACTTCACAGCCGGAAAACACGAGGCAGCTAAATTATTCCCGTAATAGTGTGTTTTTTTTATGAACGCATTTTTTGTGCGTATAATAACAATTATTATGGTAAACAGTCTAGACTTGGTTGCCTATAAACAGATAAAGGTCATGTTACAGCCGTCCATTTTATGATTCACATTGACCACAAAAAATTGCACGACAATACTGCGCTTGTTGACACCAGTACCAGTGGTGGGTTTTATGTTTGCTCCACTATTATCGTCAAAGGCAGTCTTTTATGAAACAATTCTCCGATGAAATACCCACATTTATACGCTGAAAAGAATTTTCAATACTATTTGGGTGGTTACTGTAAAATCATATTTTTCCGTAACGACGATGTTGCATTATTTTATACACCAATTCAAACAAACATTTTGTATTGTTTTCTATTGGGAAAATTGGAATAAAGGCATTATTGTGCATATGAGGTATGTGTGAGGCTACGTATGAGTGAGGAAGGGAAGGAATATTGTTTTGGAAGTACCTAATTCTTGATATGTACTCAGCATACATAATGTGTATCGTTATGCGATCCTGAAAATAACCTCCAGACTAATATATCAACAAAACAATATTTTTTTAAGTAAATATTTCTTTACGCACGTTTGACTTGAGGGGTAAACTGGCTAATGCGTTACGAAAATTACAGCGTTACGAGAGGCGCAATGTCGGGCGTTACGAACGTTACGGAGGCGAACGATAATAAATTAAAATGAATTTTAAGGTTCATTCCTCACAATCTAATCGTAACAACAGTGTTAATATCCATAGTAATGACGTTTGGAATGGGTGTTGTCATTTATTATAAACTTTGCAAGAATTAAATCAACAATCCCATTTTAAGCGTAATTCCCATATTAAAATTAATATCTATAATAAATATAATATAATAAATTGCCTACATAAAACTTCATTTAGAAAGTAAAGTATTCAGTACATTAAAACGACTGATCTGTCCCGATGATTGGTAACAATCCAAACGAATCTTCAATATAGATTCTTATACACTGATGATTGGAATGGTTTTATTCGATGCCAGAAAGAAAATTAGATTAGTTTACTATAGAATTATTTACTTTAGTCGTGTGGTCTAAAGCACACTTGTCTTTTTTTTCTTCTTAAATAAATATATAAATTATTTTTCTTTTAATAAGAAAAGATTAGATAAAGAATAAAAGTACCTACTTGTGACTATTCACAAATAAAGTATTTTAAGTGTAAGTAACTTGGGCAGGTGGATGAGTTTGTGTATTTGGGTAGTATGTTTACGAGAGATGGGAAGGCTGATAGAGACATTGAAAGAAGGGTTAATGCAGGTAACTCTATTAATGGATGACTGAATGCCGTTGGCGCTAACAAAAAGCTGTCCAAAGAAGCGAAGTTAGCAGTCCACAATGGAGTGCTTATACCTACCCTGATGTATGGCAGTGAGGCATGGAACTGGCAGAGGAAGGATGAAAGTAGACTAAATGCTGTTGAAATGAGATCCCTGAGGCGTATGTGTGGTAAAACCATGTATGATCGTGTGAGAAATGTGGAGATTCGAAAACAATGCAAGGCGTAATGAGTAAAATTAAGAAAGGAACCCTCAGATGGTTTGGGCATGTAGAGCGAATGAACAAAGAAAGGAGCGTAAGGAGAATATATGGTGCAAGTGTGAATGGTATAAGAAGTAGGGGGCGTCCGAGAAAGACATGGCACGATCAAGTGAATCAGATACTTGAGTCGGGCCATGTCAAGAGTCAGAAAAATAGAAGAGTATGTATGAGACGATGTATAAATGTGAATGAGGCAAAGAGTGTGTGCCAAGACCGAGGTGTTTGGCGGTCCGTCCTCTCTGCCTACCCCTGCGGGGAAACGGCGTGATGGTTAGTTAGTTAGTTAGTTAAGTGTAAGTAGATATAAAAAACTCAAGATAATTTATATTGCCTTTTATATTATTAAGAATAAAAGTGCGTACTAGTGACTATTCATAAATAAAGCATTTTAAATGTCAGTAGATAAAAAAAAAATCAAGATATTTATTATTGTCATAATGAAAGTCATTTCAAAAATATAAAATTCTAACGGTTTTGTCTGCTCGTCATCCTTGGGATCCCGCCATATCCGCCGTTATAACTTAGAAAGTATCCCAAGGTTTAAACTATGCAAGCGTTATGCTAATTGCATCGTTAGATACACTACGCCGAGGCGTACTTGTTCTGGGTGCGGATCAAATAAAGCTGCAATTTCCTTCGTTCGAGGATTGCAAACAAGCCGTGTAATCTCAAGGGGAAGCTTTGCAAACATCCACTTTTTTTAGTGTGTTTTTCTTTGTTGGTTTCTTTGCGCAGTTATTAAATGCGTTTTTTTAGTATACCTTTGACTGACCAGGACTTTTAGTATATACAGTAGGAAGTGTAGCGAGTTGGCGAACATTGGAGCAGTGGAAAGAAAGCCGATTTATGAAGACTCTGAAAACAAAATGAATAAATTTTTGGTTTTTTATAATATTTGGAATGAAATTTTAAAGTTAATTTATGAAACAATTTGGAACTCTGGCTACGCAGACATTAAAAAATGAAAATAATACATTTAACAGAAAAATTCTCAGATAACACGAAAAGTTATTTTTTGTACGATTAGGACTCGAACTCCAAATGTTGTGCCGATGTTGCGCTCGGATTTAGATTATCAGCAAAATATAAAAAAATTGTCATTCAGCAATAGTGCTTTTAGACTTACACGCGTAAATTTTATTAATTGAAATTAAACAACGTATGAACAACACTTTTTTATTGATTAAACTTGATTAAAATATTTCAAAAAATTAATTATCTTCGTGGGCCTTTAATCCCACAATCTGTGAGCCCAGAACTTAAGCTCTTTAATTTTTTCGGAAGTGTGTGTTCAATAGATTTTATGAAAAAGTTATTTGAAAATTAATAGAATTTTATTTTTAACTTGCTGGGGTATCCGGCTTTGACAACATTCGAAAGTGTTCTGGAATGTTCTACGATGATGTTCCTGATTCCCTATTCCCGAACATTCCACAACATTCCAGAATGTTCCGGGATGTTCTGAAATGTTGTAGAATGCTCTTGAATACTTTTTTAAAATAATATATATTGAACAAAAAATTAAGATTATCGAAGCTTTTAGAACTTTCCAAAACGTTTTAAACTCAACTCCAATATCCGCCAATCATTTCTGAAAGCTTCTAGAACTTTTACCTTCTATAACTTCCCAGTGCTTTAGCGAACCATCACCGACGTACTCCACCACTGCTTTCAGCACTTTTTACAATATTATCGAACCTTCTAAAACTTTCTCTAAAGACTCACCGGCCCGCACCGCTACTTATTTCTGAAAGCTTCTAGATCTTTCTCTTTCCAAAATTTTCTTAAGCATTCACAATTTGCCAACCATCCAGAAACCTTCTAGACTCACCGCCAACAAAAGTACACTTATGTAAAAATACTCCGCTACTCATTTCAGAACTTTATTCAGCTTTACCTTCTATCTTACAGAACTTTTCGGAACCTTCTAGACTTACAGACAAACTCCGCCACTCATTTCTGAAAGCTTCCAGAACTCTCTCCTTCTATAACTTCCTAGAGCATTAACAAACCATACACAATATTCTGGAACCTTCTTGGATTACCGTCATACTCCGCTACTCCTTCCAGAACGAACCGCCTAGAACTTCCGAACCTCCTAGAACTTCCGGGAGACTCATCGACATACACCATAACATATTCTATCTTCTTTCATAATTTTCTAAGTATTTGCTAACAATCCAGAGCCTTCTAGACTCACCGCCAAGAAAAGTAAATACAAATTGACATTCTCCGCCACTTTTTTCTACGGCTTTATCGAACTTTCTAGAACATTCCGGAACCTTATAGCCTCGCCGACACAACCTCCACTTATATCTAAAAGCGTCTAGAACTTTCTCGTTTTATAATTTTCTAAAGCTTTTGTTAACCACCCAGAACCTTCTAGAACTTTTCGGAACCTTCTAGACTTACTCTTACTTTTAAAACTTTCTACAGCTCTTTTTTACTTTCGGAACTTTACGGAACTTTCTAGGCTCACCGACACACATCACCACTTATTTCTGAAACCTCTAGAACTTTCTCTTTCCACAATTTTCTAAAGCATTTGCGAAACCATACAGAACCATCTAGAACCTAAAAGAACATACAAATCGACATACTCCGTCATTCCTTCTAGAACTTTATACAACCACTTTCTACAGCTTTATCCAACCTTCTATAACATTCCAAAAATCTTCTAGACTCATAGACATACCCTAATACTCCTTCCAGAACTTTACACAGATTTATCGAACCTTCTAGAACTTTCTGGATCCTTATAAACTCACCGACACACACCGCCACTTATTTCTTAAGGCTTCTAGAATTTTCTCTCTCTACAGTTTTTCAAAGCATTTGCGAATTATCCAGAACCTTCTATTCTCACCGAAGTACTCCTTCCAGAACTTTCTACAGCTTTACTTTTAGCTTTACCTTCTAGAACTTTCCGAACCTTTGCCACTTTCGAACCACACCGCCACATATTTCTGAAAATTTCAAGAAACTTTTTCCTTCCACAATTTTCTACGCCATTCGCGAAACTTCCAGAGCTTTCTAGACTCACCGACATATGCCGCTACTCCTTCCAGAACCTCCTAGAACTTTCTGGAAGACTCACTAACACACACCGCCACTTATTTTTTAAAGCTTCTTAAAACTTTCTCATTCCATAACTTTCTAGAATATTAGCGAATTATCTGGAACGTTCTCGTAACTTTTAAACTCACCGACAAACTCAGCCACTCCTTCCAGAACTTTCTAGAGTTTTAACGAACTTACCAGAACTTTTCGGAAGACTTCTAGAAATTTCCAAAACTTCAACCCTTATATCATCAAAAGCAAGCCCTATATGGAAAAACGGGACCCCTTATTCCGGACGGCGGATAGAGATCTAACACACCATATAAAACTCCCTTGATCGGACCTAGACTCGTTTCTGAGTTTTTGCGGTCCGCACGTTTTTTGGACTTTCTTTTATAATATACATTGAATATGTTATTCACAAGATATCTTTGTTAGTGAGCTTTTATTATTTCAGCAATACAGATAATACCTACAAGTAAAAGTTAAATTCAAATTGTAACTCACTTACTAACTAACCATCACGCCGTTTCGCAGCAGGGGTAGGCAGAGAGTAAGCAAATTGTAACAGTCTGATTATGTCTAAAAGGAGTCGAAATGACAATCTAATCTCCTTTAAAGGAAGCAACCATCATGCTGTTATGGTTAGAAAAACCAAAGTTTATACATCATCGTTTAAAACTGCTTACTTATGTTTGCTCTACATTGGAAGCGCTGTTGCCAGGCGTGCTTCAAGTTCCAAGGCAGTGTGACTATTACAGGTTATGTTCATTATTTATGATTATTTTTAAGGTTACTGTGCCAGCTATTATTTTGAATTTACTCTTATTTTGACTGGAGGTTTCCGTTGTCCAGGCTCAAGGCTGATTTGTGTTATTCCACAATTTAAAAAAAAAATAGTGAGGCTAACCTTTGCGCGCGGTGGAAGTAAAACTTCTTTAACTTTTGTGGCAGTTATTACTATTCTAGCGAAGGCGAGAACCCTTAAAAATGAAAACAAACATAAATGGCAGTGATTGAACCGATATCCGAACGTCATTTCCGTTTGAAAACGTTATTTCCGTCTGAAAAAAGATCTGAAATTCTACTCGTCATATCGCGTCTAAATAAGTTTTAAGGTAGCGACATACTCGCAGCTCACATCAAAAAGTTATTTATAACACAATAGCGCTCGCCATACAATCCCATGAGACCCGCCAGACGTAAAAAGATGATGCGCTGTGATCGCGGTTTGAATCTTCGCTAATCGGAATTATTTTTCGTATTCGCTACAGTGGCGGTATCAGAAAAGTTATGCGACCCCCTCTCTACGGTAAACAGGAGAGGGGGTCATTTTTAATACACGGAGCATGCACGGAGCTGTCAAGTTAACATATCCAGTACAAAGAAATGATATTCTCTCGACCGCTTCCGATTTCAACTGACCCCTTCTCCTGCCGTAGGAAGGAATATTTTATAACGTAGTGTGTCGGTAGAAAAGATACTTATAACGCAGTATCTTTTTGATGTGAACTTCGCGTTTGTCACCCGCTTTAAGTTCTAAACAAAAAATTCACATTTGCTTGGTAAAATTTATTTTATGGGTAGAGAGTTTGACAAGTTGGGTGAATTAGCCCAATTTAATAAGTTTCCTACTAGTTATTTTCGTTACAAAAACATTATTTTTTTATGTTATTTTTGCGTTCTAGTCTATACGCTGAAATTACTAGCACTATCCTTTACATGGTAAAGTGGACAAGAAGGTAAGCATATAGAGAAACGGGATAAACCCAATCTCTTAAATATAAAACCAAGTACTTGGATATAAGGAGCAAACCACATCGCACTTAGGACGAACTGATCGCTGCCCCGAGAGGAGAGGTTTTCTAGCGTAAAACCCATATTACACGACACCAGCATAAAAATATCGCACATAAATACTTTTTGCCACATTTTAAAACCAGCGATTTTCCGTCATGCGATGCAATGCCGCATAAATTAATAAATTGTTTCTAAACTATATGAAATACACTCACTTTAATACATACACAACTCGCGTGTCACCTATTGCAATTTTTTGTACAAATTTCATAACTCCAGAGCTCACCAGTATACAGGGTGTTAAGGTACGTACTTGAGTTACTTTAACCAGTGATTCCTGACATTATTTGGAGTAAAAAATGTAAATGAAATTTTTGTCTCCGGTGACATTTTTGCAGTTTTTTTTTTTTTTTTTCTACAAAAACATAAATAATAGTTGGTGTTGGGTAGTTGGGGGCAGTGTAAGTGGTGGGGCGGTAACTCGGCTGAGTGATAAGATTTTTTTTTGTTTGATTTTGAAGAAAAAATATTTTGAAAAAAAAAAAAAATTGACATAAAAAAGTCACCGGAGACCAAAATTTCATTTACATGTTTTACTCCAAATAATGTCAGGAATCACTGGTTAAAGTAACTCAAGTACGTACCTTAACACCCTATATATATATATAATATCCGATTGTGATGAAACTTTGTCGTGAAAAATTTATATATATATATATCGGATGAATAGTAGATATATGAAATAATTTCATAACGCATAATTTTTCACTATTATAATATATAGAAACCATTCCGTGCATGCACACGTCAAAACCCCAAAGTTTCACCGCTATTGGATATATGGTTTAGGAATGCGTAAGAGACAAATAAAGAAACATTCATTTTAATATTATTAAGATTAAGTTTCTTAGGGGAGAGAGGGGGAACTCTGAAAGGCGGGTAAAGCCAAACGATCACGCGAATCCCATATGACAAAATGTATTCACAAAGCCTTCCCTAAGCAAGGGAAGAATAATTTTTGTCCGTCGACCTTGTGACCGCGTATACGCAGTGTGTGACGCTCGGTTGTTTCAAATGAATGCAAAAATATAAATATAAAACGAAATTCTTCTAATATTTTGGGGTTTAATCCCTTTATGTTCGTTTAAAAAGAAAAAAAAAATACGAGTTCATCTAACCTTTACGCTCGGTTGAAGTAACACTTATTTGACAGTTGTCGCAGGTATTACTAAAACGGTACAATTACTGCCATCTGTGTTTGTTTTTATTTGCAAAGGGTTCTCGCCTTCGCTAGAATATTTTTATTACTTTCCTTATTTATTATGTAGTACTGATAGCAGATAATCATTGTGACTTACAAAATAGCCTGGAAAGGTGGAGAAAAATCCTAGAGGATAATGGCCTAAAAATTAGCAGGAAAAAGACCGAATATTTGTACTTGCCATTTGAAAACACAAATGCTGTAACTCCTTCGATGCAACTGGATGGAGTAACATTAGCTAACTGTGACACATTTAAGTATCTCGGCTCACTCATCCACAAAGATGGAGGATGTGCAGCAGATGTTAACCACAGAATAGGTGTGGGATGGAGTAAATTTAGATCCGTAACAGGAATCCTGTGTGACACAAAAATGCCTATAAAACTAAAAGGAAAGGTATACCAGACTATTGTTAGACCCGCGATAATGTATGGCTCCGAATGCTGGACCATGTACAACTCCTACACCAGGCAGCTTGAATCAGCAGAAATGCGAATGCTTAGATGGTCGGCAGGAGTGTCACTAAAAGATAAAATTAAAAGTTCACGCATTCGTGGTAGCCTGGGTGTCACAGACATAAACAATAAGCTAGAGGAACGACAGTTGAGATGGTATGGTCACATAAAACGGAGACCACCAGACCACACAGTGAAGCAGGCAATGTCTATGGAGCTTCATCGACAGTCATCCAGAGGAAGACCAAAGAACTCCTGGATGACTCAATGCTCTAAAATTCTAAGTAGAAACGGCCTGGAAGAGAGCGATACCCAGAACCGAAGAAGCTACAACCTGAGAACGAGGAGAGCCGACCCCAACAGCCTACCTAGGCAATGAGTTGGGACAGTGCAAGGAAGAAGAAGAAGAAGACTTTCCGACGCTTGGATGAAAAATGAAGAGCTAATCCTATATTCATAATTTTTAATGCATTTCTCAAAATAAATCGACCAAACTCAACAGCCGGTGGTTTAGCTGTGTATCACTCATCTGTAGACATTCATGTAGATTTTTATGAATTTAATGTCAAACAAAGATGTCAGTAATTGTACCAGTATTCGAACGACATTTCCGTTGGAAAAAGTTATTTCCGTCCGATAAAGTATGGAACTACTCGTCATATTGCGCCTAAAGAAGTTTTACATCAAAAAGGAATTTAAGATTGGTTTCTTCATTTAAATATTGCCACTGTTGTAATTCGAGGTAGATAAAACAAAACGTTTATAAAAATGTTTTCCGTATGAAAGAATTTTTTTTTAGACTGTTTATGGTAAATCCGATTTCGCAGAAAGGGTTAATAGAGAATGTACGTACTTACCCCTTTGTGATACAATCTTAAATATTTTGTTCACACCTTATGCGGCAGACGACTGGAAGGAAGCTATAAAACAAATCTTAAAAATTATTTTAGTTTTTAAAATTTGATGCTCATAATGTTTGGTATTTATAACTTGGGTGCTAGGCGGGGCTAGTTGAACCAAGGGACTAAGTCGAAATTGTGATTCCATATATATCTTGGAATCCGAAAGACAATAATGCCAAACGTTACAGCAAGCTAGAAGTATGGGGACCTCCCCACCAACCATTCGAATTTGTAATTAGTGTTTACTTAATTTTATCACGTCAATTGAAAAATTATATAACATTTAGGGGTAAATGAGTTATCCGATAAAATCTTAATATATAAAACAAAGTCGGGTTAGTTACACCATTTATAACTCAAGAACGGCTGGACCGATTTTTATGATCTTTGATTTGTTGGATTTGTCTCCGTCCCGATTAACAGAATAGCTATTAAAACATCGGAAAAAATTACCAATTTTTTTTCTTCATATATGTTGCATGGAACGGCTTTTGAAATAATGTGCGTTGGTCGACATAATTTGAATCAGTTCGAACAGCTAATAAATTAAAACACAACATTTATTGATTCTGAGGCGGTGAGGTGATATAATAATAATTGAACCATTTGCTGTTCAACTTGCCCCATTCCAATTGCTTGCGGTAATTGTATACACAACGTATTTATTTTGCGTTTTAATACATTAATAATGCCGATTTTTTTTTACTTTCTAGATGTGTACCTACAAAAAAAGACGGATCCAAGGAGGCAGAATCTGGAACGCTTTTCAATTGACAAAAATCTACAGAATCAGTTATACATAAAAAAGCAGAGTATCCCATCTGTTGCCAAACAGAATGATGTAAAACGTAACATATTGATGATTTAACATTATATTTAAAAAACCAAAGAGGGTCCTTGACAATGGGACATAAAACTCCGAAACAAGTATTATCTACAGAACAAGAAAAATAAAATAACAAACACCTAGGGATTTTAGTCGTCTATCGTATGA
Organism: Limnephilus auricula; assembly: GCA_951813805.1. Lineage (NCBI taxonomy): Eukaryota > Metazoa > Arthropoda > Insecta > Trichoptera > Limnephilidae > Limnephilus > Limnephilus auricula. The sequence goes on along the minus strand of OX638391.1, from coordinate 15,967,065 downwards.
TCGTTTTGTATTCTTTCATTATTTCAATAAATTAATTTTAATAACTTAATTTGTTTAATTAAACCATAAGTGTGAATGATAATAATTATTTTACACTGTGTTGGTCAACAAGCCCCGTGGGGTGGTTCAACTAGCCCCACTTATGAGGCAAGTTGAACCATTTCTCCTTCTCCGTGAAAATTAAAATATCTTGAATAAGGTCAACATATTACACCAATTCATTAATATCATTATAAAGCCAGATAATTTATTTATTTAACGCCCAAAGGGCTTTTACATGGCGGTACAGTAAACTTGTTACATTTTGTTGGTAGTAAAATATATAAAAAACACAAGTCATAAAAACACAAGAACAAAAACTGAAAAATACAGCGATTAGATAGGTTTACAAAAAAAGAGATCAGTTTAGGAATCGTGTTAGAATAAATATTTTGCATGACCCACAAAACTCGCCAAGTTGATATAAAAACTATCTTAATAAGTTGAAAAATCAAAAATTTCTGTTAGGCTACGTACGCACAGGCAGGCGGCTTGCTTCGCGCCTAGTGCCTAGCGAGTCACCTAGCGAGTAGCTTAGTAAAACGAACGTTCTAGGATGTTCGCGACCGGCCGCATTGCACGCGTGGCGCCTACCTAGTCGCTTAGCGTGTATCGAAGTAAACAAACGTGTTGGTTTTTTGACACTAGGCGTGAGGCATTTTAGAAGGAAAAATAGATGATATATTAATTGCATCAGTTCTTAAAATAGACCTTTGTGGAATGCAACTAATGAACTCCATAAAAATGCAGTTGTCTTAAAGAAACTATGGGTTTATTCAGAATTATCAATCGTTTATACAGAATTGTTTATACAGAATTGTTTATAAATAATTGTTTATACAGAACATGAAACTCCCCATGACTTGATCGTAACTCATTTATGTCATGAACCGAACATGGTAGATATATTTTTAATATGATTTTTTTTAAGTAGCAGTTTTAGAGCTATTTTTGAAAGTGACATCTCGTCAAAGTGCCGACAGGCAAATGACTAAGGCACCTAACGACCCACCACTCAAACCACCTTCAGTGCTGCCACCGTGTAGAGTAGTCAGAGTGGAAGCCACTAGGCTCTAGTCGCTAAGCAAGTCACCTGCCTGTACGGACGTAGCCTTAGAATTTCGAGTCTGGGGTCAAATTAGCAAAATCATGTTCAACTAGCCCCGATCTACCCTACATAACATTCACAACTATAGTTTTATCAACCCTATTGATAAAAAAAGTTCTTCTGTAAAAATGTGCTTCAATATTTTTTTTATTATGGACTCTGCATAAATTAGTATATTGTCTTTAAATAAAGTGATTCCGTAAGTTTATTTGTAGAAATAAGTTTTTTGATTAAAATCAAACATTCGTCTTTTATGGAAATGACACTTACGTCAACTCCACCTCTACTGCAAAATATGTTTTATTTGTTACAAGATACAAGTAGAATTTCCCCGGGAAATGCAGAAGATGTGAAGTGCCAATAAAGGGAAAAAAGCATTTGCATGCAAATAATACGTTTGCTGGTGACATCTTCGCGAAATGGTATCTTTGTTCGCCGAGTAAGTAGAACTTTCCATAAAATGTGAAAAATAATCTTTGCCTTGAACTAATATTAAATCTGAGCATTTTCTTTTTGTTATTAAATATTTTATTCGGCAGTTCTCTTATAATTAACTAGCATAGTAAAATATGATTCAGGAGAGCTAGGTGGCCATAGTTTTTTTTTATTATTTCTTGTTATACGAAGGGAACCAAAAATATTGGAATCTTAATTATCATAGCACAATTTTTATTTTTTTTCTGTCAGTAATTTAGTTATGGGTCTATGAAATTATATTGAGTAACGTTATAACTTTGATACATTCACCGTTAAAAAAAAAGAGTTTATTCTTTTTAAATATTCAGAAGATTTCCAAAAAAGATGATATCTTAGTCTAGACAAGAAATTGATTTATCATTAGAAACATCATTTTCGGTTTGAAATAACATATAATTTGTTACAGAAAATGGAACATTAAAGGGATAAGTAAAATGATTGAACAGCAAACATTAATTTTGTGGAAGACTTCATAAATTTAATATTACCTGTAATATTTTACTTTAATATAAATTTAATATTACTTGTAAGTATTTTCGTGCGCGAGCGAGTAGAATTAGCTGAAAAAAGCATAAAATGTGATACGGCGTAGGTACCGATAAATGGTTCCCTTTACGAGCTTAAGATCCAATAAATTAAGTTAATTACTTACCCCAACCGTCCCTCCAGGTGACTGATCGATGGCCGCGCATCCCCGCTCCCGCTTTACGGCTCAACCGCCCGCGCCACCGGCTCCGGCTCACGGGTCCCGAGTCCCGAGACCTCGCACGGTGATGAGAGTGGTTTTTTATCGCCTTGCACGGCGACGCTGCACAAGCGGCCTGGCCCGGCCTTTTGCCGGTTCCCAGAATACCTCGAGACGACAACGCGAAGAATTCTCGACTCTGTGAAGCTCTACACTGGGAAATATCGCTCGTGTTTGAAATGATCAACATGGTACTACTCGTTTTATTTCAGAACATTTTTTTTCATAAGTCTTTCCTTCTTCAGCGTGAGATAAATTATTTCTGAAAATTATCGCATAAAATGGTTAAAATGGGGGCATAGTAAAATACAAAACTTTGCAGAATGAAAATACAAAATTTCATGGAGATAGATTATTCAAATTTATTATTTTTGAATGTTCTTCCGTGTTGAATGTTCAGAGCTCTATACAAAATAAGAATGACATGTGTTTAATGAATTATATCTTAATTATATTGAAATAATCAACTCTAACTCCTTTAAGGAACAACCTTGGAGTCAATATTTTGGTGGCTTTAAAAGCAAATATGTCATTGTGATATTATAATATTTTTCTCAAATTCAAGCAAAAATAGTGGCATTGTGCCATTGTTTTCGCGAAACACATTAAACGTAAGAAAGCACAAGTGAGCGAACTTCACATCACGGCACGTGGAAGTAACGAAATAGGATCGTGTCTTCTTGAATTCCTAAAAAACTGTTCTAATTGATGAGAGGGGATTTTTTTGTGCAGACCATTGCTTTGGCCAAAATAGTAATAAGTACATAGTTAGTTTATTTATTGTGTCACTGAATTAAATATTCCAAGCATCAGTTTAATGTTTCTAACAGTAGGAAACATTCAAAATGAGGGCGATGAGATGCATTCTGTTATTTAGAAACAAAAAAAGGACACTTAAATCGAGCTCAATTTTTATACCAGCTGAATGGGTTCCTGTTGTTCAATTGGCAAAAAAATGAGCATCCGAATGGGGTTAAAGAAATGATTTCAGAAAAATTCTTTGAACTAAAATATCTGACAAACCTGGTGGGTAAGAATTTCAATAATAATTAAAGTAATGAATGGTGAAATATAAAAGAATAAAATTATTATTAAATTAAGCCCATTTACGATATTTTATAAAAACCATTTTGATGAAGATTACCTAAGAATCAACGTTAAGAAAAGCCAAAGAGGTAGACAAGATGCTTTAATTATGTCCCCGGCATACCTTCTCCCACCAGTTATACCTGCAGCTAAAATAAACGACTAAATTCCACTTTGTGAGGCACAACTCATTCCTAGCTATTTGTCATCAGTTTTATACAAAGTTGAGGATTTCCACTATTACTGATAAATACAGCTACAATGTTGATTAGAATTGATTGTTCATACTGTTTTTTTTTGTAACCACTGTGTACTGTAGTAAATCCTACTGTGTAAGAGGTTTTATGTTTTTTTGGGGTTTTATGTTTTATTTGTTGTTATTAACTAATAAAACAAAGTTTTAAAATTAAAACGACTCTTATTTAAATAAGATTATGGCTGATTTGTAATACAGCTTTGGAACATAAGTTGAAAATATTAAAAGATTTCCGCAAAAACATGGCACCAAATTGAAATTAGCCTTAAATAGCTTAAAAATGCAAGAAATTTTAAAAACTCAGATATCTAATAAATTGCATAAGGGTTACCCAAATTTCGTAAAAAAATTATTTTATTTTATTTGTAAATAAACTGATTTAATACACTAAAACGAAATATTAAAACTGCTCTCCGGAAAAAATACGTTTTTCTGAGTAGTGCCATTGTTTTTCCCGGGGTGCGAATTGATAATCGATTATTGTTATTTGAATTATAATTATACCAGTTTTTCTAAGGGTTTAGTTTTTCTAATTCTCCGGTGTTTCATGTTCATCACATTACATATAAATCTTAGGACTTTGAGAAAATCTTCACCTCAACCTCAAATTATTATATTAAATCTTTGAAGATAATATTCGCAACTGTTTAATCGAAAATTTGAAACAGAAAAATCAGAAAAGATGCGGTTGCATCTACGAATTGAACCCACGACCTTATCTCTCTCTAGATTGCATTCAGTTCGGGTAGAATCGTGCATTTTCATACATTTTAGAAGCCGATGAAAATGGTTCTTCAACACCACTTTGATAGGTCATTAAAATATCCTGACACCTAAACAAACCCAACCTTTTTAACCGAGTTTTTGTTTTCATCACTTTTAATGACTTTTTAAAGTGGTGATGAAGTAGCACATTGTTGAGTTGTCCGATCATCAATAAAAAATATTCGTTAAGAAAATGAAGATAATGTTAGATAATAATCTTAGTCGAGGAATGATTCAGTTGAATATGGCAGGGATGGGGTCTAATTAGCTCAGTGGTTAGAGCAGAGACCCGGCCAGGTTCTAGATGCAACCTTATCTTTTTTGATTTTTCGGTTTCAATTTTTCGATTGAATGTTGCTAATACTGGCTTCAACAATGAAATTATTTTCTTTTTCAAACCACGTCATTTTAAAAACACGTTTTCCCGTCAATTCCCATTCGACTGGCATTTTTGTAAGATTTTTCTCCTGTGTTTTTATTCTTCGGAATCCAATCACGAAGATTGAATTCCCAACAAAGGTTTAGAGACCGACGAAATACAGACAGATTAGTTCTCAAAACAGAGTAAGAGGATTATTCTTTTCCCTAACATCAAACACAAATATGATTTGTTTAAAAAAAAAAAACTTTTTCGCAAAAAAACAGCTAAGATTCGGGAATCAACCTACAAAATCAAAGAAACCTTTGCAAGCTGTTTAAAAAAATACCGCAACATTTTAACTGACTTAAAAAATATCATAAATATATAGGTACATATTATATTTTAACTGAAAGGATAGCAGAAAACACGCCTAAAACGAAGTGGGAAAATACGCAATTCGAATGTTTATTTATTATCAAACTAAATGCTGTAGAAGTTAGATTCCCGAGGCATAAGCGTGGTAAAACGATGTGAAAAATGTGGTGATCCACAACGAAACCAAACTAAAACCGGCTGGTTGCTATGGCGTTCATTCAAAACTTAGTATTTGGAGATGTCTGACTAACCAACTGTACGGTCGATATATATATATATTTTTTTTTAAAAGAAAGACAAATATTCCCGGGTTACGAATAACCCAACAACATTTGAAAATCTCCTACTACCACCACACTAAGCGGAAGATGTTGCTTGTGTTGTGATGGAGGACTTAGCCAGTCGAGGAATCGAACACGAAACGCCTGGGTGGGACCCAAACGCGATGCCCACTGAACTGTATAGACTGCTAGCTTCGCTACTTTTGACAAATCTCTCTCGTTTATAGAAAGAAAATTCGAGATTCAGCGTAATAATTAGTCATGCCATCCACTAATAAAAGTGGTGTTAAAAATCTTTTTTATAAGTGTGTATCTAAATACCTGTAATAATTTTCTCCGGTACATTCTTCACAGCGTACCGTCCAGCCAAGTTCCTACTAAACCGTACGTGTTGTCCCGACTAATCTATTAGGGTCTGCCCGCGCCGCCCCCCTTCGCCCGTTGAGTAATTTCTGGATTTCTCCGAGTACGGGCAGTACGGGCACTCCCTCAGACGGTGACTGACAGCGGCACGCCACACCCGCACCCGCACCCGCCCGCTCAAGATGATCTAATAATTCACTATTTTAAGGAGGATTATCGAGACATTTTATTAAAGATTTGTCTTGTTATATAAACAAATAAATACATGAAACGTTTTAATTGTAGCCAACTGCTTCAAGAAACTGTTTAGAATGGTATTCCAGCAGTTAAGGCTGGCATGTTGGAATTATGAAAACGAAGGCTAATAAAAAATAATGACTCTAACTTTATGAGCGGTTGTGTGGCAAGTACCTATTACTATTCTAGCGAAGGTGTGAACTCTTTAAAAATTAAAACAAACACAGATAGTAGTAATTGAAATTTCACGTCAAAAAATCAACCCGTAAAAACAAAGATTTTTTTACATAAATACTTGTACATCGTGACCAGGCGTCTTGTGGTCAATTCCTCGGCTGGCTAAGTCCTACATCATGACACAAGCAACATTTCCGCTTTCTGTGGTGATAGTAGGAGACAAATGTTGTCAGATTTAAGGCGATCCGATCACTGAGGCAACTGAAAACTATCAACTGGAAACTGTCTTTGTATGACAATATGATGGCCCGCACACTTCACAGTCATTCAAATACCCGTTGTCAACGGTTCCGCAAGCAGTGACTCACGACTCGCACTGCTTATTGCCGTGGCCGGCCATTGCTAGTTGCCAGCTGCCCGCTGATTGTTCTTCGTCTATGGTTAAACAAGCTTTTTGACCAATCAAGACATAGAAACCAGCCGGTTTTAGTTTGGTTTCAACCGAGGCAACTGAAACCAAACTAAAACCGGCTGGTTTCTATGTCTTGATTGGTCAAAAAGCTTGTTTAACCATAGACGAAGAACAATTAGCTAGCAGCTGGCAACTAGCGAGTCGCGAGTCACTGCTTGCGTTACCATTGACAACGGGTTTTTAAGTGATTGTGTAGAGTGCGGGCCATCACATTGTCATACAAAGACAGTTGCCAGTTGACAATTGCCCCAGTTAGCGGATCGCCTAAGTCCTACATCACGACACAAGCAACATTTCCACTTTCTGTGGTGATAGTAGGAGATAAATGTTGTCAGATTTCTATTTTCAAATGTTGTCAGGGTATCCCGGGAATGTTGGTTTTTCTTCTTTTCAGTGAAACAGTTTTGACTTACCGTAACGGACCTACGAACGGCATGACCTACTTGTGCCATCATTTTCATCACATCATCATCTTTAGCTCGATTGCATGTCGGGAAGTTGGTTAATTTCCGCTTCTAAGATTTGCATTAATTCATTATAAACGAAACCACGAAAATAAAACCGCAACTCTAACAGACGAATTTCATTTTTTAAAGAAATTTAATTTTATATCCGTTAAAATATTCAGGTGCTAATATATTTTTTAATTTTTTTTGGTTTTATTTTATTTTTTAATTCATGTAACTTCTAGTTTTTATAATAATATCATCACGAAGATTTAAAGATTATAATAATTATAGCATATAATATACAAGCACAGTGAAAACAAAGTGTTCCGTATAATATGTTTTTAGTGAAGTTGTCCGACATTTTGAAAAAGTGTATAAATGTTTTCAATTTTAATTCCATTTTATAAGCCATCTTTGAAACTATCTCACTGTTACATATAGAAGCCATGGAGTAGTCATTGTAATGTTTCGATCAGTTTCCTGCTTCCTCCGCAGCTAACCAGCCAACGGTAGCAGCCCCCCTTCCTCCGGGTGTAGAAGCGGCCGCCGCAAAAAATAAACTCCTTTTTCATTTTCCGCCCACGCGTTAACGTGCGAGGTCACGCCGCCTGAATTATAGAATCATTTACTCTGATTGCTTGAATCATATTTTCATTATTAGGCATTTATAATTTCGACTTTATGCCTATAACACTTTTACTTTAATTATAGTATATATTGTAGTTGGTATTCGTTGATTTAATGAACCTTATTTCGAGTGGGCATTTGTTTTACATGTATCACTTTTGTGTATTATTATGTATTACTACTTTCATTATTATGTATTAATATTTTCATGTATTACTTTTTTTTTTAAATTTAAATGAAACAAATTGAATTTGTGTAAACTACTGTAATCACTGTTATAATATCTACATGTTTCAAAACCGATGGTTTCTGCGTCAGGATAATAACATGAATAAAAATAACAAAAGAAACACACAAGAATAGACAAAAAGAACAACCTAAAATGTAACACTAAATTATATAGGTATTAAAAGAATTAAAAAAAAATAATCATGTTGTTAAAATAACTAAAAATAATAATTATAAATATAAGTATTAATTTAAAATAAATTTAAGAGAATGGCTATTTAAAAAAAGAAATTTGATTATCAATACACTTTTTCTAATTTCAAAAAGTTCGATGTTTGCTAATTGTAAGCGCCTCCGCACACTGAGGCAACCGAAAACTCTCAACTGCCAAATGTCTTTGTATGACAATGTGATGACCCGCACACTTCACAATCACACAAAACCCCGTTGTCAATGGTAACGCAAGCGGTGACTTGCGACTGTCACTGCTCATTGCCCTGGGCGGCCGTTGCTAGTTGCGAGCTGTCAGCTGATTGTTATTCGTCAATGGTTAAACAAGCTTTTTGACCAATCAAGACAGAGAAAACAGCCGGTTTTAGTTGGTTTTCAGTTGCCTCAGTGGGCGGAGGCGCTTAATCTGTTGTGTTTGTATGTAAAATTTTTAACGCTTTATTTATATCAAAATAATGATTGTGTTTCAAATGTGGTTGGCAAATTCAGAATAATAATTATTATTATTCAAGCATCTTATATGTTCCTTAACTCTAATATTAAAATTTCTAAAAGTCTTGGCCTTATAAAAAAAGTTACAATCGTTACAAATTAATTTATGAACCCCAGATTTACAAATATAGTTTGTTTCATTTAAATAAAATAATGCCACAAAGTGAGTTTGCAAAGATTGAAGAAATATTTTTAATATATTAACATTGGAATCCTGTTAATCTACTGCTGTAGTTTGTCAGCTGGCACATACCTACTCATAAAGTTTTTAATTGAATATACTTTCAGACATTCTCAAAAATGGGTATTATTTACAAAATATAAAGATTCATATAGTATTCCAGTTGATTTAAAATATAGAACAAATGAGGATACATTATAACCTATGTTTGGGTCCAAACAAGGAATCGTGGCTTTAATTCTTCGCTGGCTTTGGCGCTCCGCTGACGAGGCAACTGAAACAAAACTAAAACCGGCTGGTTTCTATGTCTTGATTGGTCAAAAATCTTATTTAATCATAGACGAAGAACAATCAGATGACAGCTGGCAACTAGCAATGGCCGGCCACGGCAATCAGCAGTGCGAGTCGCGAGTCACTGCATGCGTTACCATTGACAACGGGTTTTTGAGTGATTGTGCAGTGTGCGGACCATCACATTGTCATAATAGCAGTCCGTCACATAGTTGCAGGTTGACAGTTTTCAGTTGCCTCATCGGATGATTTACTTAAAATAATGCCAAGAATCACTGGTTAAAGTAACTCAAGTACGATGTTTAAAACCCTGTTTATTTAAAGTTAGACAAAAACAAACTCAATTCATTACTAATTACTAAATACTTTAAGGAAGCCCAGTATTCTTATCGGTTTATCAACCGGAATTTTATTTAAGAAAATTGTGTAACCTAAAAGGATCCCTCTTTCAGTTTCTGAAAAAAGTTTATAGGAATGATAAACCTGTAAATAAAAATGCATATTAATTTTCTTTTTTTTTCTTTATTCGTAACTTATTTTATATACAGTTTTTTTACATGCTTTTCGACTGGACACACGTCCGTATTATAATAACAGTAGAAAAACATTAAGTCCCCATTCCTTTTAATAAGCAATGCAAATAATAAGAGGAAAGAAAAACATCAATGAGTAAATGTGTAAGGATTAAGGAGAAGAGAAGGAAGAGATACATGTAAAGGTAAATTATTTCCATAAAATAAACTAAACACTTTATAATTTGAAGTAATGTTTCGTTTCTAAACACTAACTTTCCCCAGAGCACACTGAAAACCTTTTCCAAATCCGTTTGCACTTTCACCTTTATAAAATTAAGCCAACCTAACTATAAACTATCCACACACAACCTGGTTATACTTCTAACAGTAATTAGGTACCTTATCGACTGTGAACAGGCAGGAAGGCAAAAACCACATTAATAAAATTTTATAACGGAATTTATAAAATCGTTTTACGCTCTTTGTGATTTTATGTAAATTGCCAGAATATTTTGATAAAATATAAAAAAGCTTCATTAATTTATTGCAAACTAGCTTCTGCCCACAACTTCGTCTGCGTAGGATTAGTACTCCGAGTAATCTATTTTCTTTCCCTAGGTCCCATTTACGTTTATACCAAAATTCTTAACCTATTTATTTAAAATATCTGTAATTCTTGATTTGATTCAAAGTATGAGGCGAGTACTTCAAATAAATTCACTAATTTAAATATTTTCTAAAATAGAACTTTGATTTAACAATCATTGTTTTGCAAAATGTAATTTTCTTGTCGTTTTCTATTAAACAATAATTATTATTATTTTTCATATATTGAAAATAAATAGCTAACTTTATAAATTATAGCCTAAATATATGTTATTCTGACGTATGAGCTATATTATTGTAGTTTAATTAAAATCCATTCAATAAATTTTACGTGAAAGAGTAACAAACACACATACATCCATACAAACTTTCACGTTTATAATAGTATTAAGATAAAACGTTCGTGATAGCATGAAGGTCTTCATTATCAGTAGTTTAAACATAATAATAAATTGTTCGAACAAGTTTTGAATTTTTTAATGTAGGTAATTTTAATTTTACATAATTACATCACACATGACCACATTGCTCAGGGAATTGAAATTTTTGGGAATGATAGTGGAGAGTTTTTCAAGGATGAGAAAATCAATCCATTGTCTTACGAAAATTGAAATCCCTGCAGAAATGTTGGACAAATGTTAAATATAATAAAATTAACTATATGTTCCGTAAGGTATATTTATTGACAATTTATAATTACTTCACTTTATAAACATATACACTAACTTTAACCAGTAATTTCTGACGTTATACGATATAAAAAATGTTAAAGAAATTTAGGTCATAGGTTTTTTTTTGTTTACACTCAGCCAAGTAATCGTCCAAACCCTCACCTGATCCTAACCTCCCAATACCTACTCAAATTTTATGTTTCATGTTGAAAAAAACATTAAAAATATCACTGGAGACCAAAAATTCATTTATTGTGAGTGATTATGTCATTTAACATCTTATAGATATTTGTTTGTAGAGATAAAAATTTTAGAAATATATGAAAAATTTAACATAGTCATACTTTATAACATAAAATGGAATAATAGTTGTCTTTCCAAATTATTTCAACTATTTAGAGACCTACAAACGCAAAAAGTGTGCAAATATTTTCAACACTTTTTTTCGTAAACTTCGAACAAAAACTTGAATATAAAAATAATCAAAATTAGAGGTTTGATAATAGTACCTATTTACGAATAAAAAATGTAATACTTTTCTAGGGACAAGCTGTAATTTTCTACAAATATTTATTTAAATTTATTATCATTCGCCTCGCCCGATCAAGCCAAGCGCATCGACGTCCTCTCCCCCCCCGCGTTTGGCGCGTCACTGGTATTTCAAAATACTGACTGAAATATTTCATGCACTAGATATGAAAGGAAGAATGAAAGAAAATGTGCGTGCGCACTGCTCTCTCTTGCTTCTACAGTGAGTCCGTTTCACATTTCACTTTTTGTTACACATTCGCCAGTTTACCTCTCTAGTCAAGCGTGCGTAAAGAAGTATTTACTTCAAAAATCATTTGGTAAGGTTTGAAAATAGTACCTATTTACGAATAAAAAATGTAATACTCTTCTAGGGATAAGCTGTTGCTAATTTCCTAGATTCCAAGCATTGCGGTGCCACGTGTTTCCGCCTAACTTAATTATCTCGTCGATCCAGCTGGTTTAGGGCGAGCGTCCTTGAGCGTTCTCAGCACTGCTTTTTAAACGCCAATAACAAAGTTTTCCAGCAACAATCTTGCCTTCTTACACTTAAACTCGGATAATTACATTAAACCCCCTCTCCCCGAATAAAAACGTTTTTCACTTCTTACTAAAATTTATAAAAAATATGAGTGTGCTTTAGACCACACGACTGGGGTAAATACTTCTTTAGCTCCATCTATACGTATGTCCATATATATGTTTATGACATGTAACAAATGCCCGTTCGCCTCACAACGCATTTCACTTTTCGTTACACATTCGCCAGTTTACCCCTCAAGTCAAGCTTGTGTAGAGAAGTATTTACTTCAAAAATACATATAAAGTCATGCTTGAAAATTATGTATGTAAATATTTATGATACCCCACACGGCTAAGACAATTAGATTATTTGAAGGGATGCAGTTTTATGGGGATGGTTAAAAAACAGTGGTTTGAAAAAAGACATGAAAAAACTGACCTATGATCGAGTGTTCCCACGAAGCGACTTGTTTATCGCGCGGGAAATTTTCCTCGCCGCAGGTGTTGGTGGTGTAGTAATTTATTATTCTTATTGTGACTCTTCAGATACAGGGTGTTAAGGTACGTACTTGACTAACTTTAACCAGTGATTCCTGACATTATTTGGAGTAAAAAATGTAAATGAAATTTAGGTCTCCGGTGACATTTTAATGTTTTTTTTTTTTTTTTTTTTTACAAAAACTTAAAAAACAGTAGGAGTTGGATAGTTGGGGGTGGGGTAAGTAATGGGGCGGTAACTCGGTTGAGTGACCAATAAAGTCATGTGAAAGAAAAAAAATTTGTTTGATTTTGAAGAAAAAAAAAATTGAAAAAAAAAACTTGTCGTAAAAAAAGTCACCGGAGACCAAAATTTCATTTACATTTTTTACTCCAAACGATGGAGTAAAAAACTCGCCCTGACCTAACTCAAGCAACCCAGCCCAACCTAACTTAACCTAACCGCAACTAACCTATTTTTGCCTAACATATTGTAACCTCACCTATCTTAACCTAACCTAACCAAACCTAACGTAACTTAACTAAACCTAACCTAACCAAACTTAACCTAATTTTAACGATCCTAACCTACTTTTTTAATAACTCAGCTACGGGTCATACCTACGTTAAATTATCGTGAAAACAAGCTTATGTGTCCAAGCGGTTAATAGGTTCTGATATGTCATGGTTCTGATTTACTACTGTCTTATTTTCACAGTTCTGTTTCGTATTTGTTATGTTTGAGCTTTAGTATTAAATATACTTTATAATGAATTTCACATTTCACGACAGGCATCCTCAACTTTACTCAACCAAACTTAATTCTTCGATAGTAACTTCACCACTACAGTAAACACAAAACGTGACCTAAAATATGACGCTATAATTCAGAACACGCAAATCATCGAATCAATCAAAGCCTTCATTACTGTACTTTATTTATGACAAAGGGAAATGACTTGATTGACTCTAAGTACTCGAGTTAGCAAAGTCACTCTTCAATAACGATAGAATCATTAATAATTTATTCAACTTATCATAGAGCCTCAAGCTTAACATGTTTCCGGTTAAGCACCGTCCCCCCCCCCCTCCACGTCGCCGCTTTCCTCTTACCCTAACGTTTCTGGAATGTTGGACTTCTATATTTATAATACCATTAATGTGTAAGTTGGGAGATATCTTTTTTAAATAATAACAAATGTTCGAAGAACTGGTTTGTAATCTAGACAGTGTCTTGGATAAACATATCCGATTTTATTTATATGGGTCACCTGTCTTTTTTTTAAATTTTATGGAGAACACTTCACAAGAGTGCCAACTGCTCCCGTCTGGAGCCAGTGAGACTATGGCATCCCAGTTGGGGTATGTTGTGAGGCTGAAGGTGGGAAGGGAAGGAGATGGGGAATAGGAAGGTCGGGAAGTACCTGGCTATTCAGATCTAATCACTAAACACGGCTAAAAGCCATTTCAAGCAACGTTTCAATACTAAATGGTGGTCTTACACCAGGGTGATGCTGAGAGTATCTTCATTCTGGAACGTGCCGCAAATATAGTTTACTTATATTATTTTTATTAATTAATTGTGAAATAACACAAATTAATCAAATAAAATTGAAGTCCAAAGCTTTGTCTCTGGACTACGCTGGTCGCTAAATTCTCTTATTGACCTTCTTTCTAAAAGTCTGAATGAATATCTAATAAAAACCTCATTTAACCTTACCCGTCAGGTTCATATATGTATCATCGAAAGAGTTGTAACTCCCTTACTACCATCTCAAGAAATATGGACTAAAAGGTTTTAGAAAGAGAAAATACCACGCTTTGTACTTAAATCAAAAATGTAACCACAAAATAAATAAAATATACACCAATATAAAACCAAGGTTTCCGAAAGCAATTAGAAAAAAATGAATGTTAACCGCTTGGACACATAAGCTTGTATTCACGATAATTTAACGTAGGTAGACATGGAATGACGTATGTCCCGTACGTAATTATTGGAATTTTTTTTAACTATTTTTAAATTTGCCTAAAAATACTTGTGTGTTTTTTCCCATTATCGGTAATTATAGTTTAAAAAAAACTTAAGGTATGTAATTTTTAAGAGTTTTTCAAGTTTGCATTTGAATTGTTTATATTTCTAAAATTATAAATTTATTTAGAAATATAAAATTTGAAAGAGTAATTTATCACCTTTCCAAAACAGATAGAGTATTATGATGCGGTTAGAAATATTCCATTTATTTGGATTTTATTGAAAAGCGGAAATACTTTAACCGACAAAATAGACCCGAGGCCTGAGTCGCAGAACATGGTAGCATTTTATCTTGCAATATATTTGTGTTGTATTGTAAATCTACGTACCTGTATAATAAATATAATAATCTCGATAATATTATTATATTATTATCATAACAACTATTGTTCTATTTGTTATATTGTACTAGCTGATACCCGGCGTGCTACTTAAATAAATTGTTTCCCCCTTCGTGTCATTTCCCATTCGTCCCCGTTCCCCTTCTGCCTCCTCCCCTCATCCCCTCCTGCTTGCCCTTCTCCCTCCGCGTTCCTTTCCCACCTTCCCCAAATCCCCCCTCCCTTCTCCCGCTATCCCATATCTCCCGAACCCCTGCCCCCTCACCCAATCCGCTTCCACCTTCTCCACCTTTCCCCCTCCCTCCTTAATTCCCCATACGGCCCTCCCCCATACCCCTCCTCCAGCCTTTTTTTCCATACTTAAATCCATAAAATACACCCCTTTTTCCAAAAACTCCCGTGACCTACTTCTTTTTTAATGCAAATTAATGCCAGAGCTTACCAGTGTATATCTATATATATATAGAAATATTCACGGACATGTTCACAACAATTCAAAAAAATAAATAATAGCAATCGGATGAAATTTTTATCGCAATCGTATTAATAGTATAGGAAATAATTTCATATGATAATAAACGCCACAGCACACTAACCTATAACCATCCCGGAATGCGTACATCATATTCCTAAAGTTTCATCGCAATCGGGTGTACGGTATTGCCGCGCATGACATACGAACACAAACAAACATTAGATACGTTTTTAGATTTTCACGGCCAAAAACATTTTCGTTGTTTGTTTTTGGGGTGTTATGCCGTTTTGCGCTACCTTCTTCTTTAGCCGACGTTTCGGACAGCGTTGCAGTGTCCATCATCAGGGCAGATCCGGCAGACAAACATGTAACATTTTTGTATATTACATGTAATATCAAATTTATTATTATATTACTTGTATATTACTTTCATTCACTTGATTATTATATTTTTATTTACTTCCTACTAATTTCATCGCAATACAAGTTTAAGACATCTTGTATATACTGTGGGGTCCTAGCACACTCGATCGATAAGGATTGACAGGATAACTTTCGGTAACTTCTCATCGTTCCCTAGGACAACTGCAAACCGCTAAAGTAAAAACAACAGTTGATATCGAATATAATAAGGACACTTCGTCATTGTAAACTGTCACTTATTCGTTGGACATCTGCAGTCATGCACGGAGAAAAATGTTATTCTAAAATACGATTATTTTATTCGTAAAATGGTTAAAAACAGCACTGAAGTTCTTACGACCAAATTAACAGGGTTTCAATGTTTATTGGCAGGAAAATGTAAGAATAATTTGTTGGTATACGTACGAAATTTCTTCTAATAATTAATAATAATAATTTATTTCTACATTTTCCTGCCAATAAACATTGAAACCCTATTAATTTGTTCGTAAGAACTTCAGTCCCGTTTTCAACCTTTTAACGAATAAAATGATTGTATTTTAGAATAATATTTTTCTCCGTGTGCTAGGAACGATGAGAAGTTACCGAAAGTCATCCTGTCAATCCTTATCGATCGAGTATGCTAGGTGGCCAGTTCATGTAAAAGAAAAATAATATTTAACATAATACGTTTAATCTTTTATAGATCATACATTTTTGTTGTTCTTACAAATTTACCAATGGGTTCTTCTTTTTTCTACAAAAAAATAATTCTGATGTCTGTAGGCGGGTAGTATAAACTTAAAGATTCTGTTTTTGATAAAAAATAATTAAGAAAACTGCTATTTCTTGAAACGTTGCAACAACCTATCGTAATATAGTTAGTTCGTACAAGTGGAAGACGTCTGTTTATACTCGGAAAGGTCTAGAAGGCGGTGTTATTTCTCGGATATTTCCCATTAAAATTGTTATTGCAGTACAGCGGCGGACATAAATCACAAATTTCGATATTAGAAAGTTAAGAATAAAGAAGAACGATTTACTAATGTCAGCTTTCGTGGTCATGGGGTGAGGCTCTCGAATAGAATAATATCATTTAATTAATTAGTATTTTAACCATGTTTGGTGATCAGATCTGAATAACCCAGTACTTCCGCACTTTTCTCTTTCCCACTTTCCTCTTCTTCATCTTTCTCTTCCCCACGTCCCTTTTCCAAACCTTTCTTTACCCCATCTCATTCCACTTCCCACTAGGCTCACAAAATACAAATTTGGGATTCCGTGGTCTCATTGTCACCAGACGGTTGAGAGTTGGGGAAATTGGGACTCTAATACAAAATTCACCAATATGTTTATATATACATATATATACACATATGATATTTACAGTTGGAATATTTTTCTGAGGATTTTCGTGAGAACGACTTGTACGAATATAATCATTTGGTAGTTTTACTTAGAAAGTTTACCGGAAGTTTTGAAAATTGGTAATTATATCGATTTCGACTTTCAACTTTGCCACCTCGTATCTTTGCCGCTCGTGCCGCCATATTGGAAAAATGGCGCCTAATATCAGTTTTTTTACAATATCTCCTTTCCGACTCATTTTACGATAAAAACATTAATATACAAAATAAAACAAAAGAAAATTTTCTACAATTTATGCATTAACAATTTTTTGTAAAATCAGTAGTTTTGGCTTACGAGCGCCACTAACTATTATTCATCTAAATGCAAAAAGGGATGTCAGAAAGCCTGTGGATGCGAAAAAGCTTAGTTAAAATGCTCCATTATGTGCACATATTGCAGTGGTGCTTGTATAATTCACAAGTTCCATCACATGATAGCATGAAGAGGAAAAGACGGAGTCTGTTTTCGAGCTAACGGTAACGGTAGAGTAGGTAATAAAACGGGCTGACCGGTTTCTCACTTGAGCCCCCAATTGACGATGTGTGATTTTCAAAAAAAAAAACTAGTGTGCTTTAGACCACACGACTGAAGTAAAACTTCCTTAGCTCCATCTATATATATGTTTATATGTGTAATATATACATGTTTTTACATATACATTTATTAATTTTCTACAAATATTTATTTATTTAAATTTATTATCGTTCGCCTCGCCCGACTACACTTTTCGTAACGCTTTCGTCACTCAGTCGCCAGCTTAGTTCCCAAGTCAAGCGTGCGTAAAGAAGTTTTATTAAAAAACTATTAAATATTAAAAAAATCAACAACATTTCGGAAAGAAAAATGTCACCGGAGACCAATTTTGAATTATTTTGACTTCAAATAATGTAACTAATCATTAGTTAAAGCAAGTCAGGTAGGTTCGTCTCTGAACAACCCGAATATAAGCACGCCACTGTCATAATACTCCACAGTAATGCCGCAATCAATGATAAGAATGGCTCGGTTGGTCGTAGCCAGATGAACATTATCAGGAATAAAGGCAGTACTTAGAAAGAAAACACTAGAAAACGCGTAATAGAAACTGACACAGGACAACACGAAGTTAAAACACTACTAAGGTAGGTGCAAATGATGAAAGAATATTTTTCCGGTCAGTTATTAAGAAGTTTTCCGATTGCATAAACCAAAATAAATACCGTGGTTTGCCGTGGTAGCGACTTTTATGCTTTAGTTTAAACCTCCGAGATCCTGTGTATCAAATAACAACAATTAATATAGTTATTTATTTTGGTGAACTATGTTATATTTGCGCAACCTCGTAATCAGATGACGCGGATGGGTAATCATATGATGCAGATGTGTAATTACACATACACTTACACATCTACCCGGATAGTGAACACTGTAAAATCGTATTGATATTGAGGCTATTTTTTTCGGAGAGTCGTAATACCATATTTATAAAAATATAGCAAATATTATCAAATTATTACAAATTAACTAGCGGGTCTCGGCATGCGTTGAATGTCACATAAAGTTATACGTTGTTTCTCCCTGCATATCCCGCCTCCGATCCCCTTCTGCGTTATCTTTTCTCCCACGTTCCAATTCTAACTTACCCGTCTTCCACCCTCCCGCTTCCCCCCGCACCTTCTCCCCTTCCCCTTTAATCCTCCCTTCCCACGACTCCCCTCCTATGTTTTTTTCCTCCCCTCCCTCTGCTTCTGCTCCCTGCCGCTTACCTATATGAAATACACACATTTATCGAAACAACTCCCGCACAACGTAACGAACCAGACGATACCGGAAATTTGTCCTTTGGCCGTACGTACTCCAGTGTACATCGATTTTGGAAGCGATTTTGTCCCTTATGTATAAAGAAATTGTATCAAGAACGAGGTCAAAATCGCTTGGGCCATTCTCGTTATTGACGTAACGAAATACTATTGTTATTTTATCTGATAAACGCACTTTCAAAATTTTGAAAAATTAAGTTTATTTTTAATATACGAGGCAAGTACGAGGCATCGTACTAAGGTTATACCGTTGGTCGTTGACAAATTTGTAAAATTTTCAAACGAAATATTGTATTATCCAACACAATTTTCAAATGTTAACCTTCTAAGACCCAGACTTTAAATAACAAGGTAGTCATATCGACCAATAGTACAAAATTATGCACAAATTGATTTATTGCTGTCAGATCCAGAGACTTCATAAATTTGAAGCGAGGTCTTTTAGGGTTTTGAGAGTATTTTTAGAGATTGTTTTGACAGTTCACTTGTTTTTTGGTTGGCAGCATTGATGACGTAGAGAATATAGACTAACCAAGTAATTTTGATATGTGAAATTAATAGCGGAAAAATTCGAAAAACTTAGAGGAAGTCAAAGAATTTGTACAAAAATTTGTACAGTGGGTGGTTTTTACTATATTTTTTTTACAAAGCTGGGTCTGGCAAAGGTAATTTATTTTGTACATAATTTTGTACGTGGGGTCTTAGGAGGATATAATACATAAATATAATATAAATATAAACAACAACATAAATCAATACATAATCTAGTAAAAAACACTTTTCAGTGTTGAAATTTTAGATCAATTTAAATCATTAAAAAATAAATCCGACAACGTGTTTTCTGAAAATACCTCAGTTTTTCTATTTATTTAAGGACAAAAGCCCAAGCGCCCTTGAGGTGATTTTCTCACGAAAATGGCGCTATAAAAATCATCCAAACATTATTATTATTATTATTAAAATAAATAATTACAGATTTTTTTTTTACACAGTTATTTTGTTTAGACATTATTAAAAAATCATAAATACTTATGATCAAAAAATGTTTACAAAAAGTACACAATATTTAATAAATTTATCATTATGCGTTTTGAGCATTTTTATTGCTTAATTTAATTTAAGAATATATTAAAGCAAGTTTTGAATGAAATAAGTCGATATAAAATTTTTAGTTTAAAAAATTTGATAAGGGGTGTGATCGATCTTTTTCATCGGAACCTCCCTGTACAGTTGCAACATTTTGGAACTTTAATACTCAGCTGCTGGTCAATGGGTCTTAAGAATCTCTGTAATAATGAATAATAACATTACTAGACCCGCTTTTATCATAAAAATAAGAAAATAATAAATGTCTAGTTTCAAAAATCTACGGGGAAATAAATCTAATTTGGAGTGCTCAAAAACAATAATGTATTTAGAACTAATCTTTTCGCTTTATTTTATATTTGTATTTTGTCAATTTGTCAACACTAGTATGTGCATTTTCAACAGGTTTATGTTATTCATCATTTTTAAAAGCCGGAGAATTGTTGTTTAAAATTAAACATGATTTAACTTGTGTGCATATAAATTTTCGTTTTTGGTACCTAAACTGGCATTAAATAATTTTTAAATTATTGATTTAGGTTGTTTTTTAATTAAAATTTTTATTGCTGTTTTACGGATCAACCTAATTATTTTTATCTCTTCTATAAACCGTTAGATTGACGTTTAAAGTAATTTAAGTGAGTTTAATAACTCAAAGCGCGTGGTTGCGATTAAAAAACCATCATAAACTCGAAATGATGTGAAAATATTCCCCTAATTAAACTTTTTCTATTCCGGTAATTATTAGCAAGATACTTCGAATTTTATTAGCAGAAAGAGAATGTCCCGGATTATTAGAATTTGGAACTGTGCGCGCTCGAGACTTATAGAAAACTGTTACCCATGCAGAAAACGTAACGTTGGGTTTCCGCATCCGTTAAGCCTTGTTCACAATTACTATTCAAACAGCAGTAGCGTGCCTGGATGATTTTCCAAATGGTGACGTTGTTTTAATAATACACTGAAAACGTCACAATATCACGTGCATTCCCCTCTATTTTGTTAAAAAATTCCCATTGTAAATGAAATTATCATTTATCATTTAAGAAGAAGATAACAATAACAATCTAATTTTTTTTAAATTTTCATTTTGTTCATTTTCATATTTAAAAAATAATTCTAAATTTTTTTTATTTTTTTTATTATTATTGTTATCTTCTTCTTCAATCATATATTTCATTGATGGGAATTACCTTCAAAAGTAAAAAAGAAAGTTTTTCTTATAAAAATATGAAATTATCATTAGCTATCTATTCTAACATAAAAAAATTTGTAATTTTAAGCTTATTTGACATGTTCGATGGACGATCTAATTGGCAGAACTCAAGAGATACATCAGAAGTTTCTAGAAAATAAGGATAAAATTCTTTTAAAAAATTACAGTTATTCCTTGTTGGGTGATTATGACTATTAGTCCTTGACTAAGAATCCGAATTTCACAATTTATTAATTTAAAAAATGCGGTTAGGCATTATAATATGTTTTGTTTTATTTGTTCGAAAAATTAATTAAAATATTTTTATGTTACATAAATGGTTGTTTGACAGTTTCTGTTGATAAAATAAACTGTTGTAATTGTAGTTATGAAAATTCTCTCTTGGAAACTGTCGACAAGGAAATTATTATTATGAAAAAACTCTCTCTTCATTTTTGCTGGATTTTGAGCACACATGCTTTTTGGATTGTGGATTTATATCCGAAGTGTAATGATTGACTTCGGAACATTTGCTGATCAATAACATCAAGAATTGGGCTGATATTCTGTCCTCAATTTGGGATAAAAAGGGAGGCTTCCTACACCAGCAGAGGACCAGACAATCAAAGGTTAGTGTTTCTGTTCTTTCGTTAGGAATTGTACAACAGCCATTGATATATTGTTCGCGGTAATAAATTCACAATCATATATTTTTGGGTATTACGCCCAGAGAGATCTGGGACTATTTACACGTCACAGACTCGCATATTATAATCCAATATGCCTAATGATTACTAGCACATTACTAACCCGCTGCCCTTCTTTTACTAAGCCCTTTGGGCGGCTTTCGGTTTTAACGCACCAAATTTAATTAATATTTAACCATTGGAGCAAGTTAGGTCCAAATTTGGAACGCTTTTATTTTTCTGCGATTGATATCGGTCCAAAATTGGACCACATTTAATGAATCTACAAATAGGGATAGATAATGAAATTTAGGTGAATTCATTAGCATTAAACCGCAGTAAACAGTTTATGTTTCCATATTAATATTTTGAGGAATGATATTAATTAAATCGAATGGCAAAATCAAAAACTGAACACCAATCGTCGAGTGGTTAAGAAAATAAATAATTTATGAACTCTCTTGTATTTCTGTTTAATATGGTTATTAGACAATTACGGAGTAAAACTGTAGAAAATGAAAAAAATATATATTTCTCTTCTCTTAAAATATAATGGACGAATTAAACCAAACTGCATATAAATGGAAAAAAAAAACTATTTTCTTAATGGACAAATGGAATTTTTTTTTATTTTCAAAATGAACGAACATATTAAACCATATCACACCATAGTACAGTTCACTAAATTTATCGTATTTGACTACTCAATAATTTTAGTAATTAATAAAAAAATAAATATGCATTCTTTACCCAATGTTTAAAACAAAACACCTAAGAGAAGGAATTGGCATACCGATCCAAATATATATCGAACATTCTGTCCAAACGGTTAAATGAAAATGGCAGCAGTTTCCATTTATAATATGATTTACACAGTTTATGATTTTCCATTTATAATATGATAAGCACTAAATATTGGTTTCAATTGGCAGCAACTGTATAACCGTTTGAACACAATGTTTTATCGGTAAGCCAAGGTATACCGAGGGTATTTTATTTTGTCTTGGATTTTACCACATTAATTTAACCGAGGAACATACTCGTAACGTAAATGGTTAATTTTAATAATTTTGAACAAAAAACCTTAAAAATGGATGTGTCAGGCAGAAGTTAGCAATAATAATTTAGATATTTGTGGCTCGTTCCAAAATGCTGGACACTTTAGGATCGCTCTGTTGCTAAGACCAAAATTAGTAACCTAAATTAGCAGGCGTTAAGTGCATATAATATGCAAAGAGGTGATGGGTTCAAGATTTAGAGATGAACTGAAAAATGTTGTATGGTTGAAACAGTCATATTATTTTGGTCAAAGGCTGAGTGGCTATCCGTGTTGAAAAATACCAGACGACAGGGCCTAAAAATTCATTCCAGTTGAAATTAGAGTAGACAGAAGCAAATAAAGAAATCCCGGTACCCGGAGAAGTACGTTCAGAAGAAAACGAATAGCGGATGAGATCAAAATCTAATAAAATGATCATTAATTAAAAAAAATTGCAACCGATGTGAATTAGTTACTGTGGTCGGGGCGTAATCACAATGAATTCTTTTAAAATACTAGTGCGTGTATATTTTTAATCGCCCTGGTGAAAGACCACTATTGATAATCAAAATGAAAGAGATATAGAAGAGGAAGGTACTTAATATAGTAATACCATTGAGAATCAAAATGAAAGAGATATAGGTGGGGAAGTAAGTTTCAATTCTGAATGGTGGTCTTACACCAGAGGCCCTAGCACGCTCTCTCGATAACGATCGATAGGATAAATATCGGTAACTTCTCATCGTTCCCTAGGACAACTGCACATCGCTAACGTACAAACAATAGTTGATGTCGAATATGTTAAGGATACTTAGTCATTGTGAACTGTCACTTATTCGTTGGCGATCTGTAGTCTGCTGGGAACAATGAGAAGTTACCGATAGTTATCCTATCGATCATTATCGAGCTTCTTCAGGGCTAGAAGCTAGGGTTTCAGGACAATACTGAGAGTACCTTCCACATATTATATTATTATATATGTTACTAAATATTATTTTTAATTAATTAACTGTGAAATGATAAAACTAATAAAATTTATTTGCGCACGCCGGGTTCGAATCCGCAACATTCGGATTGGAAGTCAAGAGCCTTACGGAGGCCGTCAAATGGAATGGCTTTAACCGTGATTGGTGGGACAGGGCCTTTAGTACGGACTCTTCTGCTATACCCACATAAAAATGTTGGTATTTAAATATATATTCATTAAGTCGTGTGGAATCATAAATATTAATGGTGATTATCTCAGAAATACCTATAACACAGTGTTTAAAGGACCGTCTGAACAGCTGCGTGACAGATCAATTAGAGCAATATACTTCTGATCAGTTCTATTTATCTAAATCGACCATCCTGCGTTATTATCTATGACAGTAAACAAAACATTATTTAATGTATTGAATCTGAATACATCTAAATACAAGAAATATATAATGAACGTAAAAATATATACGTATTTGGCGTCTTTTTACCACTAATTATAACACAATTATGTGTTATTTCAAGTAGAGGTTTTCTCTGCATTTCGCCTTTGCAATTAAACCCGCTTTAAATATGTATATAGTCGTACTTTTTATTTTAATTCAATAACAATTTCCATTGACATGCTTAAAATTGCACGTTTTTTGTAGAACGTTTTTTCTTATCAAAATCAAGTCTGTAGAATTCTTTTGTTTTGGAATTATTTGAATATTTGAATTGAATGATAAAAATTGGAAGTACTTACCTACACTCTACTTGCTACTAGCCATAGGTAGGTACTTTAAAAATATGATATAAAATAGTACCTACCTTGACGGCATTATGAATTTTAACCAGTATTTCAATATTAACTTAATTATAAAATACGGTTCACTGTGGATAGAGTTTTGACCTGCTTGCTACTAAATTACTACCCTTTAAACAGTTCATAATCGTTATATCCAGTTAGTTTACTTCGAAAAGCAAAATAAATGCTGCGTAATATAATGTTGCGTATATATTTTCACGTTCATTGTACTTTTCTTTTGGTGTTTCCACGAAATTTGGGGAAGTCCCATGCACAAAATGTCAAGTGGCGAAACGCCACTGCCATCGACTTTTAATATTACAGTTTCCATGTTTGCATTTTGTATTCAGTATCTATTATTACGTTATGCCTAACGTAATATATTTTTTTAATTATTTTGAAAGTAGATAGGTTACTATTTAATTTTTAATTAAACATTGACTTCCATTTCGCGACTTTGATACATTTGGCGTATTTAAAGTTGTCAGCCCATCTCGTATATGGACGACTTTTGCTTCCTTTTTGTAACCGAGAATGACATCTGATGAAATTATAAAGCCGACTGACACAAACCGAAACTCGTCGGAAAATGATGAAAGACGACAATAATTTTTCAAATTTTGACATAGAATTGGGCGTACATTTACTTACTGCAGGTATCTACATAATTTGTTAAACCGTATTGAAGAGAACTGAACAAAAAAAGTCAATTATCTAATGAATTAAATCAAGAAAATAATGCTTAGATGGTTTGGACATTTCGATGGATACAGGGTGATATCAGGATGGATACAAGAAGATATAACTGGGCGTACTGTACAGGGCCCGCAGATACTTTAATTGTACACAACCGCTAACCCTGTACAAATCGCAAGTGCGCCCCACGGTTGAATTTGGCAGCCACCTCTTGTCTGGAGCCCTAAAGTACCTGAAAAATACCCTCGACTCCATGCAGAAACGGGTTGTCCGTTTTATAGATTCTCCAGTCTTAACAAACGGATTGCAATCTTTAGAGCACGGGCGTCGAGTTGGAATGCTATATTTGTTCTACCGGTATTTCAATGGAAAATGCTCCGAGGAACTAGCCTCATTGATCCCCTCGGCACCGGTGCATAGTCGGGAAACACGCCAAACGCTCGCCCAAGATATGTACACGGTTTACATTTGTCACATGAGAACTGGTCGTTTTTACGACTCGTTCTTAAGTTCAAGAGCTCGGCTGTGGAACGATTTGCCGGCCTCTGTGTTTCCTCCTTCCTACAACATGGGTCTCTTCAAGACCCATGTTCACTCCTTCCTCTCCTCAAAAAGACCCTCCACGCAGCATCTTCAAAGATGACATCAATCTACATCTATTTTTTTAGATAAAATACATAAAATTAAAATTAAAAAAAAGATAGCACATAATTTTTTTTCATTATTATTTAATAATAATGAAAAAAAATTTACTGGCATACCGGGGGCCAATTGTCGAGAAATCCTCGCGCCGCTAGAAGGCGTTAGAATAGCATAAATTTTTGATTCTGTCCTGTCAAAGAGGTGCGTAAAATATTATCTGGCATAAATCACGCCATTTCAACTTCTGTGTGCTCTCACTGAAAACTTTCCGTTTTGAGGGATATTCTTACAGATGATAGGTTATCCATCTACGTGCTTGAATTGAGAATAATTTTATTATTAATGCTCCTAAGAAACTTCATAAAACTGTGAGCTGTGTAGAATGTCTGTGACATATTAAGTAGGGTAATCTAGACCTAGACTGAAACAACTGGGTAAGAACTCTGTTCTTTATACGTGGCCTCGTTGAGGTGACATTTCACACTAATGACGCTATACAAATTAAACAAATTCTAATATTACCTACATACCTTTATGCTATGTAGATAATACCTAAATATAAAGAATCGTTATTAAATCATATATTACAGCTATTGATGGTGTACTGTAAAAAAACACATCTGTTTTTTGCTGCAAACACCCTGGAACGGTAAAGGTAGATTCAGACTGGACGACGTACGTACGCATCGCTACGCCAAACAATGCTTAGCAACCCATACATTTTCTATGAAAATGGCCACAGCCATCGCACGTCGCGATGCGTGTGGCCAATGTGATTCTAAAACATAAATTTTCTTTGAAAATCTATGGTTGCTAAGTAGACCAGATATTGTTAGGCGTAGCGATGCATACGTACGTCGACCCAGTCTGAATCTACGATAAGCTATGGCAACATGAAATACAGATCGCTTCTTCTGATGGAAATTTGTTGGCTGACTTAGCTTTACTTAGACCAGTTAGGAGCTGAATTAAAAAATGAGTCGGGTTTGCCGGTCTCCGGCGTTGCCCAGGCTTCACGAAGAGTTTTTCGAAATCAAATGTCCGTAGTGACCTTTCTCTTGTCTTGAAGATCTAGTTAGCAAAATTTCACGTATCTCGACGTAATGTTGTATATTTGCATAAAAATTAAGCCACCCGCCCGCCAATGTGCCCGCTCGCCATGGATCGCCAATCTTATTTATATAAAGTGGACAGATATCTATAAAAGAGATACATATAGCTTACTTGTTAAAAAATGAAAAACAAAAAAAATATATTAAGTCCAAAAATATCAAAGTTTTGTTAATGTCTGTCTTATATTCTCAAAATTGTAAAAAAGTTAAGAATATAAAAAATGGTAAAAATATTTTTAAATATTTAAGTATTTAAACATATAATTGGTCATAAACTCATCCTGAAAAATGAAAAAGGGGAAAGCAGTGGGGCCAGACAATATTCCAGCCGAATTATGGAAAGAGTGTGGAGAAGTGGGACATAAATGGTTGTGCAACCTGTATAACAAAGTATTGACTGGAGAACCAATGCCAGAAAACTTTAGGAAGAGTTATCTCCTTCCATTTTACAAAAATAAGGGAGACTCTAGGAAGTGCGACAATTATAGAGGGATAAAGCTTATGTCTCACACCATGAAAATTTATGAGAGGATTATAAACACACGAATCAGGAATATTATAAAAATACACGACGATCAATGCGGCTTTGTATCAGGGAAATCAACAATAGATGCTATTCAAACAGTCAGAATCATAGTAGAAAAATATCGAGATGCAAAAAAAGACTTACACGTGGTATTTATAGACTTGGAAAAAGCATTTGACAGGGTTCCCCGAAGCCTGATATGGGCGGCATTGAGATCTCATAACGTACCAGAAAGATATGTGCTCTCCATACAAGATATGTATACAAACGTAGAAACACAAGTAAGATGCACATCTGGGACATCACCAACATTTCCAATTAAAGTGGGGGTACACCAAGGATCTGTCCTCAGCCCACTGCTATTCATAATGGTCATGAATTATCTAACAATCCAAGAAATGAACAACAATATTCTCAAGACTATGCTTTTTGCAGATGATGTAGTACTGATAGCAGATAATCATTGTGACTTACAAAATAGCCTGGAAAGGTGGAGAAAAATCCTAGAGGATAATGGCCTAAAAATTAGCAGGAAAAAGACCGAATATTTGTACTTGCCATTTGAAAACACAAATGCTGTAACTCCTTCGATGCAACTGGATGGAGTAACATTAGCTAACTGTGACACATTTAAGTATCTCGGCTCACTCATCCACAAAGATGGAGGATGTGCAGCAGATGTTAACCACAGAATAGGTGTGGGATGGAGTAAATTTAGATCCGTAACAGGAATCCTGTGTGACACAAAAATGCCTATAAAACTAAAAGGAAAGGTATACCAGACTATTGTTAGACCCGCGATAATGTATGGCTCCGAATGCTGGACCATGTACAACTCCTACACCAGGCAGCTTGAATCAGCAGAAATGCGAATGCTTAGATGGTCGGCAGGAGTGTCACTAAAAGATAAAATTAAAAGTTCACGCATTCGTGGTAGCCTGGGTGTCACAGACATAAACAATAAGCTAGAGGAACGACAGTTGAGATGGTATGGTCACATAAAACGGAGACCACCAGACCACACAGTGAAGCAGGCAATGTCTATGGAGCTTCATCGACAGTCATCCAGAGGAAGACCAAAGAACTCCTGGATGACTCAATGCTCTAAAATTCTAAGTAGAAACGGCCTGGAAGAGAGCGATACCCAGAACCGAAGAAGCTACAACCTGAGAACGAGGAGAGCCGACCCCAACAGCCTACCTAGGCAATGAGTTGGGACAGTGCAAGGAAGAAGAAACTCATCCTTGTCGTATTTGGCTATTTCCCAAACAACTCAATTATGTTTAAATACTTAAATATTTTAAAATATTTTTACCTTTATTTATATCCTTAACTTTTTTACAATTTTGACAATATAAGACAGACATTAACGAAACTTTGATATTTTTGGACTCAATATATTTATTTGTTTTTCACTTTTTAACAAGTAAGTGCGTAAACATAAGTAGGCACTCAAGATTTTGAAATAATAATATTACATAATCTACCTTAGAACATAATAATAAAAAATATATATATTTATGTAATTAGACCAAATAGATATTAATTACATGCCACGTGAGGATTAAGCGCCTATCACAATTTAATTATTAATAACCAACCCGTAACTTGTCATTTTCAGAAAAAATACGTGTACCTACCTACGAAGGAAAGAAAATCAATGTAAGAATTATCATCATCTGGTGACAGAGAACCCATCCAGCCTGAATGTTACATTTTGAACAAAATCATAGGATCTAGAAAGGAAAACCTTTTATTTTCATTCTTTTCAAAATAAGTTCAGGGTTTCTCATTACTGAATAATGACAATATTATTTTACACATCACATGAAATAAAATTAATACATTGTACGCCAAGAGTATAACCATTGTCACAACTGACATTAAACAATCTTAGCGAAAAACCATGATGTGTTTCGAGGACATAAAATAAAGACATTTAAAATGTTGCTTGTTTGTTCTTTTCACGTTTTTGAGAAAAACATTGTTGCTGTTCTTTTGTTACCATTACTTCTAACCACATCCCATTAAATGGCCTTAATGGCAAAACATTCCACTTTCGGAGATCTGAAGACCTTAAATGCTGGAAAGTTTGCTGTTTAGCTGTTTTAATACTTTTATGTGAAACTAAAAAAAATTTGAGTGAAGCATGATTTTAGTTCTCTTTCTTTTATTTGTCACCACGTAGGCCCCTAGGACAGACACCGCCACCATTCAATCTGACAATCTCTCTTAGCAACCGGGTGCGGGTGTGGGAGGGGTATGGAGAGGAAGGAAGGAGGTTGTAAAGAGAGAGAGGGAGTCGCTGGGGGTCGTAACGCCTTAGGCCATACGTTTATTAGTATTTAGACAAAAGGACATAAAATGGATTATAAACAAGACATGTAATTTTACATAAGAAGTGCCTTCAAAGAAAAGTTTAATTTGGCAGCGGCTCTTTACATTAATTAAAGTATTACTTGTGGAGCCGAAAACGCATGTTATGGTAGAATAAAATTACCTAGATTGATGAAAATAAAATAGACGACTTAGAAACGGTGAACGACTTTATGTACTTAGGTTCGTCTCTATGGGCCGGTATATCAGTTGGTCTAAAGCTCGGCTTTGACGGAATGTGGAGCTCATCATGGTTTAACACACACTCCGTATATCAGTCATATTCCTAGAATTGACCAATTTTAAACGTTTAGTCTATGATAATTTTAGTCATTTCTATGCTGAACCAATCTATTTATGTAAGTATCTATGGACTCTATGGTTATTATCAAACAACCAAACGTCAAACGATGTCTAAATCGCCATCACTCGAAGAAAGTTCAAATTCCATGTTGATAGGTAAACTTATTCCTCCAATGTAATTTATTGCGTCCATACGTAGCAGATCGAAACCGAAGCAATGTGAAATCTGACAGATGAGAGATGCGTTTTTGCCAATAGCGCTACAGTGTCTAGCAAAGGAACTATTCTGCGGCTTACCACGCGGCCGATTTCGGCGGTTTAAGTTGAGCGAGGAATGTGCTCCTTAGCAAAGACTGATATACCGACCCTATGACATACATGTGATAAAGGTGGTTGTGAAGCTGAAATGACAAGAAAAATTTGTCCCAGATTTTTATTCATCCCACTTATCTTTTTTAATTAATTAATTCCCAAATCTTCGCTATCTTTCCATTCCTAAAAATACCATTCGCACAGCATCTCCACAGAAGAAGTAGGCTCTGAGGGAAATTATTTTCATAAGGGCCTCCTCTGTGGAGCTAATGTAAACAATATTTGTTTACGTTCGATTATTGTGTTCTTTTTCTTTCACTGTTTCTTCAGATATCTTATATTATAATGCGCCGTTTTGTCATAGAACCAGTCTAAACAATGTTTAAGATAAACATGCAATATGATTTTAGATAGTTATACCTACACATTAAGCTTGCACGTTTGCTGAAGGATTAATATTTCCCAATTAATGGCAAGGGTCGGATTGTCCCAGATTGTCCCCCACCTTATTCTTTATAGGGATGGTTATCCCTGTCTCATCCGAGCGGGGGTTAAAGCTATCTTAGTGGGGTCGCCGGTCGCGTCCCTCAAGGAGAGGGGAAAGGAGAAGGTCCCGCGTGGAAAGACGGGTCGGGAAAGGTGAGAAGCCGCCATATGTAATGAAGTGTGTGGTAACTGGTTCCGAATTGCGCCATTCCTAACATGTTATTAAGTTTAACAAACGTTGCGGAAGAGACACCTACTTTTGAAAAGGAACGTATGTAAGTGAAAATCTCGACAGTTAAAGTACTGTTTCAGATGTACGCTTTCTTGCAAAGTTGAATTATTCAAACTAATGATGGTGGTGAAGTCAAACAAAAGTAAAAAATATATATGTACATATATGTATAAATATGTATGTACATATGTATAAATATATATTACCATTACAGAAAAGTGTAGGTACTTTAGTATAGATTTAATACCAGATTAATCTTTTAACGATTTTTAACTAAAAATGAGATGATATTTGAAAGATGCGTAGCTCATGATGGAAACGACCTAGTGAGCATCTTTCATCTTTTAAATACTCAGTTTCCATAGTATTTTATGGAAAGTTTTTTTATTTAAAGTACCTTCGGTGAATTTTGAAAACATTTTATAATCAATAACTAAATTTTCGTTGTTTGTTTTTGGAGTGTTATGCCGTGTTGTGCTACCTCCTTCTTTAGCCGACGTTATAACTAAATTTATTTTTTTTTTTTTTTTTTATTTAAACGCCCATACGGCTTTTACATACATAAATCAATACATGTTTTGATTAATTACAGTGAAGAGTTAGAAGTGAATAAAATACAGGTAAATAACAGAAAATATTAAGACACAATATTGGTTAGATAAAATATGAGTTGACAAAATGTAGGTAATACAGAATATAAATAAAGTTAAAAAAAAATATAGCATGTTAATATCCTCCAAATCAACAATAATAGGTATTAATAAAAATGCGTAAAATTGGATAATACAAATCTTTGAGTAACTACATTACAAGAGGGGTAAGACTCTCTAGTCGAGAGTCTCGACTAGAGAGTCTTACCCCTCGATCACAGATACCGTCAGTTAAAAACAATAAAATGTAATTACTATATGGTTCATTTTCCCACATTTTATTCATAACTTTTAATGTGCTTTCTTTCGATTCTGCTAACCCTAAATAAATATTATTTAATGTCTGAATAAACTATCTCAGAGAAGCGCTCTGGTAATTTCCCGCTGCTTAAACACACCTCGGAGGAAAGGTAATAAAAGACTTAATCTGCATCAAGTGATAAAAAATGTAATTTCAAATACCTGCCGTATAAAATGCAAGCTTTTCAATTTACCTGCGCTATCTAAATTCTCTGAATACGGAGGACCCTCGTGGTTAATGCAGTAAACGCCTGAGGACACGAGCGCTATTTCACAATCTCAAATAAGTCTTCTAATTTTCTGCAAAATGCGGTGAAAAGAAAGCATTTCTCTGTAAAAATAGTTTAAATTACTTCAAAACACATTGAGTGTTGAGCAGTATTGGAGAGGGTTGATGGAGAAATTAATTACCAATCTTCGCATGATAAAATTCGCAGTGGTTCAGTTTCATTGTTTCAACAACAATTTCCATAATCATGTATCTTATCATATATTCACTTCTGATATTATGACTCCGTCTGGTTTCAATCCTGGGATTGGTTTGCAGCAATTTCCTCTAATCTTCTCTTCCATTCTTCCCTGTATTGTGCGGCTCTTTTGAAGTCTGCATATGATGAGCAGCGCATGTCCACCAGTAGGTCCTCCAGGTACTCTCGGCGTACGTTATTATAGATATTGTCCCCTCGGTCATACCTCCATTATGGCATGCAGGAAGCCTTCTTGTCGTATTATATGGCCGATCCATCTTGCACGCCTTTCGGACAAGGTCCTGAGCTGGTGCCTTCCTCCTTCGATTCTTTGGAGAACCTCCTCATTTGTAATGTGGTCTCTCCAGGATATTCTTAATAGTCTTCTATAGGACCACATCTCAAAAGCCTCTAGTTTCCATTTATCTCTTTTGGATAGCCACCGTGTTTCGCAGCCGTACATCAAGATACTCCATACATAGGTCTTGATGAGGAGTATGTCTAACTAAAACTACGATATTTAATTCATTGTAGATATATCATACTGTATCAGGGACGTATATTTTGTAAATGGAACCATTTGCCGGATAACCAACAACGCTGATGTATGTAGGTCACCACAAGTACTTCGCTACGTTTGGTAGGTGTACCCGGGTGCATGGGGCGAGGTTGGTCTAGGTCTTGGCAGGGGATGCTTTTGCCCACTGAATCAGGTCTGGTTGAGGAAAACCCTTTAAACTCTCTAATTGGACTATCTCGACCCATCGCGGAGGGTTGGATTCATACGCATATCACTCCTGAACACATTGACCTCCAAATTTCTACCTTTTTTATCATACCCTTTTCCTTCCCAGAACTTTATATTCTTCATTTCCCTAAAAGATCCTCACATATATTCAAATATATGTTCTGCTGTCAAAAATGAACTAGAGTTTGTATTTTCAATGTAATACGTGTACACCTTGTGATGATCGTGTGGTGATAGCAGTGTGGTAATTTTAAATTTTTTATATTATAATTTACGATAGCATTGGTAAATATACAAACAAAAATCTATTTACGTAATTTTTTTTCCCTTTTTTTAATTAGAAGTTCCAATATTTTTTCTTAAAATATAAAAAAAAGGATTGCCAAACTCTTTATATTACATACATCATAATCAAAAATATATATTGACAAACTTCCAATGCTGTAGCCGCAGCTGGTTCAAAGATATATGAAATGAAAAGAGTTCGTCGTAAGGCGTAATTAACTCAGGGTGGAAAAAACAACTCCGTTTATTAACAAAGAACTACTAAACTTGCTTGAGACCCAGTCTTCTTTATTAACAAATATTATAGGCCAAAATTGTAGACTACATGATTCAAGAGAGAGTGTGTTGGAACTAACGTTATACTTTCCATAAAATTGAAATTGAATGAACTGCAATTTTATTAAATATGTAACGTATTGAGTTAACATTACTGCAGGGAATTAATTGGATGTGAGCTGCCTGCAGAGAAAATAAAAATAAAAATCTTACTGCTTTCATCCTCGACCATAAGGGATTATTGAAAAACTGAATTGTAATTAACTCATACATTCGCAGGTCGGCGTTGGGACAGATACGAAATTATATAAGAGACTGTAAATAAGAAATCAAAGGTGCTCTGTACATTCTGTTCAATGCTAATGCAATTAAGTTAATCGGAAGTTCATGGAAAAAATGTATAACACCGCATGGTGTCTTAATATGTTTTAAAGATCCGTTTGTTTATAATATTAAAGTGCAAACGTCTAACTAACTTAATGAAGCGCATAGTTTGCACCAAACGACCAACGTTAATGGCTTACTCTAATGATATTTAGCAGCTGTTAGTAATGTAATAATTAGTAGCACAAGTTTTCCCCTTAAGAAATAGAATTTAATTAGACTTACCTGAACGATACCAAGGACGCAACGGGTGCAATTAAATATTCAATACAATAAACATACTAAAGAGGAGAGCGACTTCATTGGAGTAAGCTAGACTAAAGGATATAACTGCCATTCACACTTTTTTTGTTTACATCGTTCAGACGATCATGGGTCAAAAACAAGTTAATGCTAACTAAAGAATTGAAGATTTCAAAACCATAAAGACATTACAGAAAGATAAATATTTTTTAATAAAGATTTCAAAACCATAAAGACATTACAGAAAGATAAATATTTTTTAATAAAGATTTCAAAACCATAAAGACATTACAGAAAGATAAATATTTTTTTAATAAAGATTTCAAAACCATAAAGACATTACAGAAAGATAAATAAAAAAGAGGAGAAAATGTTGAAAGACAGTTTGACTGTGAACAAAATGAACAACACCTGAATGTAAAAAAATTATTCGAACTGCAAGTAAAACTGCAGTGAATGCAGATTTTTTCAACCCTTACTAAAGTGCTTGTGGATAAATGAACACTATAAAAATATAGGTACTTATGAAATACAGTGTGGAAACTGTTCTGGTTGGTGAAAAGCCGACGTTGAATGGCTTAAACATATATTATTATAGACCCAGAATATATTATATGATAATAGTTGAACTGAAATACTGGTGAGCTAACCATAGAAGTGCATACTCACCGATTTAGTAATATGAAAAAATATGCGAGGAACGATTTTTTTTTATTAGTTACAAAAAGTTACATAAATTCCAAATACATTTAATACAGTAATTATTTACATTAGGTTTGTTTAATGTACCTCTTATAAAAAAGCAGGGATTGTGTGTGTGGGGGTGTTATTACATAGATTAGAACTAATTAAATTATTGTAACTATTAGAAGTAAGTACAAATTTCATATCATTTAATAATTTTCCTTCAAATCATAGTTACCCAAAGATACTCAAAACCCATACCAACTATCTACATCTATTTTTGATTCTCTACTCTAGTTCATTAATTTCATCAAAAATAAAATTTCATAGAATGTCGAAATGCATACATTTTTATTTTTTTTTGGATTTTCTTTCTATTTCTCTTTTCTACGTTTATTTAAAAAAAAATATTTACATTCGTAAGCCACTTCTTGTATCAGCCATCAAAACCTGTAATTTTGTTATCAAGCGTAATATCTAAGTAAAAGTTAATACAATAGACAAAACAATAATTACATTTAACAAACTGCACGTTTTGACTGTCCCAACACAGGTAAATTTCCTAGTTTGACAGCCAAATACCATTGTAATACGTAATGTTTAAAAAAAAAAAAAAAATAAACATGTGCCAGGAATTATATCACCACTTACCTACTCATACTTTCGTCACCTACATATGTGACTTGTTTTAAGGTCTAAAATGTGCAACGGTATTCTAAATGTGGAATACATGTAATACAATTTGGGAGGTGAGTATGGGTACCGCCGCCCCGGGAACCATTTATTGGACTATCAACATCTCTGCCACAGGTCGCCTCAAGTGGTTCGCTACGTTTGGTGACTTAGCAGGGTTCATGTGGTTAGGTTTGTCCGGGCTTAGGGGCGGATGCATCTGCCGACCATCTGCGTGGCGGGACGGATCGGGAGAGACTGGTTGAGGGAGACTTTTTGATCTCTCCAGCCGGACCCTCTCTACCCATCGCCTTGCACCGCAGTGGGAGGGATGGCTTCACACGTCCATCACTCCTGGACATATTTATCCCCAGATTCCTACCCACCCCTCAAACCTTTTTTTCTTCTTAGGACTTCCTCTCCTTTCCCTTAAAAAACCCTCCACACAGCATCTTAAAATATGACATAGGCCCTGAGGGAATTTTTCCATCAGGGCCTCCTGTATAGAGCTAATGTAAAAAAAAAAATTAAGTAACGCCAACAGAAAAAAAAAAGGAAAAAGATTTGGAAATAGCTTTCCACAAATGGTTTAACGCTACCCCACTGGGCTAACTGCTAACACCTACAGATATTTCAGTACCTTTTGGTCGTATCATCACTTTTTTGTCGCAATCTTCGATTTGGACAAAAGGGAAAATCTAGGGAGTGAAAAATCGATATCAAACTTAAAATTATTTTTTTCTCAAAACCTTTGACCTTAAGATAAGAACCATGGTATTGCATTGCAACACAGTTTTGGTTTACTGATTTAGTTGGAGATGCAATAGAAGCCTGAGTTTGTTTATTTGTTATATTTGCGGCAATCAATAAACAACCAACAGACAATGCCTAACGAACTTCTGTGGCAACTGTACGTAGCATTTTAATATTATTGGTGGGTCCCTGCACATTAAATCTCCTTTCGTAGATGTGTTTCTCAAATTTCACAAACAATTTAGGCTCCCCAGGAATTGTAGGATTCCGAAAACCTCTTTGTCGAGTCAAGATAAATAGGCACACTCGTAGTGGTGGGCATAGCGGCGCGGCTAGGCAGCGGGGCCTTTGCTTATGTTCCTTAGCGAATGATGGTAATACACGCAATACTTCGGAGGTATGTCCGGATCCTTTCCGATGGCCAGATTACAACAATTCGATGGTTTAGTTTGTGATGTTCTTTTTTTGGGTAAATTTTTAACAATTGAAAATTTGTGTAAATGGTTCCAATTGTGTAAATATGAAGAAATAGTAAAACTTGTAAGACAACACTTGTATTAGGTAGGTAATACAAGATTATTCTCCCGATGTTGGATTTTCAAAACTCAGTGATAAGGAAAAGTGTATCAAATCTACTCACGAGTATATATATAAAATTCTTATTTTCGTTTTTAATACAGCACAAGAGCTCTTAATATCTAGAGCCAGTTCCCCATTTTGCTGACTGCTACCAGCTTTTACTTGTCGCCTTGCGATCTCTTGGCCACGTAGGGCATCAGGACAATTCTATATATATGAAAAAAAGTTTGT
The DNA here is from genome assembly GCA_951813805.1 of Limnephilus auricula. NCBI lineage: Eukaryota > Metazoa > Arthropoda > Insecta > Trichoptera > Limnephilidae > Limnephilus > Limnephilus auricula. The sequence continues at coordinate 15,929,315 of OX638391.1, read as the reverse complement.
ATTTCAATTTTTAAAAGTTTTTGAAGTAAATACTTCTTTAATCACGCTTGACTTGAGGTGTAAACTGGCGAATGTGGCTCAATGTAGATGCAAGAGAGAGCAGTGCGCGCGAACATTTTGTTTCTCTCTTCCTCTCGTAGCCAGTGCATGAAATATTTCAGTCAGTATTTTGAAATACCAGTGACGCCCCAAACGTGGACGTCAATGAGCACGGCTTGATCGGGTGAGGCGAATGATAATAAATTGAAATGAATATTTGTAGAAAATTGATATATGTATACACATGTGTATATTTTATACATACAAACATATGTATGGACGTACATATGGATGGAGCTAAAAAAGTAATTACTTTATTCGTGTGGTCTAAACACACTCGTTTTTTTTTTAAGATTTTTAGTTTTACGCGTACTTTCTTGAATGAAAATGAATAATTTTGATCAGAAAAAAAATTTATACATTTATATCAAGCCTTTGATAATATGTTTTTTCAGTTAATCAGCGTAAAAAAATGGGAATAAATGAATTTATTACTGATTGCATGGTAATATTTTACCAAAGAATTCATACAAAATTCTATTATTCTTTTCTATTTCTGAGTACCTACTTTTGCGTGTACCTAGTGTATATACACTATTTATGTAATATATGTATTTTTTATGTAGTAATATAATATAATAGTCATATGTACATACATATTATTGCTGTTTTTTCTGGAGACCATCCACACAGCCAATGATGTCTCTAAAGGAAATGATTAACGACATGAAGTTGAACGAAACGTCATCATCACTGTTTATTTTCCATTTGACAAAGGTTTAATGGAAAAAAAGAGGAAATATTTTTTGCAATAACAATATTACTATTAACAGTTTGAAAAATAAGCAAACCTTTTTTTTGCGCGGAAAATAAATTACGCGAGAAGACTTCAAATCAGTAGTATAGTATAGGTCCAACCATTTATGTTCACTATTTCAAAGAAAGACCCTCCACACAGCATCACCAAAGATTTCACTCCTTTAATATAAAAATTTAATTAAATTATCATTGTCTACATCTTTACCATTTAAAATATATATTTTGATAGATAGAACATTTTAAACAGTGTTGATCATCAGGATAGTAAATGTATGGTCATCACACAAATAATTACACATCTACACTAATGATTGACACTGTAATATCAATGAATAATAATATCTGACACGAAACGTTGGCTTAAGAAGATGGCAACGCAATATGGCATAATACCCCAAAAATAAATCACTTTAATAAATTATTACTAACATATAAATAAATGAATACATAAATCAATTGTTTTACTTTTACACATATTATTATGCTATTCCGGCTTTTGACATGAATAGGGTTGATATCCGTCTCGATAACAGTACTGTCACCGTTATCGACGCCGTTATCAGACCCACTGTCCCGACAAAATCTGAAATGTCCCGAAAAACCTGTATTGTATCGATTAAACCAGCACAATGCAACAGTGCTGTTCACTAACGAAAACTTTCTGCGTCAGTGCTGACTACCAATTTTGCCGTCCGTCCTTAGCTATCTCTATCTGTACTACGCGACCTTTATTTTTCTTCGTTTCTCTAGTAAGTACCTACCTACTTCGTTCTCTAGCATTTACCCTTTCGCTCATCAAAAATATTACATATTTCAATTTATAGTGGTTAGCTAAGAACTTTTACCTGATTTACCTCATTATTTTTTTAAGTAAAACTTATTTACGCACGCTTGACTTTGGGAGTAAGCTGGCGAATGCGTTACGAAAAGTGTGATCGGGTGAGGCGAATGATAATAAATTTAAAGAAACATTTGTAGAAAATTAATATGCATATGTATATAGATGGATCTAAAGAAGTGTTACTTTAGTCGTGTGGTACACACTCGTTTTTTGGCATAGTATCACTCCTCATACTCCTTCACATTCCCGACGATATCCTAGCCAATTATGGCAACTTTAGACGTGACCTATGGCATACCCAACTTCTTCTATACTTAACTTCCACGTCATACATTCTCCTTAATCTTTTTTTTCTGCGTTCATCCGTTCTAACGCCGAAACCATTTTAGATATTCACGGAGTATGTAATATTATCTTATTAAGGTGTGTGGTAGTCAACACAGTATGATGAATAAATGACACATCTTTTCAAGAATTAATGCATTTACTGACTGATTTATGGTGATGGGTTAGTATCAGCGGCGGTTTTCTCTAAAGTGCGGTTGTGCGGTGAACCCCCATTAAAAAGATGATAAAATAAAAAAAAATCTTGTTGTATAATAATATAAGCGCATCACAGATAGCTCGACATTAAAATTCCGTCTTTAAAACTCGCGCCACCAAAAAATACGGTACCTATCTCTTCCCATTTTGTGCGCGTTGCGATCCGCACACATTTGTCCATACGAAAAAATCATAGCCGATACGAATCGCTGTGCCGGTAGAATGGACAAAACTACGCAGCTTGGTGCGCTGATCACGAGTCAAGATCTCACGTGACCTCCGAACTTTGACGAGTCTCGCCGAAACGAAGCCCGAGATTGTCGCAGCATGACCGGCTGACGGTCGACTTTTGCACCGACGGATGCAAGTTAAATGTTATATATTATGGTATTTAACTTTGTAGTCATATTTGTACATTTTTATTTTCTTGTTTGTGCATTTCTCCAACCGTTTACTAATGGAATTTGTAAATCTAATATAGAAGTGGACCGATTTTGACTTCTGTTTTCGTATTTTTTTTTATAGATAAGTCTTTATATCCCTTATCTTCGTATTCTACATTCTACGCAATTTTTCTTATTGAAAAAAACAATCATAATTAGCATCGTACATTGAGTGTTGTAAAAACCATTAAACAATTTAAATCCTCTAAAACTTTTTTTGGTCGTTTAATAATTGTGTCGAGAAGTATCAAGTTATTTAAAAACAATAGTACCTATTTAGGTACCCCTCCACTAACTTTATTTAATTTGTATGAAAAGAATAAATTTTGATTAGACAATATTTCTTCTCTTGAATTTCTGAACCCCCCGTTAAAAAGACCACGAACCGCCACTGGTTAGTAGATATACAGACAATCTATAGACTTGGAAGCTAGGAGTGACGTAATTGTCACAAAATGTCCCATAACATTAAGCTTATTTTTTTTCACATTTCCACTTTTCAACACAGTCATACAAAGTTTTACTACACATAATATCCAAAGCATTTAATCTACTTTCTTATTTCATCTGCCAGTTCCATGTTTCTCTCCCACGTATCAATATTGGTATTGGAACCGACAATGGTAATAAAGTTTATAATATTAAACCGGCCTGAGCTGGCATTCTGTCAGTTGCTAAACTTGTAAGGTATGTCAAAGGACTAGAAAATGGTTGATTATTACAATGGAATAAACATCCCGTTAATTGTTAGTATCTCGATGAAGTGACGCAATACATTTATTTGTATCTGCAAGAGACATAACAGATATTCAGTATTAATTTTATAAGGGCTTGAACATGAGTGAACAAAATATTACTTATACATCTTCATTAACCTTGGTCCCCTCTTATTTAATATTTTTATGAATGATGTTAACAAAACTATCCGCAACTCTCAGTTGTACCTATATGCGGACGACCAAAAGATTGTCAAGATCATTAAGTCTGAGATGGATTGTATAGAGCTCCAGAATGACCTGGACTCTCTGATTAATGTGTATTGTCTAGAAAATCGCCTCCTTTTAAATGCAGATAAATGTTGCGTCATTTCTTATCCTAGAAAGAAACATATAGTATTGTATCCATACACAATTAAGAACAATATTTTAAACAGGGTTAATGTAGTAAGGGATCTTGGAGTTCTATTAGACAGTAAGCTTCTTTTTCAATCTCACGTCGAGTATATCACGTCAAAGGCTTTGAAAATGTTGGGATTTATACTTAGAGTAAGTTCAGTTTTCAAAAATCCACAAACATTTAAAATTCTCTACATGTCCTATGTCAGAAGCCACCTAGAGTACGCTTCAACTGTGTGGAACCCCCATTGTTCTGTATAAAACAAATCTAGAAAGAGTTCAGAAAAAGTTTATCAAATATGTCTCTTTTACCTTGATTGAATTACATTGAAAATGTATTTATAGGAATAAGCTGTAGCACATTTAATAGATTATGCCCAAATATCGATGTGTTTAACACGAACCTTGCCAAATTCACAACATTCATAAAAAAATGACATTCCATCGAATGCCGTATGTTTAACCAAAAACTTGATTTCATTGGTTTCTTTTTTTATCAATTCCTCACATTTTCTCTTTTACTTTTAGTAGTTTGTATTTTAATGAAATCTTTTCCTCAAAGATATTATTGATATCCATTCAAATTTTAGTGTAAACCTTAGAAATATGTATATCATAAAACACTTTGTAAATTGAAGATGCACTTAATCAGAATTGTTTGTATTAGGTATATTGTTGCATTTTTTTTATTTATTATGTTCCTGCATCTAAATGTCGTTATTTTATTGGTCTATGACATAAACATACTTCATACTTCACTATCATATATAAATGTATAGACTGTTTATAACGCAAATAAATAAAATTAAATTAAATTAAAATGTCCACATCGACACACGATTTGGTATGTATTGAGTGAGGTGGGTGGGTGGGTGAGAAATCAATTTATTATAGGTATCATAGATAACTAGCAGAAATTTCGGGACGAAATAATAAAAAAAAACACTTACGTAAAAATAATCAATAAAAAATTGTTGGGCGTGACCCTTGCTAACTCACTTCACCATCTTAAAAAAATAAAATTGTGGTTTGATTATTTTTGTCACCCCGAAGATGGTGGCCTATTTTTGTTATCCATTATGGGTCCGACAAACACAGCAGTAAAAGCGCTAGCGTTATTTGACTTGCCCTACTTCAGCATATCGCTAGGCATACATTTCTATGTACGGCAACCGATCTGCCGAAATACACCAAATCAAATTACGCTAGCGCTTTTATAGCTGTGTCTGTCGGCTCCATTAAGAAAAGATTTGCCAGTCAATGAGAACACTATTTTGAATTTAAGCATTTCATCTTTTGGTTTTGAAACATGTTGATAATTTTGATTAAATAAGTGGTGTATAGAAAGTGATTTGTTTTCATTTAATTAAACCTTTAATTTATTTGTCCTTGAAATCGACCGACTTAAATTTTTAATTATCCAAATACATTACAAACGACAATTAAATGGTGTAGAAGGAAAAAATATCCACCCGCGGAACATACATGTAAAATTTAAAACTAAGCCATTTTAAAATGTAAAATTTTTTGATAATATCTCTGTAAATGTTTCAAAACCTGAGTTAAGTTGTGTTATGCTGAAAATTTCAGTGACAGTTGACGGTAACATAGTTAACGTCCAACATGAAGTTACATACGAATTAGAAAACTGGCTTCATACCTTGGTTTCTAGCGGTGGATATTTGAAACTTTTTGTTATCTCTGTTGATCTAACGAAATACCGAGAAATTTATATAGAGAGGGAGAAATTTCATTAGTTATCATCAAAATAATAATGTTTCTACTGAACAAATTATTGTTCATATTTGTTATGTATTGATATGTTGGTATTCTCTTGTCATTTATATCGTTATGTTGGTAGCCCACAAGCGGCACTTGGAGAATAACCTGGAATGTATCGGAGTGTCAATAAACGTCATAATAAGTCAACCGTTTTCTTATTGATTGCAAATCCCAGATATTATAATTGGCGACGAGATAAATCGGATAAGTTAAATAAAAAACGAGTGCAATATGTCCAGTGTAAAACAGTGATTTCGTCTTTGAAAAAACAACCAGTTTCAAAATGTCTAACAATAGCTTGCCCGTGCCTCAATTCGAAGCGCAATATGAAACTTTCGCAATGTTTTTGGAACGAGTTCATATTTATTTAAAAATTATTAATATCACGGACAAAGAAAAAATTGGATATCTTTGTATGATTATCGGTGCGGAAAAGTATAAAATTTTAAAAGAAACAGTTCATCCGAAAAACATTGAAGAGTTAACCTATAACGAGGTTGTAACAACACTACAAAATAAATATGAAGAAAAAACATGTGCAATCGCCCAAAGATACAAATTTTATAATCGTCAACAACAGTCTACCGAAGGAATTGATGAATACATTTCAGAAATAAAAAGTCTGTCTATATCGTGTAATTTTGGAGCATTTTTGGATGAAGCCTTGAGAGATAAATTGGTGTGCGGTATAAAAAATGAAGCCGTGACTATAAGATTACTATCTGAAGATGAGTCACTGACTTTTGAAAAAGCAAAAAAAAATATCAAGAATATGGAGACAGTAAGTAATAGTTCAGCTGAAATAATGCACAAAGAGGATCATTCAGTTTTGAAAGTGAAAACGTCACGTCAAGGAAGTTTAAGTCCAACTCGGAGAAGTCAACACGGACCAAGGAATTCAAGGTCATCGAGTCGTCCGTCATCTCCATCACATTCAAGTTCCAGAAAAAGATGCGAGAGGTGTTTTTTAAATCATCAACCAGAGTCATGTCCGTCAAGAAAGTGGAAATGTTACAAGTGTAATACGTACGAGCATACGTCAAAATTTTGTTCTAGTAAAAAATCGGTTATTAATCATGTAAAATGTGTGAATAATATAAATGTTTTAAATATGTCCGTGTCTGAAACAGCGAACATTGATTTGTTTTTAAACGGTATAAAAATATCTTTTATGATTGACACAGGAAGTTCATCGACCTTAATAAGTCACAAAATGTATATAAAATTTTTCAAAACTTGTAAATTAAGTCAGTTCTATGGTAATTTGTTTACAGCAAATAGTCAAAATTTATATTGTTTTGGATTTTTTATGACAAAAGTAAGTATTAATGTTGATTCTAATTTTATCATGGATTTACCAGTGTTGGTTGTTAAAAATCTATCGTCTGATGCTATTCTTGGTAGAAATTGGTTAAGTGTGTTGAATCCGTCTTGGGAAAATACTATTATAAATTCTTTCATGTCAAATATTGATAATGATAATACTGTAAATTCATTGTCTGTTAGTGGGAAAAATAAATCAAATATTGTCGAAAAATTGTCACAAAATTTTTTTAATTCTTTTTCAAAAACAAATAATGAGTTACCAATTAAGGAGTTTTCTGTAAATTTAAGTTTAAAAAATAATTCAACTCCTGTTTTTCACAAAGCATATGAGGTCCCTTATGCACTTCGCGCAGAAGTATGCGAAGAACTAGATCGTTTGGAAAGCGAAGGCATAATTTCTAAAGTTAAATACAGTAGTTGGTCTTCTCCGATAGTCTGTGTACCAAAACAAAATGGAAAAATACGTTTATGTGCAGATTTAAAATCAACAGTTAATCCACAATTAAGAATTGATCAGTATCATATACCATGTCCAGAGGATATTTTTAATAAATTTTCAGGTTGTCAAGTATTTTGTAAATTAGACTTAACAAATGCATATTTACAGTTGTCCGTGTCAGATTCTAGTAAAGAATTACTTACAATTAATACATGTAATGGTTTATATGTTTACAATCGTTTACCATTTGGGTTGTCATCGGCTCCGGCCACATTTCAAATGGTCATTGATACAGTCTTGAGGGGCATAAAAAACTGTGCTGCATACATTGATGATATTTGTGTAGGTGGTAAAGATGAAACAGAGTGTTCTAATATTTTAGATGAGGTTTTGTCAAAGTTGAATGACTTTAATATAAAAATTAATGTGTCAAAGAGTGAATTTTTTGTGTCTTCTTTTGAATTTTTAGGTTTTACCTTCTCAGGTCAAGGCAAAAGCCCGTCTTTGTCAAAAGTTGAGAAAATTAAGTCTACTGGGTGTCCAGAAAATGTCACTCAACTAAAATCATATCTGTCAATTTTCGTTGTTTGTTTTTGGGGTGTTATGCCGTGTTGTGCTACCTCCTTCTTTAGCCGACGTTTCGGACAGCGTTGCAGTGTCCATCATCAGGGCAGATCCGGCAGATCCGTCGATGTTAATCTGCCGGATCTGCCCTGATGATGGACACTGCAACGCTGTCCGAAACGTCGGCTAAAGAAGGAGGTAGCACAACACGGCATAACACCCCAAAAACAAACAACGAAAATGCTTTTGGCCGTGAAAATCTAAAAACGTATCATATCTGTCAATGTTGAATTTTTATAGGAATTTTATTCTTATGTGTCCTACTGTGCTAGAACCACTCCATAAGTTATTAAGAAAAAATGTAAAATAGTGTTGGTCTGACGAATGCGAAAAAGCATTTATAAATAGTAAGTCTCTCTTGTCTGATAAAACTTTGTTAGTTTTATTTGATCCGTCAAAACCATTGTGTCTTACAGTCGATTCCAGTGCATATGGTGTCGGATGTGTCTTAAGTCATGTTGTAAAGAATCAGGAATTTCCTATAGCTTTTGAGTCTGCGACGTTAAATTCGGCTCAAAGAAATTATAGCCAATTGCACAAAGAAGCCCTTGCGATTATCTTTGTAATCAAGAAATTTCATAAATATTTAATTGGTCGTCCTTTTACGATATATACTGATCATGCACCATTGTTGTCTTTATTTGCCGAAAATAAAAAAGTCCCGGTTTTAGCAGCATCACGTCTCATAAGATGGTCTATAATATTGTCCGCGTACAATTATAAATTAGTTTTTAAAAAAGGACTGAAAATTCCTCAAGCTGATGTTATGTCACGGTTGCCAAGTGAACAACAATGTAATATAGAGGAATGTAATTTTTTATATATGTCAACACCCTTAATTCCATTTTCAGAAGTTGAAAGTCATTCTATAAAAGATGAAATATTATGTAAAGTCATTAAGTATGTTTCAATCGGTTGGATTGAAACCTTGTCAAGTCCAGAAATAAAGAAATATTTCAAGTTCAGAAATTTACTGTCGGTCAAAGGAAAATGTCTTTTATTTGGTGACAGAATTGTAATACCAGAGTCTCTAAAGTCTAAAGTCCTTAATCTAATACATTATGGTCATCCTGGTATAGTCAGATCAAAAATTCTAGCTCGTTCTTATGTTTGGTGGTTACGTATGAATCAAGATATTGAAGATATAATTTCTAGATGTGAAATGTGTCAGTCTGTACAAAATGCTAATAAAAATGTACGTCATAATTGGCCTATTGCTGAAAGTCCATGGGAAAGAGTGCATTTGGATTTTTTTGATTTAAAAGGTTCCAAATACCTATTAGTTTGCGATTCATATTCAAAGTGGGTAGAATGCTTTTATATGAAAAATACTAAATATTCGGATTTGTTATCAAAATTAGGTGAAGTTTTTTCCAGATTTGCGTTTCCGAAAACCATTGTTTGTGATAACGGTCCTCCGTTTTCATGTAAAGAATTTTCTATTTTTTGTAAAGAAAAATCTATTAAATTATTATTTTCTCCACCTTATAATCCTGAGTCAAATGGATTAGCTGAACGATCTGTTCAAACATTCAAAAAGATTTTAATTAAATTTATGTTTTCAAAAAATTCTAAATATTTGTCACCAGCTCAACGTTTAACAGATTGTTTGTATACTTATCGTTCCACTCCTACTTCTGTCACGGGTGTGTCTCCTATGGCTAAAATATTTTCGTATGAGCCACGTACACCACTACACATTTTGTCAGAAGAAAATCATGTAAATAAAAGTAAGGAATCACAAAAGGTCACACAATCGAGGAAAAATGCCATAAAAGAGTATAAGGAAAATGATAGTGTTTTAGTCTACTTAAGACATCTAAAAAGTCCGATGAAATGGGTTCAGGGAATAATTGTACAAAAATTAAGTCCATGGGTATATTTAATTAAATTAATGGGAGGAGAAATAAAAAAGGTTCATGTTAACCAGATAAAAAAAAGTTGTTTAAAGTTTAAATCTAATTATGAAAATCCCGAAAAATGGTTCGACTTGGGAAGCCAAGAAAATAAACATGATAGTGAACCTGAACCCAGCACAAAAAATGATGTTATTACTAGGTCTGGCAGAGTGGTGAAACCCCCTGTCAGATTTAGTCATAGTGATTATGTTTAAGTTGTGTCATTGTGATTAAGTTAAAAAAAATGAAAGGAGGAAAGGATGTTATGTATTGATATGTTGGTATTCTCTTGTCATTTATATCGTTATGTTGGTAGCCCACAAGCGGCACTTGGAGAATAACCTGGAATGTATCGGAGTGTCAATAAACGTCATAATAAGTCAACCGTTTTCTTATTGATTGCAAATCCCAGATATTATAATATTCATAGTATCAAAATATTTAGATGACAATATTTTTGGACTTTTTATTGATTTGTGTACAGAGCTCCTAAACACGAGTTTACTGACTAGCAAAAATATATTGGATTACCTATAGATATTTTATTTATATATTATTATCATTATTAAGAGTTGGTTTGAATGTCACAATGAAATATGAAAAGGTCATTACATTCGAAGCCTTATAACGATTACGATTACTTATATTAATAGTAACCTTTCAAGTAGTTGAAAGAAATCAACTACACCTCAAATTAAGGATGCCGTAGTCTATTAGAGAGAATTGTGCTGTATTGACATAAAAAAATATTCTGAATTAAAAATTAATACCTTGTTATAAATATTCTATGTTTCCGTAGTAGCACAGTGTTGGGTTCAATACCTGGCTTAAAGCATAAATGTGATGAAAGAAGAAGTGCTATATTTCTCTGATCTGATTTTCATAGATAAGTAGGTACTTCGAACCCCCAATCCCGAAATGTGTTCAGATTTTTGGTAATTATTTTCAACTGGTAACGAAATTTTTTTATCAATATTTAAGAAACATTGCCGCGACTGCCAAATGTAATTTGTCAATTTTTTTATTTGTCAATTTAAAAAACAACAGTTTCACAACCGTGTATGCATTTTTTGTTTGGTAGTAACCATAAGTAAGTAGTAGGTTAGTATTAATATATATAATAATATATTATATTAATAGCAAAACATCCATAAAAAAATATATATTTGGAAACAAAACAGTAAGAAAACTATACGAATACAATATAATGTTTTCTTATATACAAAAAAAATAATAAACTCATAATACATAGAATCACAGAATTCATTAAAACGTCCCAAGTACACAAACATTTTACACGACAACACAATAACATACATTTAAACACCATCTACACTAACTATGGTAAACAATCCATTGGTTACGAGGGACAACATTAAAAACGAGTTTACTTTAGCAAACCTTCTTTAGCTCCATCTACATATATATATATATATATATATATATATATTATATATGAAGACCCCAAGGCAAGAAGTTGTTAACTTACATTATTATATTATATATATATATATTTATATATTATATATTTATATATATATATACATATATATATTTATATGTATAATATATACATTTATATACATATACATGTATTAATTTTCTACAAATATTTACTTAAATTTATTATCGTTCGCCTCGCCCGATCACACTTTTTGTAACGCTCTCGTCACGCATTCGCCAGCTTACTCCCCAAGTCAAGCGTGCGTAAAGAAGTTTTACTTCAAAAATCATTAATTTTTTTTCTTAATCAACAAAATAGTATCTACAGAGTAATGTAAAATGTATTTAGTTCAAAATCACGTAAAATTTATTTCTAGTCAAATAAGTGAAAATTTTATTTTCTTCTTTCTGGAATAAAAACATTAAAAAAATCACCTTCAAATACGTTAATTTAAGTGAGCGGGACCTGAATATTGAATATTCTCTCCAAGTAGTACAATAACATTCGCAAATTATGTTTCTGGGTAAAAAACGCTGAGCGACGTTTATCGGCATTTCATTATGAGTCCTTATTGAAAAGGCAATCACAACCGGTTGACTAGTTGACAGATAAAGTTAGCGGAAAGCGCTTTCTATTGTTCAATATTTTTTCCAGAAACCCATCTTCTTTTCGAATTACATTACGAGCTGCCAATAGCAGACGACAATTCAGAAATGTAGGAGCGACGTATACCGGAAAAAATCAGGCTCAAAATACCGACGTTTTCGAAACGAACGAAATGAACTCAATTATTATCACGGGCACAATGGGCGAGGACGACCCGTTGAGATTTCTAGCGAATAGCCCATTAGCGGGTGTGCTCTTACCTTCTTAACAATACTGGCGGGAATGGATGCTACGTGTTCGGAACAGATAATTCCCACACTTGATTGTACCTACCAATGTTAACCTGCACAGCACACCTTTACCTTGCCGTCCATATATCCGCACACTATACAATAGGGTGGATCACTTTTGTATGAAAAAATTTTTTTTTTCGAAATTCAAAATGGTATACCAGGGAAAAGTTGCTTTATGTAATTGTTAATAAAACTATTCAATTTGAAAGTTCTAGCTCAACAGCTTGAGCTCCCGCCATAGACTTGAAATTTTATTTTTTAAGTTTTAATAGACGTTTTGTATTATACACCCTATAAACAAAATAATAAATAAATATAATGTGTTATGCATTAAATGATAAAATAAAAGTAGATTTTAATTAATAAAATCATTTATTTCTAATGAAAACACAGGTTCAGAAAGTTATGCTGGTATGAAGAGCATCATTTTTTATAACAAAAATCCTTTTTCGTCTCAAACTTTGGCATGAGCTTTCGAGATGCTAATTTAGATTTTATGTATCATTCTCGTCTTTTTTTGTCGCATACACTTAGAGCTGCTTGTGTCACAACTTTTACAGATCTTTCTACAGCCTGGGTGTGACAAGGCTGTCTCATAAACTCCAGCACTGTATCTTCTCCATTTTCAATAAGCTCTTGAAACTTCTCATCGAAAATATTCATCAGTATTGGGGGTTCGTATATATTTGGTTGCCAGTCAATCATGTCTATGTAGGAACGTGCATTTACATCCACTTTTTGGCACATCAAACACGTGCGAAACACAATTTTTATTAACTCGACGAGCCTTTAAAATGAGTCTTGCAGCGAGTTCTCTAATGTGCTAACGTGAATCTGTTATCATACTCAACAACAAGTTTTCTGGATGAGCAAAGTAACTGTTTTGAATTATAACAGGGTCCACCATCGCTAACAACTCGTTGGACAAATATCTAGTGCTGTTAATGAGCTTCCATAAATGATTTGACCCATATTTGGAGGATGAATGTGTTTTGATAGCAAACCAGACAGGAGCGTACGATTTTACGACAAACGTTGCTAAAGTCAAAAGATTTTGTTGTGGATTTTCCGTAGAAATGTACGAACGCAGTATGCGATTAGCTCTTGTCAACCAGCGGGCATGGGATAGTTTACCTGGCCTTCTCTATGATAATTCAGGAGAGCAGGATCCATTTATGACAGTAGTAGTAATTTCATGAAAATATTTCTGGTCTGTACTGAGATCTGTGGATATTTTTGGAGGTAGTTCACCTTCTATCTTCTCAAAGTTGGCCAACGGCAGCGTCTCGAATATCTCTAATGCTTTACCAATTTGACCTGCAAATGATTTAGATCCTGCAGTAGGGCCATCCAAATAGGTAAAAAAATACCTCAATGGTAAATCATTGGCCTGTAAGAGACAAATTATCCATTGCAATGGTCAAGATAGTCTGTTTTCCAAAAGACGAATCACGCCTCCCACTTTCCCTGTATCTGTGTTTATTCCATCACAGCCAACAGCAATTAAACCCTCCAGTGATATCTTTTCGGTCGTTGAAATGCTGTGGATAGCTTTTTCAGTATTTCTTGCACTGCCCGATGTTGGAACTACATACCCAATATGAACAGAACCTGGTTCTTTTATAATCGAAATATGTTCCTCTTGTACAATCACTCTAAACCTCTTCGATCCTTTTAAAACAGTTTTAGCCGTCTTGTCTTTCCTTCCATCGAAATATAATGCAGAAACTTCTGTCACTCTTTCTTCGGTTAAAATTTGGTCGCGTACTTTCTGTCTTATTCTTCTTAGTTTCATCCTATCTACGACGTTAGTCGACTGCGCCCCAGAGTCAGCATCAGAAGCAGAACATAAAACAGATGACACGATAGCTGCTGCAGTTTGGTCAGATACTTGTATCTATCGCATACAGTCGTCAAAGTGAAGACTGGCATCTGTGAGCTTTATAGGCTTATGAGTCGATGTGTCAGCGTTGACAAGACCATCTGCGGCCGATGAACAAGAAGGAAGGTCGGCATTAGAACTAACTTCAGATCTATTTAGCCGATATGAAGTAGAGGGAATTTCTTCAATTCGTGTCTTTGAGTTATGCCTGATTTCTTGTTTTGGAGTACGTATTATTCTATTCAGCAATTTTTAAATCTGGATAATATCTATTCTTCCTAAAGCCATTAGTCTGTTAGTACGTTGGTCTTCTAAAAACATTTCTTCCTCTTTTGGCACTTTTTCTCTCTCAAACAAGTACAGCTTACAAATTCTTTACATTTGCATGCAGCTATGTCAAAAAGCTTTCTACTTTGTACTCTGAACTCTTCTAACTTTTTTTCCTTAAGTTTCTTCAAAAACTTTTTCAAATTATTACACTTTGACTTGTAAAAGTCATGTTAAATTACTTAAAAAACGTTTATCAATAAGTACTCGTGAATATAATTGATGGGCAACATCAATTCACCTTGAGACAATTATCGACACTAGTTTAAACAAAACACTGCATTTCGTAGATTTTCACGTGCCACTCCCTGCTTTGTCTCGCACTTTGCTTCTTTGTCACCGCGCCAAAGTATATAAAAATAATGAAATATTTAATTGCAACAGCTAGTTAACTATATTTGAATATGTTATTAAATAAAATAAATCTATTTTAATAAATTCTGTACTATTTTGTAGGCCGCGCAAATAGCCCCTAAACTGTCGTTTTTGTAAATGTTTGTTGTCTTGGCGGGGGCTTTTATCGTTGTCTGATAATTTTTATATTTTTTATTGAGTTAATTGATGGCAATTGGCAACTTAATACAACTATTCCAAATCAAAATTCGAAAAAAAAAATTTCGTTCCGCCCTACTATACAAACACCTCTCAACAGAGGAATAAAGAATTATTTCTTCAATCTTCGCAAAATTACTTTGTGGCATCATTTTAATTAAATGAAACAAATTACTTTGTGTAAACCACTGTATAATCACGCATGTTTTAATATCTACATGTTCATAAACCGATGGTTTATTCATCAGGAAAATAACATGAATGTTTGTTATTATTTTTATTTTCATGTTGTTATCCAGACAAAGAAGCCATCGGTTTTGAAACATCTAGATATTGTAACATCTGATTATATAGTGGTTTACACAAAGTAATTTGTTTCATTTAAACAAAGAATCACCATAATCGTTCAACTTTATATTATTATGTTCGGCTGACGATCAATATTATTTATTATTCAGTAGCGTGCAAATATTTTGCACGTTTTTCCGAAATAATTACATTACGTTGTTTTTCTTTCGGTCGTAGAAAATCATTTTTAATTCATGCAACTCTGTATAGAGTTATTACCAATGTTAATTAGAATACTATCTCGTAAAAGTTAATTAAAACTACTATATTTTATATTTTACTAAATCGATTCCATTTATAAATAGTTTATGGCACAAAATACAAATGCTTTTTCCCTTTTATTGTTCCTATATACATGATGAGTTTTATACATACTACACTAAAGTATAGACTGTAATACGGTTTATTTAAAATACTTTAAAGTAAATGAGAAGGATTCCTGTACACATCACTTATTTACTCAAAATTATAAACATATTTCGAAACCAATGCAATGGTTACCCTGAGTATGTAATGAAAAACAAACCAAAATGACATTAGAAAAATAAATCACGGATTCAATAACAAACTGACGAAGAAACCATCGGTTTCGAAATATGTTGACAATTTTGATTCTGTGAAAGTGATTCATTTTAACTAAATTAATAATGACTCCACAAAATGTATGCGATTATTGAAGAATTATTGATCAAAAATATTAGTTTTTCAAAAGAAGCAAACACATTGTGACTTGACATTTTAAATAAATGAAAAGAAAATACTTTGTTTTAAGTCACTTTATGTTTATTTTTCGTCTACCGGTTTCGGTACCTCCGTACCATCATCAGGACTGTTACAAAAATAATGTCTAAAAATACATAAGTACACATATATATAACATAACATTGTGAACGAAAGGGACAGTTTAAGTATGTTCCCCGTGTCTTCACTTATCCCCCATTCCCCTCCTCCCTCCAACAACTGATGCTCTGTCCCACTCTAGTATACTGTCCCTTTCGTTCACAACATTATGTATATGTATGTGTACTTATGTATTTTTAGACATTATTTTTGTAACAGTCCTGATGATGGTACGGAGGTACCGAAACCGGTAGACGAAAAATAAAAATAAAGTGACTTAAAACAAAGTATTTTCTTTTCATTTATTTAAAAATATTAGTGTAAATGTTCAATCAAGGCTTTACCAGATTTTTGTCACCTTCTATATCTAACTATTTTTTCATGGTTGATTTGTGTATCCCAATAATAAAATCAAATATAGAAGTATACCAACATGCTTACTAAGTTTTTTTAATTTGGGGATTGTGAAGTAGATACAATTGTATTAAATAATCATTTAACAAAATGTTACACATATTATGTTCCTCTGAGAAAAACCTATTTTACCGAGATCTCGGAATCAAACCCGACCACATGCAACGTGCTACCGCGTTTTTTTACTTAGTGTATTACAATAATATTATAATAGTATATTGTAACATGATAACAATAATATTATGTAGCCATATAATAAAACAAAACCTTTACCCATCATCCACATGTTATAAGGAGTACCTATTTTATCAAATATTTGATCAAGACAATCCGAGCGTATAGGACGATAATTCAGGGATGACCTTAAATGCTTTGGTTCGTATTGACAGGCCGATTTTGATAGGGGTAGATCAACCCTTGTATGGTTTGATATTTCCAGTCCAGTTCTCACGTTTCCTCCAAAATACAGATATGTTTGTTGGGCAGGTACCTGGTATACGTCCCATATTCATTTCCCATTTTCCAAGACCCATTACGTTTTCTAACGAAGGTACCTACAAATATGTATATTATACTGAAAATGATCTGAAAAATTTACCATTAATTTTTATCAAAATTGAGCTGCATTGGGAATTTACATATTATAATACAATATATGCATGAACATATCATTTTTTAATATTCGTTATTTATTTGTCCCTGTCCATAATACCTTGTAGGTACATTATTAATCTACACATCTATTATCCATAGATCTTTTAGTTAAGCACTTCTGGAAACTTTCTAAATGTTTGACAAATATCCTGAAATAACATTTTCTGAGAAGTTGCATGAACCCGGAGCACAAAATATGTATAATTAATAATATTATTACATCACAACTTAAGTTTAAATATAATAATGGCTTTCTTTAATTAATACTTCCTGTACAAAACTTTGTTGCAATTTTGTTTCCTATTTTTATAAAAATTTCTAAGTAAGAAAATAAACAAAATATGTTCTGTAGGTGTCTTCTATTAAATTAATGTCTATTTTTAAATTCCCCATGGAAAATATTTTTATTTTTTTATCTAATTTTGTACGTCATTCATACATAGGTTCCTACACATTATGCACACCTACTCCTTTAAAAGTGCTATTTATATTTCAAACACTCCATCAATTTAACAATAAAAGCGTTCAGAAGATATTTTACGAACTTAATTTAATCGATCGGAAACTTCAGAAACGCCTTTGTAATATTTTTCCGAGAAAATAACTAATTTCCTTGTTTTTGATAATATTTTTACAGTAAATCACGTTAGTAACGATTCTATTGAGAAAACGTTAATGGTGAATTTCCGTTGAAAATAAGTGGGGTGAAGCATCACGTCGTAATTTATTGAAATATTCCGAAATTTATTGAAATATTAAATTATTTATGAGACGGGTAACATTAATTTCGTCAGCGGGACGAAAATTCTTTAGTTTCCTTTTTCGGTGTTTCTGTCTCAGCCGCTCTTATAAACATTGTCGGTATTTGTATTGACTCTGCATTGTCAACAACTTGTTTATTTTGGCTAGACAAAACATCCGTGGAGCTTGCTCCATCACCGGAATTATGTATTGAGTCCTTCATTATTAAGGTGATGTATCATTGGGACTAATTTTGTTACACTTTTACAAATAGATCCCACTTTAGAAGAATCCCGGTCACGTAGATAAATTTGTTCTGGTCGGAACAATGTTTGAAAATTACTGGACTCATCGAAATTATTAATTTGTGGGAAAATTTTTAATTTGTGGAAACCTCTATGATTTTATAAATCCTTTTTAACATTCCTTGATGTATGAAAAAGGAATGATGGGGATCGCTGATTAATTAAGTGTTTTTGGTAATGATATAATGTTACCCCCATATCGCCTTCCCTAGTTTGTTGAATTATAATGATTACGGGTTTGTAAAGTTTTCTTTGCGTTATTATTAAGATTAATGAGTTTGACCTTAACGCGAGGTTGTTCGGTCGCCTAAAGTCTCACTAAACTATACAGGTTAATAAAGTACTCGAGCCTTAAATGTTTTCCTGTTGAATATAATAATTAGTCTAATGGCATTTTAACTTCCTTGGTTGACTTTGAGGAGAGTTTAGTCTCGTGCCATTAATGTATACATTTGCCCACACTAATATCAGTAGTAGTAATGGAAGATTATAATAAGTATTCTGCTCTGGGATAAGTAGTTATGGCAGCTTTATCCGAAATGTTAAACTTATTTTTTATTTTTTTATTGAAATAATAATTAATACATAATATCAACAAACAAGTCCTGCTAAACCAATTCAACTGGCTTATCAACAGGTGCTTTTATTTTAGTTACATTTACATTTAAAAAAAATAAATTACATCTTATATCTACATATTGAACATTTTTTCATACATATTTAATATAAATATTTTTTTTCCGATAGCCGATATTTCGCCATATATTTAACCAAATTCATAGAATTACAATGCTTTATAGCGTCAGATAATAAATAAAATATCTTCGGTATGTTGTTTTCAAACGTTCTCTGTCCGTACTTATTATTAAATTTCGGAACTATTAACCCGTCGTTGCGCGTGAATCTAGTGATGTATTTATGTTCTAATTTAACTTTATGCTGCGAGGTAAATATATGCTGAATTAAACTTATACTTTAACTAAACAACAAAGTTTATTTGATAAGTCTACGTTTTTACAAAAAAGATATATTATGCGTATTATAAGTTTCTTAGAAACATACATTTTTATAAGATGAAAAAATGTTTCTTGAACATTTTATTAATTAGCTTGATTTCGTTTTCTTCAATCAACTAATAAGTAGATATGTTTTTATTTGGGTAGATCCAAGTATACAGGCATTCCATATTTAATATATATATGCATTTATTTTGAAATAACTCAATAATGCGCCAAGTGAATAGTATTGCTAAACTGTTTTTTGTTGTTGTTAGTTTTAATTTAGCTTCATATATTTTTTTTTTACTTGACTTTAGAATTTTTTTGTGTCGCATTTTATATGTGTACAGTAACAATTCTTTCAGATTTTGGTAGTTCATACAACTGTTGTTACTAATAATGATTTAAAAAAAAATAATGATAATTAATTTTCATTGGTGGCCACCGGTGGGCCAACAGTCAATTAAAGGTTGATATGTTTCACAAAACGACTTTGTAAGAAAACACAAAGGCAACTGAGCTTTGCTAATACATAAACTTAAACATGGTTATATTTTACAGTACATAAACTTGCCATCAGCTATAAACATTTGGTAAACCCAATTTAAGAAAAAGTTATTGCTAACAAAAAGAAGCCTTCAACAACAACAAAAGTATTATCATATACAAAATCTTTTAAAAAAAAATTACAACTACTACATATTAATCTAACCGAGATAAAAGAAACATCCATGTTACCTCAGTAATTATCAAATAAAACAAAAATTAAGAAGAGTCTGTCAAAATATTTCACGCCTCATTTTGTAAAAAAGCATGACAAAACTAATCATTCGAAATAAATATTGCATTTTATTTAAACGGTTATTTCACAAGTCTCAATTATTTTCCAGAAAATAATCTTTAATAAGCTTGCCATTTACGGATAACAAAGAGAATCGTCAATAACAATTAACTTTTCATTATCGATTTAAAAAGTTTTGACGAAAAAATCTTACCACCTGCAAACAAACTTTTACTTGTTTTGCGTTTTGTTTCACATCAATACGAGATTAATAAAATATCCGAATTACCCCAATAATTGTCAATAAAAAACAATATCACCGTCGTTCACCATTATTTAATTTAAGTCAGTGTTTGTAAGCAAAGAATAATATTAGGATCTTGCTGAAGTTCCGAGGAAATCTTTCTATTTTCGTTTAAACGAGTGGCAACACCTGGCGGATCCGCCGCAGGAGAGGCCGGCAATTTGCGACGCAATTTCGGTTCCGTCCGCCACCCCACACAGTTATTTTCATTTGAAAAGAATTCCGGCAATTCATGGGTTTGTTGTGCAATCCTTTCGTTAATCGTCGGCCTACCGACGTTTTTTCACATTAAGCTTGTTGTAACAAATGGTTTACTTACGTTTTCCGTATTTCCTTTCCCGCTAACCTGTTTGCTTTGAGTTCAGATTTTTAATGGTTGGAACGAACGTTACGCCACGTCTAGTTTTATTGTAAGGTTTTAGTTAATCGTCTATTTATTGATATGTGTATAATATGTAAAGTTGTCATTTGTATTTTCCACATTTCCTATCCCGTTTTATCTAATAGGTAAGTCTTTTCAAGTGATAAGCCAACGCTACATTTTCTGAACATTTAACAATTTTGCCGACAGTATTCAAGTCTAATTTTTAAATTAAGAAGTCAATGCAATACTTCGTACTTAACACTAATTATTTTTTTCAATACGTCTGTCAATCATGGCCTACCGAGATGTCAGCGGATATAACAAATTGTAAAGTTAGTTTTTCTTTTTTTCCTATCCGGTTTGATCTTTCTTCTATCTATCGATCTGCTGTTCGTGTTTGTTTATGTAAATTTTCAAATGATAATTGATCAATGCTTTTTTCAGAAGATCTTCATAATAACATATCGTGTTAAATTGCCCCATCACTGGCCGAGTTTGTATTACGGAGAGTTTAATTTAGTATTTATAATGATTGCAGTATTTTTGATATTATATACTCGTACTAGACCGGTAGCTGGATTCCACATTGATAGGTTGGAGCTATGCCGCCAGTAGAATTGGACCATCCTGCATCGTCGATAATTCGACTTAACAAATCGTTGACACCGCATTTATCCATCGAAGTTTTGCAAGCATGGTATATGACACAGTGTAATCTGTGTACAACAACATTGACTAACACTACTGGAATGGCAGATATGTTGCGTCTTGCTAGTGCGAACACTTCTGCACCCTTATACACAAACACCAAAACCGACGGCAAACACAAACAACTTTCCACGTCGGCGAGGTAAAAGTTCATCGCTACAACAAACTTCAATACTAAGATGATATGACAGGCCAAGGTTACAGACAACATTTACTCTTTGCTTAAAATGGTATTTTACTTATATTAAGTAAATCTATATAAATAACTGGCATTGTACGCATGCCTGTGCCCTATATACTCGAAACTACTGGACTTATTTCGCTGAACATTTCAAACTTTCTGCTTCCTAGTTATTTTTTTTTTATCATAAAATATTTTTGTACATACAGTTTTTATATCCTTTTCGACTACCACACTAGACAAATGTCCGCATTAGTGCCAGAAGTATTTAGAGATTATTCGAATGATAGAAAAGTCGGGAATCATTATCTCTGCACTGGAATGAGATACAGAGTCCAATTAAACTCGATATAGTGTAGTTATTTTAACAGTTAAAGTCCTTTTCCACTATTTTTTTAATACAAAGTATTATCCTGTAAATCTAGGTTTTGTGAAATAAATTGCCACCATGCAATAAACCTACCTTCATGCAATTACGTTCTAAAATGTATTTAAATATATAACTCTTAGTCATATCCGCAACTACATTTTTGACTTTTAATATGTCGTAATATAAAAACTAAATAGATTTCCTTCGCCGTAACATGTATACATTTTCGTTGATTTGGTGGTAAATAAATTACCCACAACACATTAACTCCGGAATCAAACAAAAAACGCTTAAACTTTTCCTAGGGGAGAAATTGTTGAAATCCAAATCGGTAGCTAGCGAATGGTAAACTCTTGCGTGTCTGTTAAAAGCTGAAGTGATGTCGATGAGTCATGACTTTTCTTACCCCCCCACTAATTCAAGTACAATAAAATCACCACTAAAACAGTGACTTGCAGCACTGTGATTTTCGGAATAAAAGTGTTGAAAGTTTGATAGTATTTTGGTATCACACAATTAACATTTTCATATGTGAGTATATCACGGTAGCAATACTGATTTAACAAATACGTGAGTTTGTTAAGAATTGTTGCTTGCTAGGCTCATTCATGTATCATCAAATACACAACTTCTGTTTGCCACCGAGGAAAACTTGCTATAAAATTGCCGTTGGAACATCACTATCGCATAACGTATTTGATTGTTACTAAACTAACGACCTAAAATAACTGTCAATTTTACATGAGTGAGAGATACCAAGAATAAAAAATACGTTCAGAGCTGAGCGCCATAAGGAGAACAAAAAAAAATGGTGTTATAATATAAACATCGATTATGAAAAATAACGAGTGTGCTTTAGTGCTTTAGACCACACGACTGAAGTAAATACTTCTTTAGATCCATCTATATGTATGTCCATATATATGTTTATATGTATAAAATAAATAAATGTATATATATTAATTTTCTGCAAATATTTATTTAAATTTATTATCATTCGCCTCTCCCGATCAGGCCATGCGCATCGACGTCCACTCTCTACCGCGTTTGGCGCGTCACTGGTATTTCAAAATACTGACTGAAATATTTCATGCACTTGCTATGAGAGGAAGTGAGAAATAAAATTTGTGCGCGCACTGCTCTCTCTTGCTGCTACAGTGAGCCCGTTCGCCTCGCAACGCATTTCACTTTCGTTACACATTCGTTAGTTTACCCCTCAAGTCAAACGTGCGTAAAGATGTATTTACTTCAAAAAAACCACGGGACTATTATTAACATTTTTTTTATTCATGGGAAATAACTGGTTACTTGTTTCAGAATGCCATATAGTGGCATCAAACAAAACCCTTTTATAATTTATAATTTTTAAATCGTTCTTTTGCTAAGCACTAGTTCGTAAAACGGTTAGTTCCATCACAAGTCCACTATAAAGCTAAACAATGCATTATATAATCTAAGTCTGTGCATAATGTATCTCATACTCCATGCATTATAAAGTCAATCGTGCACAACAACTAACATCGCTGATAGTTGGTCAACATACATCAATATCACTATCGCGCATTATTGATACATTTTAGAAGCCATGACCAAAATGATCGCCAGAGCAGACATCATATATATGAATAAGTGGTCTAAAGTTGATCGTGAATACCATTGTTCAAATTATTGAGGCACATTCTGACAGTTCGTAATCAGTTATATTCAATCTACTTGCTAATGCGTTTCTACTTATCGCGTTATTGCCAATAACGGGAATTGCGTATTCACAAACCTGATGATATAGCTTATATTTTACGCTGCATTATTAATACTAGTGGTGAAGTGGAAATGCTTCATATTGATAAATCGTAAAATTTTCTTCGAATTCATTATTGTGTCAATTTTTGAGAATTTAAGATCAGTCAAAATTTTAACTAAACAAATACATATTTGAAATAAAGAATTATTAGCTTTCCAAATGAGCTATCAATCTAGGTACTTTATCGTTTGTTTGATGACTACCTATAAATTAAAACTCAATTGAACTTGAGAAATGTTACGTATTGCCGAAGAATATTTCACATTGCCCATTTTTTATATATTTTTTATTTTTGAAATTTTTTTAATTTTTTTTATTTTTTATATTTTTTATATTTTTTTTTATAGAGAATACCTAACAAGAGTCCCAACTGCTCCTATCTGGGTCCAGTGAGACTATGGCATCACTAATTGGGGTATGTTTTGAAGCTGAAGGTAAATGGGGAAGGGAAGGAGATGGGGGAAGAGAAAGGTGGGGGGCTATTCAGATCTAGCCACTAAACACAGCTAAAGCCATTTCAAGCAATGTTTCAATTCTGAATGGTGGGCTTACACCCATGCTCCAAAAATTGAAATTATTTTGTTTTATTTAAATTCGTTGTATATTATATCAACGCTAGAGTTTTTGAGTGACGACCGAATTGCGCCATATGTACATGATTTGTATTTATCTTTCATGTTGGCCTACAGAAGAAAAAAAAACATTAACCCCATACAATTATTGCTATAAATGAAAGGTTATAATATAGCTGAAAAATAATTGTATCGCAAAGGTCAATCATCATATGAAAAATCTACTAATTTCTACTGCGAAATATCGTGCTTCTCTTTAATTAAAAAAATCACCGCCGAAAGAATTTGGAATATGACTTCAATTATTATTCATTTGGATGCAAATTCCAGAGCGTCAATTATCCTGGTCATGAATGTAGTTAAAGTTATAATCGCGTGATGGAATAAATTTGTAAACCGTGTTGGAATTTTTTTGTTTTTCAAACTTGTTTATATGAAATTGGACAATTCCACTTGATTGCTGATGTTAATATGAAATATGAAACAGCCAGAGTTTGTTACTAAATAACACGAAATACAGCATTCCACAAAATTGTTTGGGCGCAGGATATTGATATACACGGAACAAACCAAATGAAACAGTGACACACACTAACGATGAAAATGTTAACCACTAAAATATGTTTGTTTGAAAAATAATCGGGTAGGTATTAAATTGTGTTAATTAATATCTTTTGAAATGTGGTTAAAAATAGAAATCTTGTTTCAAATATACAAGACTTTTCAATATAATATGGTAAAATAAGACTTTAATATACGTAAATTAATCTTAAATTAAGCACAAAGCACACACAAAATACTAATCTCTATCTAGGTACAACGTATTATAACAAACTACCATTATATCTGAGAGTTATCGAAAATATTCAGGAATTTCAGCAAAAATTAAAACAATACCTAAAACTACTATAAGAGTCCATATCTCACTATTATTATTATTTCTTTCAAATCCTTTATTGATAAATCTTGCATTTTCTTAATTATCCCTTGTTTTTGCCATTTTGTATTATTTACTATCACACATGATATTATATAATTGAACTAATATTCACTCAACAAACACAAGAGCCTCGTCTCTTTATGGTGAGGAAAAGCTATTCTTATCTACTATTTTAACATTGTACAAAATGTAAAAATTATGTATTTATTTTTAAAAAAAACCTATAAATATTAAATATAAAAATAAAAATAAAACGTAACTTAGCCTAACTAAGCACCTACAAATATAGAAAAAAATACAATATTTTATACAAAAGGGTAAAATAAAAATGTGTTCCTCATTTAGTTTCTAAAACTACCAGACCATTCAATGTATTATACATTTATCTATCGAAAACGCACATTTTGCTAAATAATAATGGTTGAAAATTTATGACTTTTAGAAACGACAACATGAAACTTTGTGTAAAGGGTTTACGAAGTCATTATTCGTCGTCTTGTTTCAAACTTGCCAGACTACAATATTATTAAATGGTATGACAAGACATTGATATTGGACCTTCACAGAATTAGGTGTAATACTTACCAACAATCACTAAGAACTTGATGATTACATTTAGGCCTTACATTACAAGTATACATAATAATAATCTCTTCTGTTAAATATTTAGAATCAATAATCTCAGCTTGGTTTCAAGCAAAGAAGACTATTCAAACATGCACAATATCTAGAACAAACCTATTAAATAAACGGCACAAAGCAAAATAGTGTACAGTGTTTTTTTGAAGTAAATACTTCTTTACGCACGCTTGACTTGGGGGGTAAGCTGGCGAATGTGTAACGGAAATTGAAATGCGTTGCGAGGTGAACGGGCTCACTGTAGAAGCAAGAGAGAGCAGTGCGCGCACACATTTTCTTTCTCACTACCTCTCATAGCCAGTGCATGAAATATTTCAGTCAGTATTTTGAAAAACCAGTGACGCGTCAAACGCGGCGGGGATCGGACAGGCGAGGCGAATGATAATAAATTTAAATAAATATTTGTAGAAAATTAATATATGTACATACATGTATATATTGTATACATATAAACATATGTATGGACATACATATAGATGGAGCTAAAGAAGTATTTACTTCAGGTGTGGTCTAAAGCACACTCGTATTTTTTTGCAAGTTAAATAACATTCAATCAGTAATATTAGCTTGATTTGGAACATAACACACTATTCCACATAAATTTGTAATGTGATCAGTTTTTTAACCAGTTGTGGCAGTAATCTGGTAAAGGAACAGTGGAATATCATTGATTTAAAGTGCTTATGAGTATTCATTATAGGATTGCAAGAAAAAGGTTATAAATGGATGCGAATATTAAATATTAATTATTGTGTAATATATTAAATTACATTTATTGTAATAACTATAGAGCAACACGAATACGTTTTGGCCAACATAACGAAGAACAAAAAATAAAACATAATTATTATAAACACTTTGTTTTGAAGAGTTTTAATTTTCAATGTACTATCGTTACTTAAATTTTAATTTTTATGCTACCGGTTTCGACACATCCGTGTCATTCACTAGCAAAAGTTTTAAGTTTGCTAGTGAATGACACGGATGTGTCGAAACCGGTAGCATAAAAATTAAAATTTAAGTAACGATAGTACATTGAAAATTAAAACTCTTCAAAACAAAATGTCTAGAAATTGTTACATAGTTAATGCCCAAGAAATACAAAATATTATAAACACTTTGACGTAAAGATGTTTGTCCACAGTTAAATAGTCACAGTTTTTCTCAGAACAATAAAACAAATATTAAAAAAACTTTTTAGTATTGCTACCCATGTAGTAGACATGTACTATTATTTATTTTAAAAAACGTGATTTT
This sequence comes from Limnephilus auricula, assembly GCA_951813805.1. NCBI lineage: Eukaryota > Metazoa > Arthropoda > Insecta > Trichoptera > Limnephilidae > Limnephilus > Limnephilus auricula. The sequence goes on along the minus strand of OX638391.1, from coordinate 15,902,125 downwards.
TGTCCATATTAATATTTTATGTGCTCTTATAATCACATTTTTTTCTTTGTTTTTTCGAAAATGATATCCTCTTGATGAAATTAATAAAATGTTGTAACAAATATGATAATAACTCACGATTCCATGAAAATTCTTCCATGTTAAACATGCAAATTAATATAAATGAATACATAATAACATATCATCGAAGAAGAAGATTACAATAATAATCAATTTTTTTAAAATATGAAAATAAACAAGACACTTATTATGAGACTGTCGTAATTGTTAATTTAAATATGAAGTTAATAATAACGACAGTCTCATAATAGATCGCAGTAGCCCAATTGCTAGGGGTGTATGTCCCGGTAAGACGTAAGGTTCTGGGTTCGAATCCCAGTTGCGACCGTTATCTTTTATTATTTTTCTGTGTCTTGTTCATTTTCATATTTAAAAAAACTAGATTGTTATTGTTATCTTCTTCTTCAATGATATATTACATTGATGGGAATAACCTTCAAAAGTTAAAAAGAGAGTTTTTCTTATAAAAATATAAATAATAATATATCAATGTTACAAAATATTCCAAGAAAAATAATTGTATATCAAGAAAGGTATTACATCTCGTTCTATAAATATAGATATCGTACATCTAAACGTTTGTAATTATTTTTATAATGAAAGAAAACCCAAGACACTCATTCATCACAAATTGATGATGAGATAATAATCTCCCATCTTCCCAATAATTCTCAGCGACCCAATATAATAACTAGCCGACTGTAAGCGAACAAAGCGCTTATTTTCGACTGACAACTCTTTGTATTATTAGCCATTTGTAAGCAGTAAAATGAAACTAACAAGAAACGATATTTTAATCTTAATAACTATTATATTATATTTGTATTATAAAAGAATTTTCTCAATACATTTTTTTAGAATGATTGGGAAATATACATACAATTTATGTGAACGGCATGACATGTCAAGTGTAATATTGAAAATATATTTTTTCATAGCAAAATCGATGTTGATTCTTATGACCTTTATTTTTTTCAATATAATTAGGTATACGACGAATCAAATTTTGTCACAAGCGTACTTGTGTACTCCTTACAAGAGGCGTTAAGAAAAATAATTTCTTTCTTCGGGTACGGTTTGCGGAGGGTATTTTTAATAAAAAAAAGGAAAGGAAGTTCTGCGAGAGAAAAGGTGGGTAGTAATCTAGGTATCAGTGTGTCTAAGATTGTCTATGAATCCATCCCTCCCGTTATGGTGAGAGACGATGGGTCGAGAGAAACCAGCTGCAGAAGGGTACAAGGTCTTCCCAAACCGGCATCTCCTGATCCGGCACGCCACGCAGCTGATTGGTAGGCGCATCTGTCGCCAATACCTGAACAGTTCAGAGGTAATGCCTGTATAAGTTGATGAGTCTTCCTCGGGCATCCCAAATTTTAAATGTTTTTACTACATTATTTATTTATTTATACTGGGTTTTTACAGATGTTCACATTTACATGAGAACAATCCAGTTATAAAAACTCAGTTATTGTACAAATAGGGACATACAATTACAAAAAATCTACAATTACATACAATTAAATACAGATACAAACAATTAGAAAAACAGAAACATCACCAATAAAAAATATACAAAATTATATACAAGCTCACTCAAGTAACAGATATTACAATGAAAGGCTAGAGACATATGAAACACGAGAGGCATGCATAGAAAGACAAATGACACAATTTAATTAGTTTAGCATATTTTTTAACAGTACTACTCACTCAAGTAACAGATATTACAATGAGAGGCTAGAGACATATGAAACACGAGAGGCATGCATAGAGAGACAAATGACACAATTTAATTAGTTTAGCATATTTTTTAACAGCGCCAGAACTTTTTTTCTGAATCCGTACAAATTATCGACAAAAATATCTACTTCAGCACACTCTATCTTGTTATATAGTCGACACATCTGGGTCAGAGGGCTAAAGTGAGCGATATTATTTTTAAATGTGTTCAGGTGAAAAATGTTATGACGTCTTAAACAATGGGAATTGGGAACATTTATTTCAATATTGCTAAGACATAGTGTAGTATCAAGATGGCCGTGGATGATTTTATGTAAACATATTAGATCAGTCAATTGCCTTCTAGTTTTAAGTGTATCAATCTTGAAGTAATCACGACATACGTCGTATGATCTAAGATGGTCATGTAGTCCACATTTAAAGGACAACATTCTTAGCATTTTTTTTTGGACTGACTCTACAATGTTTTCATATTTGCAGTAATGTGGATTCCAAATAGTGCTTCCATATTCAAGTTTACTTCTAATTAAGGCATTGTAAAGGGTCAGAATTGATTGAGGATCTTTGAAAGGTTTACATATTCTGTGAATAAATCCCATCATTTTTAATGATTTGCACTTAATGTCGTTAATGTGCACATCAAATATGAATTTAGAATCGAGAATGATTCCTAGATCTCTTATTGAAGACACTTTATTGAGAATAATATTATTAATGACATAAGTAAAATCTTTTATAATTCGATTTCTAGTGAAGTTTATAATGTAACATTTTTCGACATTTAAGTGCATATCGTTGACAGTACACCAGTTATTGAGCGTGTCGAGGTCATTTTGAATCAGTTGATGATATGTTGATTTTAATTTGACTCCATATCTCATTCCCTTATTGAGATGATGCGTGAAGTTTCCCCGGGCGTCCCCGACTTATTCTTTCCTTCTAAACGCTTTTGGCATTAATAAGAACAAACTTTGAAATGTTTGGCGAAATCGATCAGCAGTTTTTTGAATTTTCGAGGCACTCGCATGCGGACATTTCAATTTATTTATGTATCTATGTTTATTCAGTTTTTTCTTTTATACAATATTTCATCATACAAATCTTACAAACTGATCAATCATTTTATAAGATTTAAGTATCATAATATTCTATTCTTATAATCTATACACTAACTCAAAGTAACTTTGGGCGTACGATCAAATAAAAAATTAAAAAAACTCGGATAATTATTTTATTTTTAATTAAAAGTTTATTGGAAAACAAAAACAATGTTATAATTTGAGATATATTCGTCTGCTCTAACTATTGGACTACTTGTGTAAATTGTTGAAACAGTTTTTGAGCTTTTTTACACAATATAGTACTTCACGTAAAATATAACATAACTAGATAGTAATATAATATAAAATATAACATAATACTGGGTACTTATGGTTATGGTTATGTAATATGGCAGACTGGTATTTCACTATTCACCCAGTCCTGTTGGAATAAAATCTTAAGTAAAAACTAAACTGAACAAAATACACTCGTTTTTCAAACAACTCGCGGATGCCCCACCGCATTTTTTTTTGCAAAATTTCATAACTCCAGAACTCACCAATATAGAATTATTGCTACATAGAAACCTTCACGGGGCATGTTCACAACTACTCACCAAATTTTTATCGTAATCGGGTAAATAATACAGGAAATATATCAAACGCGCTGTCAAACATACGAAGTTAAAATAGTCGTTAAGTTATCTGAAATTTTCTATATTTTCTTTCCATAAAAACCTTCTATAAAGTAATAGAAAACAAAAGATTAATGAAATAGGTAAAGTCTTTCTGAACTTATGGCGTGACCAAGGAAAACAGGGATTAATTTTTTTTATATATAGATAGATAATGGAATTCCACCACGAATTATCAGTTTCAAAAATAGAAATATCAATGTGCAGTATTATTTCTTCTTAGATGTCGCCAGCGGGATCAATATTGAATGCACAACTCAATTTAAGTTTGATTATAATCTCAGTTATCGATTCAATTGCGACCGGAATAACAGCGGTGAAAAGATCAGAAAAGTTACATCCAAATTAATAATTGATTTGATTGAGTCCAATGCGGGGCGTAACATTTTTCAATCTCGAAGGTGTCATATAATAATTTTGTTTCTGCAAATAATTCACCTACCAAAGCCAACTCCTTTGCAATGTAATGCATAACTCTTTCTTAATGATAAACAGTATGATTCACTTTTTTTTTTCTTAAGCAATATAATATATTATTTTTCGGGTTGTTTTATTCAACTTACGGCTTTATCGTATTATTATTCCACAATATGGTGTAGGAGTTCATAACTATTCACTTTTCAACAATACTCTTGTAACTATGAAGCTGGATAAAAATAAGATATCGTCTTTCATGGAGGTGAAAATAATAGAAGTTGAAAGCGTGGGTACCATGTCTATTCTCAAACCTTACATAATAATATTATCATACGATACTCTCATACTTCCACCCACCGCTCATATGAAGTCATATAAAATCATTGATTTATTACCTAAAGAGGTTAGATAAAGGGCTAAAAATTATTATAAACTATTAAACTTACATATTCTCTGTTTTAATGATATATTGTACTAAACATATTATATGTTAAACATATTATATACGAGTCAAACCTCAAACTGTCTCATTGCTGGAGGAACAAACAATCTGTCCAAATAAAATTTACATGGATCTTGTCTTATCGATCAGGTGTGTACCATCTTCTAGATGGATACTAACAAAGACTAACATATTTCAAATTAGAGAGTCTAGTTAAAAGACGTAACATAAATGACCTCTTAATGCTTTATAAAATTGTGAATTATCGGATAGATAGTAACTTAGTCAATCAAATCAAGTTATACGCCAGGCCCAAATCTACCAGAAACCTTAACATATTTTGGACCGAAATTTTTACCAATAATACTGGATATTTTAATCCTATTTCTAGAATGTCTAGATCATACAATGATCTTGTTAAATCACACACTATCATAGACATTTTTGTAAATAATATAACTTGTTTCAAGAAGTATCTCCACAATTTGTGCACCTAAAAAAATAAAAATAAAAGATAGTCTGTTGTTTTATTATTTTTTCATCAAAAATTTCTATTTGTTAGATTTTTTTATTATAATAATTAAGTTTTTTTAGTTAAGTATAAAAAAACTGACATTGTTTTTTTATGTGTTTGGTCCTGTGTATATGAAAATATGATTACTGCAGACACATAAGTCAAGGGATATTTATATTTGTATTTAATTTTGTTTTTTTTTACCAACAAGAATGTTCTATAAATATCGTGTTTGTGTCTCGAATAAATAAATAAAAAAAAAACTAAAAAAACACTACAAAAAATTTAAAGCGACGTTTATGATGTGAATTCAAAATAAGAGACCATTACATGGCCTCTTTGAGAACGATAGAAAACAAAAAAGTCAATTCGTAAATAACAAAGTTTTGTTTATTATGACACATCTACTTTAAATTTCGACCTACTTGCGGCTTCTCTTGGGTCAGCCAGTAGCCAATTTCAGAGTTTTTTTTGGTTTCACTTTCTCTCCAGGGACTGGCTCTTAACTGCTGTAAACTTTTAAGATATCTTTAAAACAAAAACAATTTGTTGATAGAACCTTATTCCCCTGTACTGACTAAAATGAGTAAACACAGCTAACAGCTAAGCCAAATCCTAATTAGATGTTAACATTAGTTTTGTAAATTAACTGCGGTACATTTTTAAATAGATCGTCATCCAATTTCAGAAAAATATCTTTGCGCACGCTTATGTGTGCGTGAGTTTTACCAAACTATTACCCGTGGTTGATGTAATAATAATGGCACACTGAAATTGTTTATTACTAAATTAAACAATAATGTATTAAATATAAATATCTTTATATTGTCCACTAATATGGAATATCTACTGCAAAGTAAACAGTAGAATTGAACATGACTCGAAAAATTACCAAATACGGGTTCTTCTTAGACTTGAGAAAAGCCTTTGCCATGGTCTGACCAAAAAAAATTCTAGGAGAAATCAAAAAGCTAGAAATCTACACATCACAATAGTATTATTTCAAGAACTGTCTCGATGGCACTCCCATCTGTTACGGTGGGCTAGAAGGAACCGTGAGCCACTAAAAGTTAATATGAAAGGGAGAGGGGGGTGCTCTACAGGGATTTTATTCAATTACGGATTTTATTACATTTGTTAAGTGGTCTGGAGTGTCCAACTGTCTAATTTTATTTATTTTTGGTTATTCCCAGTAAGCAAATTACATAGGGTTGGTAGCTTACATACTTTAGTATTATTTGGGAAATACCTTACAAGTAATGTGAATTATTAACACCTAATTTTATTGTTGTCAAGTCTATTATTAATTACAATCTTTATTATATTTATGATGATACGGAATTTTTAATTAAACAATTGATTTTAAAAGGGGGGGATACATTGGAGTAGGATTATTATTATAATGGACCTAATACAAACAAAGTACATATTTTACTTGGAACATATGATAGAAAATTATAATGGATACAAGAGTGGAGATTTTGCAAATGATTCTAATTTCTTATTCATGACAAAGATAGGGTCTATTTTTTTGTGTTAGGCGGGCTAATGATTCTAGTCCACCACGAATTATCAGTTTCAAAAATAGAAATATTAAAAAGTCACATCTTAACAATTTTCATGCCTAAAATCTCATTTTTTTTAAAAGCAAATTTATTTTTGAGCTTCTTAAAAATCACTGGTACACAGTATTCCAGCGTTCGACTTCCATACTTATTTTCTATTTTAGACCTGTTTTTCTGTAAGACGTGTGCTGCGACCATGTACCGTGGTTTTTTTAAAGGTAATATCTTATTTATCAGTTATCCTTAATGGTAAGGAATCAGAATATACCTTTTATTGGGAGCAGGCCCTCAGCACAAATAAAAGTTGCACATTTTTTCTTTGTCCATGTATATTTATAATTTATTTTATGATAGGGGTTTGCAAATTTTGTACCTACTTAATATAAGTCATGCTTGTATTTCCCCAGCTTCTAATTCCATATCTAAGAATAGATTCTACCAATGAAACATACACTAGTTTGAGTGTGCTTTGAGGCAAGAAAAATTGAATGAATATAATATACTCCTTGTAAACCAAAATAAATAAAATTTCCCAAGTGCTCACACACTTTACGCGACAACACAATAACATATATTTAAATATTAAATATACTCACTATGGTAAGTAATGCATTGGTTTCGAGTGAGCAATGTATACAATTGCCTTCTAGACAACATAAAAAAAAGTCTAGGAACGTTAAGACACAATTTATGCATTTTTATATTTAATCAACAAAAAAACAAAAGTGAATGTAATGTAATGTATTTGTGTAATGTAATTTAAGGTGTATTTATTTCCTAGGAAGGTCCATAACATGTCAAGCTTGCCTAATTACAGAGGCGAATTAAATTTATCAGTAGCCAATTGACACAAACAGGGACGACGTCGGGTTCACTCAACACTTCTAGACAGATGTCCGGTTAGGTCTGGTATTACGAAGAAGCTTGTTGAATGGCCTACACGCATTAGCAAGGATTAAGTGAGATACCGTACCAGTGATACACGAATAAATGTTCAACTATCTGTACTCTGATAATGGATATTGATCGCTTGAAGGAGGATGAACCGCATAAATAAATAAATAAAACACTCAAGACCTTAAAACTCGACAAATGTAATATATTTGCATTTCAGCCTGGATGAAATTAATTATTTACAATTTCTTCGATGCTGGAAGGTAATTTTTTTTTCTACAGAATGCCTTCAATTTGAAAGCGTGCTTCAACCGCTATGTTTTTTTATCCAATGAAGAAACCAGCACTTTTTTCAATGGCGTCGTTATCGTCAGCGAGGCATGGGCATAATTGAAAAAATAAGATTAATGCTCATGTAGGTACAATAAAGCGAAATAAAAATAAATGTCGAGGGTAATGTTTCAAACTCTTTCCTTTATTTTAATATATACTAATTAGCGAATGGATCACAGTTGTCGTACATAACACGTATTACTCTCCTATATTCTGAGATATAATCGCTCCTGTGGTCGGTGTGCTGACGGTATGCCTACATCCGACCAATTAAAGCGGGAGTTACGTGGCTAGGGCCAGTGAGTGTCAACCGGCTGCCTTGTATGCCGATACCCGACCAGCCCTGTCACCCAGCTGTAAGTCACTAAACGGCTGGTCATTGTATGTGGATAGTGGATGGTCTATTACAACACACTAATAGGGAGGTACCTTTGCTTGCATAGTATTAACGATTGGTTTTACCTAACTTTAAAACAATATTTTTGACACAAAATTATTTTTTAAGTAAATACTTCTTTACGCACGCTTGACTTGGAGGTAAACTAGCGAATGTGTAACGGAAATTGAAATGCGTTGAAAAGAGAGAGCAGTGCGCGCGCACATTTTCTTTCTCTCTTCCTCTCATAGCCAGTGCATGGAATATTTCAGTCACTATTTTGAAATATCAGTGACGCGCCAAACGCGGAAAGGAGCGGACATCGATGCGGACGGCTTGATGGGGCGAGGCAAATGATAATAAATTTAAATAAATATTTGTACAAAATTAATAGATGTATGTACATGTATATATTTTATATATATAAACATATATACGGACATACATACAGATGGAGCTAAAGAAGTATTTACTTCAACTAAAACACACCCGTTTTTTTTATTATTATCAAATTTTTAACATGATTTTCTCGGAAATTCACGCCTTCCCCGTTGACGTGTTGTATTTAGACGAAATACGAACCGTCATCTAAGTGGTTCTACTTTTTTACCACCAATGGTCCAATTAAACCTCCAACGCTCTATAACGCCGAATGATCGGAAACTGTATATGCATATGAGAAAAAGCGAGAAGAGCATGCTTGAAGTTTCTAATTTCAAATCAAAAAGATATTTTCTCTAGGGGTGCACGTTTTTTTTGTTTGGATTAAATTGTATAAATATGTAGTCGGCATTTTGTAATTAAAAAAAATGGAAATACGGCAAAAGAGTCCCAACTCCGCTTGTCTGGAGCCAGTGAGTCTATGGCATCTCCAATTAGGGTATGTTGTGAGGCTTAATGTGGTGGGAGGGGAAGGAGATGAGGATGAGAAAGGTGGGGAAGAACCTGGCTAATCAGATCTGGTCACCAAACACGGCTAAAGCCATTTCAATGAACGTTTTAATTCTGAATGGTTGTCTTACACTAGGGCGATTCGGAGAGTATCTTCCACTCTGGAACGTGCTGCAAATATACTATATATTATTTTTAATTTATTAATTGTGAAATAACACAAATTAGGTTTATAAATTTTATTTTCGCAAGAGCCTTACCTCACGACCACGCTGTCCTATTATGTATTTAAATTACACGGCTTACATTTATAAACAAAGTCATTTTTGTGTCCTCCGGAAGGCGAAACAGCTTTCACGGGTAAATACAACTACACAGTAGATCTTTAATAAAAAAACTAAGTGTAGATTTGTAAAATAAATGAAAATGTGCTTTTTTGTTAATGTAACTAATCGTTAACTTTAAGCATTGAATTATGTATAAGCGATTATTTTGTAATGAACTTCTGTATCAGCCCAACTCTAGATTTTAGTATTAGCGGTTTCCTGAAATCTATTGTAAAGTTTATATTCAATATCAAGTTTAACGGAGCATTAATTACATTCTTATTCTGAGAAGTGATTTCCATGTTTACCCATTTTGTGAATACCCATTAACTATTTGTTTAGCTTAATTTAAATTATTGTTCAAAATTGTTTACACTACTTAATTACGTACATTACCCTTAGTTAAATCATTTTAGTTTTCCCCGTCCCTCTTACTCTTTCTCTCAATGGGTGAGAAAACACCTACAACAAACTAATACTTTTACTCTTACTCTTAATGGGTGAGAAAACACCTACCACAAACTAATACTTTTATAAGTTGTTATTACCACCTCAATTCTATGGAAGGTTAAAATTCATATTTGAAAAATAAGCTAATTCCATGTACCTTTCTCAAACATAATTCTACCTACAAAATACTTTTATCCCTTACCCACATTGCCGGCTGAATTGAAATAAAATATCACAGTATTTGTTAGTTCAAATTACCACTTCTTCCTGTCAACATCAGTGTTGAATACGTAGAATATATAATAAATTCGACTGTGGCGGAAACTTGGAAAGTGAAAATCAATCGTGTGCTAGTGAGCTCAATTTGGAAGTGAGAACCAGCGGATATTGAAAGAAAGGAGGAAGAAAAGCGGTAAGTCGGCAATCCTGTATTATCGATTTCTGTCCCCAACAAGTCGCATTTGGGATTCGACCCATAATATCTTGACTTATTGATTACTTACGTAAGTCGGCCATTGGAATCTTATCTCTTATTTTTAAGTCATTTTTATCGATCTCATATTTTAAATTCAGAATTAACAACATTATTTTCGTCTAATTATTCCCATATCTTTGGCTGATACCGATAATATGATTAAGTGATTATCTTCGATATCTTCTATTCTTTAATTTAATTATTAAATATATGCGTAACGTATACAGGCTTTAATATTTTAAACTAGGTATATAAAAATAATATTATTGTAAGTAGAAAGACAAGACGCTTTGTTGCGTGTTATCTTTGCAAAATATCTTTCAAAACCGGGTTGTAAAGCTAATTAAGCTAATATATTTCAAACATCATCTACATAGCTAAGATCTTACAAACATTATCAATCTTACAAAAGGTTTCATTAAAAGCGCGAATATCTTTGAATACTTTTTCGTTGTTTGTTTTTGGGGTGTTATGCCGTGTTTCGATACCTCCTTCTTTAGCCGACGTTTCGGACAGCGTTGCAGTGTCCATCATCAGGGCAGATCCGACGACGCGTGCCGGATCTGCCCTGATGATGGACGTCGGCTAAAGAAGGAGGTAGCGAAACACGGCATAACACCCCAAAAACAAACAACGAAAATGCTTTTGGCCGTGAAAATCTAAAAATGTATCTGATCTTTGAATACGTTTGTTCTTAGTTTCTTTAACCAAATAATTTTGTTAACAATTAAAAGTCTATCCTTTTAAACTACGGTATACTTATGTGTAACACATGTAAGTTCTAACGATATGTACATATATTTTTTTATTAGTCACAAAAAGATTACGTAAAATACAAATAAATTTTATACAGTTTTTAATTACATAATAGATGTATTTGATGTACTTAATAAAAAGCAGGATTTGTGTGTATGGGGGGAGGGGGTGTTATTATACTGGGTTAATTTGACATGATTCAGTTCAAGTTTTCAGTATAATTTTTAAGAAGAGTTTTAAATTTTTTATATAAGTTTGTTTCTATTTTTTTTTCTGGTATCTAACTGCCCTATTGTTTGTTTTACATTTTGGAGGAGGAAGTTTTGATGTTTGTCTAAGATTTCTATTATTTTTAAATGGTACAGCTTTTTTAAAAATATAATCTTTATAAATTTGTAATGTTGCATGGTAGATAAATAATGCACTTAATTATCTGTTGTAAATTGTTTGATTATAAGTTCTAAATAGGGTTTTTTTATTATTATTTTTTTTTTTTTGATGTGTATTGTTTGTATTTGATTTGTATATGTACTGCCCCATCCTATAATGCCGTATTGCATAATTGATTGACAGAAAGCGAAGTATGTAGTTCTAAGCAATTTTTCGTTTAAAATATCTCTTAAACATCTAAATATATATGTTAGTTTCCTTACTATGTCGTTCAGAACATGCTTATGTTTTAGCGATCTTAGTCGTCACCTTAAACTATCCATACAGCAATTCACGTTCAGTTCATGCCACCCTTCAGAACAATTTATGAAGGTGCGAGCAGAGGTAGGCACGCCATTATAATTTCGCCACGATCAACAACTCGCTGGCGAGTTGGTCGTGGTCAATTTGGAGGTTAAGGACCCAATCAACCTTAAGATATTTCAAGGGTCGAAAAGGTAGTTTAATATTATTTACCATTTTGTATCGGCTCATGTATCTGAAGGTTGTTTTTATGTATCGAATAGCGAAAAAGGTTTACACGCGCGGTTGTAACCTTTGATTTTCCTACTTGACCCAAGTCAATGATTCGATTCTTGCAGTAGCAATAAGCCTCAATATTCTTTAAGGGCTGTGAGTGATAATGAAAACGTTCATATTTTTTCTTCGATATCTTCGATAAAACATTTTTTTTATAACTGGAGCAGATAAAAATCTCTAGAAAGTTATGGTCTGGCGCAATAAATTTGGAATTTTTTTTTTCTATCTTAAAAGTTCTTTCTTAAAATCAAAAAAAAAACAAAAAAATTCATTCCAAAAATTAGAAAAAAAATGGGTTAAAATCTTTTGAATTGATTGGAAAAATGATTCAAAAATAAACGTGACGAATATGGTATTCAATTGATAAACAACCGTGTACGAAAAAACCTGACTAATAAAACATTATTCACCAAAGTTTGGTAATTAAACATAACTTGATTGACTGTCATAATATAGTACCATATTATGAATACGAACCAAATTCATTTTTAGAAAATAATTTCTTTAAAATTTACTATGATAAAACTATACTAACAGACAGACCAATTGGTCATAATAGACCTGATATAGTTTTACATGACAAAATTAAAAAAATAACTTATATTATTGATGTAGCTATTCCAAATTCCTGTAATATTAAAAAATCTGTTTCTGAAAAAATAAGAAAGTATACAGATTTAGGAAATGAAATTAAAAGAATTTGGCATTCTCAGACTATAAAAATATTACCTTTTGTTATTTCGGCTACTGGCATTATACCTAGCTCTCTTATTAAAAATTTAGGCATATTAGATTTGTCAAAGAATTTGTATATAAAAATGCAAAAATCAGTCATTTTAAATACATGTAGAATTACGAAAGATTTTTTAAATATTTATATTGAGGGATCAGTAGGATTTATCGGTCAAATTAGGAATTCCACAGAGCCGAACCCTCTGATATGAAAATATCTGGAGACGGTGAATTATATTCCCATTTAATAGTTTGGTAGATTAACGTGTTGTTCTTGTATTGTTTTGTATTAATTATACTTATATAGTACACTTGCATAACGTGGATTTACTAGATGATCATTTATATGGAAAAGTGTATGAAAGGGTTTAGTTTTTCCTATGGGAAAAACTAAACCCGTTCCTGTAAATCTGGTGAATAAAAAAATATGTATGTATAAAAATTATTTACAAGTACATCCAAAGACGGTTGTTTATCTGATGTACAGACTAGTAATTTTCTCATCGAATTTCGTAATATTACCAAGGTTTTTCAAATATCACTTTTTTTTTAAACATAATTTTGATGTTAAAACATAACTTTCACGGAATTCTTATAAAATTCACACACTCCAGTTAAAAAATGAAAACTTTCCAGCTCTTTCGGACCACAGTTAGCTTTTTTCACAGTTAACACATTTTTTATATTAGTATCAAATCGAATCTGAGCTTGTATGATATTTATTCAATGTGTAATATTTTATTTTAATCGACTGCAAACATATAATAACTAGTAGGCGGCTAGGCGGTGGCAAAACGAAGAATTCCAAGTTGAAAATTCGCAAAAACATCATTCGGAGATATTGAGGTTTGAAGTTTAAAATTGGTTCGTTATTACAAAAACATATCATTTAAAAAATTCAAATTTCAATATCTCCAAATGATGTTTTTGCGGATTCGTGACTTGGAATTCTTCGTTTTGCCACCGCTTCGCCGCCTCCTAATAATAACTAATTCTAAAATAATAATGTTATTTTAATATACTAACAATAACAACAGATTATTATCGAAAATTAACAAAATCCACGGATAAGTCAAAATGATTTAACGTTTCCAGGGAATACATGACACATTGTTGAAATGGATAACACACAGGTTGCAGATGATAGCATCGAACTAGTGTGTACACATTTGCTAAGCTCGAGGTGAAAATGATCAATTTTAACAAAATAAAAGCACAATTTGTGAACTGAGTCAAAATTCCACGCTATTGCATATTTCAAAAGTTATTGCGTCTTTGTCGCTGCTATCTAGGATTACAATATAAACCTTGTATCCCGAACCTAGTTCCCCTTAATCTCCTAGTGAGGAGGACTAAGAAAAAATTCTACATCTCTTTTATATTTATTTTTCAAAAAAAATATTATATTCTTAAAATGTTAAAATTATAAAATTTAATTAAATAAAAAAGTAAATGTGTACCGCCGTTGCATTACACCATAATATGATTAAAATTTTGTCATGAAAATACCTCTAAAACAGCAAAATATTTTTTTCAATCATCTTTATAAAAAGAGTCCCGAGTAGCGTCCTTCAGGTGATTTCTTACAAAACGGCGCTCTAAATTTTTTTTACGTCTTTTACGACTTTTAGGTCCGGGTTTAGTTTTCCCCATATCAAAAACTAAACCCTTTCACACACTTTTCCATAAAAAGTTCATCTAGTAAATCCACGCCATGCAAGTGTATTTTATAAGTATAATTAATACAAAACAATACAAGAACAACATGTTAACATACCATACTATTAAATGGGAAAATAATTCACCATCTCCAGATATTTTCATATCAGAGATCGGCTCGGTGGAACTCCTAATTTGACCGATAAATCCTACTGATCCCTCAATATAAATATTTAAAAAATCTTAATAATTTTCCCTGTTTAGTATTTTAACGTATTTGGTGAAGGCAAACGTGAGGAATATGGAGGTTTGGAAAGAACGTGACTATTCAGAACTGGTAAAAGCCAAACACGGTAAAATCATATCTGACGGTTAAAGGAATTTCACTGTTTTGGGAAAGAAGGGCGATACTGAGAGAATCTTCCACTTTTATTTCTATTAAAAATATGTACTTTTCAAAGTTGTGTTTTTAATGGAATGTTATCGATAATTTGAGTTCAAAGTTCAAGAATATCAACGTCTCAGCGTGAAATGCGTAAACAAACAATTTCAAAGGGCATCAAAGAAATGATGATCAATAACGAAAAGTATTTGGCCGAAAAATATTACGGTCAATGGAAATTGAACTTCCCTTAAGGGTTGTTAGGGATAAACGGCGTATTTGGGAAGGCCTGAGTGGTTGTTATGTAAACATATAGACACCTGAACCTCCCACCCTCGCGCCTCGTTTAGGTTCTACAGCCTAATACCTACCAACCCCATTGTAAATTTATTCCATGAATTTATTGATTCGGCGGGATTTTTGGCAATTTGATAACAAAACTGCTTTCGATTCGTTTCTTATTTGCAGATTTTGTGAAGGAAGGTCTTTTTGGTCCTGGTTGATTAGGAAAATATTCAACTTTTTTTAAACATGTTTTTTAAACATTTATTTCTTGAAACGTATAATATTACAACCTCAGAAGAGCTGAAGTAAGGTATTTTAAACTGCCCATGTAAATATACAATAACTTCGTATTATCTCGTTATTACCAATATATTGTTACACTAATTTGCTTAAGAGGGTATTACCAGAGAATACTGGAAATATGTCTTTTTTAAATCAAATTCTAGACGTATTGACTTTTTTTTACAAAAAAACATAAATTGATTTTGAAAGATTGTTATTTTATATGGTACACCCAGTATTAAAATTTTGAAAAGCTCAGTGTTTTTTTTAATATACTAAGGTTATACCGCTGGTTGTTGGCAGATTTGTTAAATTTTCAAACGATAGGTAACATTACAAATTTCAATCATATAATCATATTACAAATTAAATCGATACATAATCTAGTCAACACAGTTTTCAGAATTGTAATTTTAGTTAAATTAAAATCATTAAAAAATAAATCCGAGAACGTGTTTTGTGACAAAAATACCTCGAATGAAATAAAACGACATTAAATTTTTAATTTAAAAAAATTGATACGGGAAATAATTGACCTTTATCATTGGTACCTCCCTGTAAAGTTGCAAGCAGTTTTTAAACTTTTATTCTAAACCGCTGGTCAATCGCTCTTAAGTATTTATTTGTTTCTGATGGTATGTATTTCTGATGGTATCCAACTCCACATGTCTATAATAAAAATCGGTACAAATTAAAAATGGTGAAAGTAAGTAGATAGACATCAAATAATTAAGCTTAATAAGTAGTTGGGAGATTCAAAATATTATTTGTAATGGGAATTTCAACTTAGTAACACAAATGGATCAACATTGGGACAAACAAACAGAGATACTAAATATTCCAAGGTGTAACTCTACTTTTGGACAAAGAAGCTGTAAATTTTTAACAATAAAGATATAAAACTACCACTTAGTATCAAACAAATTAAAACCAAAAATAACTACATTACGGACATAAAATCATGGTTTAAAGAACTACCGGAAAATAACTTACTAGCATATAAAACAAAGTCGTAGAAGTTTCTGGAAAACCTTATCCAAACCATGAAGTCGATCATGGAAGTCACTGAAAACTAATCTAAAACCTAGTCCCCCTCAGCACAGGATCTCCTGGTGAAGAGGACCACGATTTTAATCATGTATTTAACACGTATACTTATAAATTTGTAAAAAAATAAAATATACTTACTAAATAAAAAAAATGTTATATAACAATATGTGCGTAATAACAAATTTCTCAGGCCATGCATTTTGCTGTGGTATTTATTTGGCTGTGATTTTTATTTGTCAATATTGATAAATCGATATATTATACAGGGTGTTAAGGTACGTACTTGAGTTACTTTAACCAGTGATTCCTGACATTATTTGGAGTAAAAAATGTAAAAGAAATTTTGGTCTCCGGTGACTTTTTTTAGGACAATTTTTTTTTTTTTTCAAAATGAAACCAAAAAAAAATTCTTTCACATGACCTTATTGGTCACTCAGCCGAGTTACCGCCCCACCACTTACCCCACCCCCAACTACCTAACACCTACTAATTTTTATGTTTTTGTAAAAAAAAAAAAACATTAAAAATGTCACCGGAGACCAAAATTTCATTTACATTTTTTACTCCAAATAATGTCAGGAATCACTGGTTAAAGTAACTCAAGTACGTACCTTAACACCCTGTATAGACACCTTATACATTGATGACAAATAAACATCGTTAGATAAAATCCTTCCAAACTCATTTTATATTAAAATATTTTTAAACTGTAAAAACAAATTAAATTTGCACCGTTGTTTTATATTTTATCGGTGTACTCTATTGTAAGGGTGGGACCATTTTAAGGTTTTACCCGTCATTTATCAGGATGTCGCATGATAGGTGTAGTATGAATGGTCTAATCCGTGAACCTTTGTGAACCAGGACGCGAGCCATAGGGGCTGGGAGACAAGGAGTGTCTGGGGCGAGTAATGACTCAATTATACGCCCGGACATAAACTACTGCGATGATTTAATAAAGCAGTTCACCGCGCAAGATTGATCGCGGATTGTAGCGGCGATAAATACAGGCGCTATTTCCGATTTTCTCCTTCCGCGTGCAGCCTAGTGTTTGATTCAACTAAACCCTGGAGGGATTTATAAGCCAAAACTGTGTTTATTCTTAATGTTTCTTACATCACCATGAATATGGGTAATTGGCATAAAATAAAGAAAAAAAATTAAAAATTTCTACGATGTATTAGTTTCATGTTAAATATCTCCTTAGAATAAATAAACACATTTTTTTATTATTAAATAATCTAAAAATACAGATACTTGGGGATTGTAATAAAGAAAGAAAATATAATATAGTAGAAAAATATATGTTGGACATATATGTTTCTTTTTAAATTGTTAATTTCTGAGCTTGAGTATTGCAAACTATTGTGTGTAGTCAATTTAAGAGTACCCACTCGACTCACAGGCATAAGGACCTATTTCAATGTCACCATTCACAAACAAATTTTGTAGCAAACTCGCTAATTCTTCCTAGATTACATAGTTTATCAAACAAATGTACATTCGATATCGGCATATTTAATGTATCAACTTCTAAAAATACATATCCTTGAGAATCGGCGAAGGATACGCTATATATTTTTCTATTTAAAAAATTGTGTAGCAAACTCGCTAATTCTTCATAGATTACATAGTTTATCGAACAAAAATACATTCGATATCGTCATATTAAATGTAACAATTTCTGTGTTTAAAAGACACTTAAATATTTTTTTTATGTAAAATAATATTTCATATTATTACGTTAATAATTGATATGATTTTATTTTCTTCAAATTTATCCAATTGTAAACCACTGTATTTTAAGGGGGTCTTCTAGTGTAGAATTTCGAAAAAAACTTTTTTTTTAATATTTCCAAAGTTTTGATCCTTAAGATCCTTAAAAATATAACTGTTTTTGTGGCGCGCCAAGTAGACCGGTCTGGCCGGAAAATATTGAATAATAGAAGGTAGACTTTGCCCTATTACCTGCGGATGGATTACCCTATAAAACATTTCTTATATTCTATACCTATATAATGTATATATATATAATGCATAAATAATGAATTTTCAAACTGAAGTTTCTAGTAACGTAACATAATAATACCGTACCATTATATGAATAAAACAGACTCAAACTTTGCTCAAATTATTAAACGCGTTTTTCTCGAAACTACTTTTTGAAACTGACATGAATGATACCTAGAATTCTACTGAACCGATTTATTCGAAATTAGGAATGAACCTTCTCTACACATCCCTTTATGTCGCCAATCAGATTAAAAGAAAATCTAATATTTTTAATATTTAAAAAAAATGTTTTCTTTTAGTTTTTTTTAATGCAATTATTAATGTTTTTTTTAAATATAAATAAATAAATCGTAAGAAGAATACTAAAAAGATTCGTCGTTTTTTTTTGACAGTGCTCGAAAAAACGCCCGAAATTTGTGCCTCTAGACAAGAAAACCCCTTTAAGACATAATTTTTTTGACCTATTGTTTATTACTAACCCTTGCGTAAATAAAATTAAACTTTATTGTACCAAATGGCCAAATAAAAACCCCATGGGCGTGAAAAGGAGTAAATAAATGCCTTCAATACATAATTTGAATGGAAACAAATGTTCCATTAATGCTGGGGCCACATCTGCGCCCATCGTCACGAAGCTTCGCGTAAACGTATTATTTTAATTAGAAAAAAAAATAATATGAAAAAGAAAAAAAAAGATAGGCGCAGATGCGGCCCCAGCATAATAGTCATAAACACAAACGTTTGGCAGAAGCAAAATTTCCACATTTGAATTATAGGCCGCGTTTGGACTATAATTGGACCACAAAACATGTCCACAAGACATTTCTTATTTTATGGAACCAACTAATAGGATGCCTGATCTGGACAACAGGTTCGGGGTACTGTTGATATCATATTTGCTAACTCAATTTGTTATTTTAAGGATGAAATTGTTTTTAAAAGAGATGTACACAATTACAAAACCAGAAATTAAAAATATAATAAGATTGCCACATATGAAGAAATCCAAATCACAGAACTGCCTAATGTACAGAAGACTGAAGATGTATGATGAAATGCCTGAAAGTCTGAAGAATTAAAGAATAAGGAGTGTATTTGAAAAGAAATGTTATGTTTATTGTAAAAATATTTAATGTTACAAAATTAAATATTACTTGTTTTTATTAGTTCATATTCGTGTTGTATAAACTAACTCAATAAATAATAAATAATATGCTTTAAGAACACATTTAAAAAAATTCAATTCTGTTCATATATTGCTGGGCGTGATGCAGAATAAAATAAAAATATTTTTACTTATTTGCAGCAAAATTTTCTCGCTTCCTTGGCCTATATCTACACTAAGTTACTCATAAAAATGTTTCCAGTTTGAAGGGGATGTGGTTGTGGTTAAATCTTTGAGAAGAAATTTGGTCGATGACAAAGTAATACCCGGGAGAGAATGGTGATGTTCCACATAAATTTGGTCGTCAAAAGATTCGAATGAGGTACCAAAGCAAAGCTATGCTAAGAGGTCTTTGGCAAATAGGCGGCCCACGCTCCAGCGATTTTAAAATCGCGCGGCTAAACTATTGCCGCGCCGTCTCTGGAATTTATCACCACCGCACATTTGTGACGAAAATCGAGGAATCTTATTGAGACCGCATGTGTGTAAGAACTAGGTCTCAGCGCGAGAAATGTGAACATTCTAGATTGTGAAACAGTATCTCAAAACGTTTCGTAAAACATTAAAAAATTTTTTTTTACATAAATAAAACGACTAATCCCTCACTGACACCGTAGAGACCTTCGTTTGAAAATAATAAACTCTGTTTAGTCACTAGACCGGCAAGTAAAATGTCTGTCTAGGCTATAAAGTAACCTTCATTTCTGCTTCATTTTCTCCTCCCTATTTCCTTCTCTCTTACGAAATTCTACAACCTGTAATATCAAGTCAAATAGAATACAATTTAAGTTTTGTGTTCATTATCAAAATAAAATACTATATCTTCTTCTTAAGTCAGTTTATCATTGCTGAGGATCAGTGACCCTCACACCAATTTCCATTGTGGAAAGGCTCTTTTACTCCTCCAGAGTAAAGGACACCGTCGCCAGAAATACTTGGTCACTCCAGCGCATTGGTGGCCTTTCTCTGCTTCCAGTGACCATGAGTTTTACCGGGTTGTAGTCCTTTGGCGAGTTTCAAATGCAAAGTATCTTAAATAAGCTACAGTCTACAGCAGCCCCGGCCAACCTGCGGCGCCTTTGAATTAGTAGAGCTCTGGACACGCAACTTGTCCGATCGCGTAACAAGGACCAATCAGTGCATATCAGTATGTAGGTTTACTCACACTAATGCGATCGTACAAGTTGCGTATCCACAGCTAAAGAGGTGTACTTATTTTAGTGATATATTATTACTTAGTACATTTATTTTTTAGCCGTTAAACATGATTTCCAAGAAAAAGAAACTCGTCGAAGACAGAAAATTCAGTAACTGTTAGGAAGAAAATTATTTCTTTATAACATATAATATATATTTCACCTCAAAAATAATCAGTTTAAATATGATTTATTTCAATTATTTTATATATCGAGAAACAAATAGACGTGTGTATATAATTTATACAATTTTTTCTTCTTAATATCTGTTTATGTGAGATTCTTTATCATTTTTACCAATTTTTATTATTATATGCTTTTGTTGCAACATTTTATTTTTTTCAGTGTTCAAAAGAGTTACTTTTTTAACTTGCTAAACAAAAATCTGGACCAAAAAGCTATAACAAAATAATTTAATATATTATTGATTCGCCCCCCCCCCCCCAAATTTTAGGTCATCAATGCGGCCCGTGGTGCAATTTGGGTAGGCCAGGCCTGGTCTACAGATATCAAGTTGACAGCCTATTGTGGCTGTCTTCCAGAGTGGATATATTTAATAAATACTTTCTTTAACTTTAGAGAGAGTGATAGACGACAACAAAAGTTGAATAACTTACTACGGTAAGGTTATATAATTTTCTCATCCTGACATATAATTTGTCGGCAAAATTAATCCGTTAAATCACAGGAGACCATATCTGTCCCAGCTTACATAGGTATCATAGAAATCGTTGTATCTCCTTTACTATCAGAGTAACAAGTATGATCAAGACGGTGTTGGAAAGAGAGTACAACACGCTATATATTCAAGTCTAAAAGTAAACCACAATTCAATTCAAATGTACACCTTTATGAAACCAAAGTTTCCAATCGCAATTTGAAAAAATTATCATGAAACTTTCTGAATTTTTTAAGATTTTTATTTACATGAAACGACAAAAAGTGAGGTGACAGTAATGTTTATAATTCATTTGTCTAATGAATATGTGATTTTATTTTTTTTCATTATCAGTTATTTTCGTTAGAAAACACATAAAGTGAGTAAAACTTTTCACCCATAATTTTTATATTTAAAAAATTACATGATTTTTCTAATGATAAAATTTGAAAGCCTATTTCATCACCTTCGGAAAACAGTTTTTAGTTTTCGGAAATTTTAACAAATATTCCATTTACATATTTGAATTTTATTGTAAAAAGGGAATATTTTTGGCCTCTGACAAAATACGCCAAATTTTTAAAGGGAAGTTTGGACCATATCACTCTTCTGCGTTGTGCGTCGTGCACGTGCTAACTTCTACAAACAATCTATATCTATACAATACTGACGATCTAGGATAGTGTTATGGTAAGAGAGCACTCCTTCATCGTGATCCATATTTTTTATGAAAATCGTGCAAAATAATATTAGGTAGGTGGTAGCGATTACTCAGTCGCGTGTACTCAGAATTTGTATGAAATCATGAGTTACATTTCTGTGACTAAAATATCACGCGACTTAAAATCGCAGAGCAATGGAATTTTACCTAATGGAATTTAACGAAGAGTACTATTAACTGATTAAGTCAAGAATATATTTTGTAAATATTGTATTTGAGTTGGTTCCAATTAGTCTCCCAACATCTTATTTTATTTTGGTAGAACAGGTTTTTTTTCAAAAAAAAACAAACGTCGCTTTAGATTTGTTTTGTGTCGCATTTTATAAGTTTACACTATCAATTCTTTCAGATGTTGGTAGTTTATAAAACTGTTCTTAATAATAATATTATTTTCTAATAAAAATTCGTATACAAAAAAATAAAAAAAAATAAAAAAATTTCATTGGGGGCCACCGGTGGGCCAGCGGCCAATTAATTAAAAACACTTGTATATGGCATATTTTTTAAGTAAAACTTCTATACGCACGCTTGACTTGGGGAGTAAGCTGGCGAATGCGTGACGAGAGCGTTACGAAAAGTGTGATCGGGCGAGGCGACGATAATAAATTTAAATATTTGTAGAAAATTAATATACGTATATGTATATGTATGAGCTCAAGAAGTTTTACTTCAGTCGTGTGGTCTAAAGCACACTAGTTTTTTTTTCGTTTGAAACCATGCATATTGTGATTTATAAACTAAACATATATTTTATGTCGATGCTGACGTATTTATCGCCCTCTGCTTAAATAAAAAGCCTTTATTGTGATGGTAAATAATAATAATAATTGGATAATTTGTAGAGCGCCGTTTTTGTGAGAAATCACCTCAACGACTACTTAGGCTCTATCTATAACTATTATTTACATACAGGTGTGGTTGTTCAGCTACGTTTGTGTTGAGGCCGGTCTCTTGCAACCAATTTAACAAACAATACCTCAAACATTACCATAAACATGGGGCAGGACACAACGTTTGTTGCTTTCCATGGGCCATGGAAAGTAAAAACATTGTGGCCCCGACTTACTAACCACAAAGTGTGTATTTTTTTTCATCGGAGGAGACGCCGCTTCAAATAAACACAAGCAGGTAATATTTTGATTTTTTGAAAATTTTACCAATTTAAGCAAAAGGTTGAAAGTAATTTTGCACCAGTTAAAATTTACGTAAAACGAAATAGGCACGATCAATTTATAAAAAGCCTAGTTTCAATCTAATCATGACATTCACAAGATATAATTTGAAATGTTCACGGCAAAAGAATTATCGTGATTAGTTTTTGGGTTATTATACCGTGCGCTTCCTTTTTATTCAGACAACGTTTCAGACAGAGTCCATTATCAACACAACATCTGCCATGTAACGCTGTCCGAAGCGTAAATTAAACTAAACGAAAGGCTAGATAAGAGGGAAGCTCAACATGGTAGATTTTTTTTAATAGATCCGTCAAACTAGGCGAAAATCCGTATCATGGTGGCAACATTAGAAAAGTATGACTTAAATAATATTGTAGCAAGAAAGCAATACTGCTGTAACAGCCAAAAACCAAATTGTTCACCAGAGCCAAAAAACTTTTCGAAAATCGGAACTTTTAAATCAGTGGCTAGGGAAGTGTCATTTTTAAAATGCTTAGCTGAAAAATATTTAAATATTTTATAAGTGAAGAAGTACAATGTTTTTGTACGTCAAAAATGTTGTAAAAAATGTTGTACTGAAATAAACTTTATTTTCAGCTCTATAAATTGCTGTAAGCGCCAAAGTATATCAAAATTAAAATTTTGAATGTGTGTCGTTATTTTTTTTTTGGCTAAATTCGTTTGGTTTACAACACCGTAACGTACAAATATCGATAACGCACGACCTGTATAATTGAAGTAAACTAACTTATTCTAAAAAGTACTGACAAGTTGTAGTAAACGACAAGTGTTATTAGAAAGCAAACAAATAAACTGTAGTAACCGCCGTAAACACTTAAATGTAACCTTTGAAAATGCTGTAAGCACCAACTGAACGAGTAATATTTCCGTGTACGTGATTTTATCGTTTCTCTTTTAAATTGTATTGTAAAAACGAGTGTGCTGACCGAGACCACACGACTGAAGTAAATACTTCTTTACCTCCATATATGTGTACGTCCATATATATGTTTATATCTATAAAATATATACACTGCTCTCTCTTGCTTCTACAGTGAGCCCGTTCGCCTCGAAATGCATTTCACTTTTCGTTACACATTCGCCAGTTTACCCCTCAAGCCAAGCGTGCGTAAAGAAGTATTTACTTCAAAAACACAGGATTTTGAGGTGTGTACATAAATTTTCCAACGTCGTACAGTTCTTTTTTATCATTGTAGAGTCAAAAAAATCCTTCAAAATTGTATAAAAAAAGAATTTTCATAGGTAGAGGCGGTTACACCGACATTTTTTTTTAATTAGCACAATGAAGATCTATGGATCTATGTCATCTTTAGAGGTGCTGTGTGGAGGGTTTTTTCAGGGAAACGACGGAGAGGAAGTTATCTGAAGGAAAAAAAAGGTATGAGAGGTATGAATCTGGGGCAACGTATCCAAGAGTGCGGACGTATTCATCTATCAAGAATCTATCCCTCCCTCTTCAGTTCAATGCGATGGGTTGAGAGAGTCCTGCTGGAGAGTTGAAAAGATCTCCCTCAATCAGTCTCACCCGATCTAGACAAACTTCGCTTAATGAAAAGGGGAACATAAGTCACTAAACGTAACTAAACACTTGGGGTGACCTATGGTAGGAGTGTTGATTATCCATTAAATGGTTCCCGGAGAGTACCCATATCCGCCACAGAAATTGAAAATAGTAGGTATGTAATATAGGTATGTAGGTATATAGGTAGTATTAAATTGTATGATAATATTTTTATCTCTCTTCTTAGTAGGTATGAACTTATTGTCATTTGTAATATCTAACTAACTTATATTAATAACCGCACTATCGTTTTCTTAAAACATATTAAATTAAGCATTTTTTTCATTGTCTGCCGTCTGATGTCAGTATAACATAAAATAAAATAAAATAAAAATAAATAAAATAACAAACTCGAAGTTTATATGTTAATGCTCTAAACGACCAAAATAGTTAGTGTGGGTCCTTGATGCGAAAAACGACCACTCTGCCCCTCAAGTCTGACCGACCGCAAGGTTCATTTTCGGTTGAGAAGGGACCTGTCTTTTTCGCCATGCAAATCTTCGTTCCAAAATTTTGTACTGAAATGTTAACGTGTTTTTAAATGATTCCTTCATTTTGAAAATGTTACTTCCAAATGCTATCCGAAGTTTCCGTCAATTTCCGGGCTTTACGCAGAGTTTTTCACAGTGACTCTCCTTGTTTTGAAAGTGTGCAAAATTTCATCAATCTCTAAATAAACCCATATATTTGATTAAATTAAAACAAATAACTTTGTTTAAACCACTAATATAATCACATTTACCTACATGTTTCAAAACCGATCTCCGGATATGGGTTTCTTCGTCAGGGTAGTAATGACATATGTATTACTATGTCATTACTACCCTGACGAAGAAACAATCGGTTTTGAAACATGTAGGTAAATTTACCTACATGTTTCAAAACCGATCTCCGGATATGGGTTTCTTCGTCAGGGTAGTAATGACATATGTATTACTATGTCATTACTACCCTGACGAAGAAACAATCGGTTTTGAAACATGTAGGTAAATGTGATTATATTAGTGGTTTAAACAAAGTTATTTGTTTTAATTTAATTAAAAATGACGCCATAAAGTGATTATTGCGAAGTTTGAAGAAACCATATATATGAATTCAAATGTAACAAATCCTTTGTCCGCCGATACGCCGTACGAAGAAACAATCGGTTTTGAAACATGTAGGTACATTTACCTACATGTTTCAAAACCGATCTCCGGATATGGGTTTCTTCGTCAGGGTAGTAATGACATATGTATTACTATGTCATTACTACCCTGACGAAGAAACAATCGGTTTTGAAACATGTAGGTAAATGTGATTATATTAGTGGTTTAAACAAAGTTATTTGTTTTAATTTAATTAAAAATGACGCCATAAAGTGATTATTGCGAAGTTTGAAGAAACCATATATATGAATTCAAATGTAACAAATCCTTTGTCCGCCCGCAACTCACCTTTTTTTATAAATATAAGAAAATAATATAAGAAAAATATTACGTTATTTATTACAATATTATTTGACTGAATTAGGTATTAAGTTAAATAAATAAATATCTATGCTTCATATTATTATTCTCAACGTTGTTTGTTCAAGTGGTTCTAAAGCGTTTGACATGAAAAAAGTCCCGTTTTGCCGAAAACTGGAACAAAGACGGGGGCGCGAGTTTATCATCAGAATGCGCCCATATTTCAAGTACGCATGACTTAAACATTAGGTTCACCCATTGAAGCGGTAAGGAATATCAAGCGGATCCTGTAAACATTCGAGTTCAAACGAGTCTTTCATAAAAATAAGGCGTCGCGCCGGGTAGGTGCCTTGCCTCAAACGCGGGGAAACTTCAAATCTTCATTATTAAAATGAAACATGTACCTTATCACAACAGTGGGGCCATGACTACAGTCTCACAGTGCCTACATCGTGACTCGAGCAGGAACCTCAGTAAATCATCAATATAGTTGATATGTTGGCTATGTAGATAATATTATGTGTGTTCACTGGCGCATTTCTGTTGCTTTTCACGTGAGATCTTCCTGCTAGGAAATGGTGGGAGTTGTACGACTGCGGTATCGGAATGTGTGGCTTGATGAAGTGATAGAGAAGAAGCAGTAGATGTAGAGAAAGGTTTTGGAAGTATATCCTATCTATTACGATGTGGTCATCAAACTTTGCTAAAGTCTGCATCTTAATATTGTAATGTTGTTATTGGTAATGTAATGTAGCTAACCCTTCTAGTTGAAAACACAATTTTCTTTTTTCTTGTTTTACATTAGCTCCACATAGGAGGCTCTGAGAGAAATAATTCTTCTTAGAGCCTATGTCATAGGCCCATGTCATATGTCATATGTGGATCTGCAGTGTGGAGGAGCTGCAGGAAAAGAATTAGAGGACGTTATCGTATGGAAAAGTAAGGGGTGGGTAGGAACCTGGGGGGTCAGTGTTTCCAGGTGTAACGGACATATAAATCCCACTGCAGTTCAAGGAGAAGTTCCGATAGTCATGTTGAAGAGGCCAAAAGGTCTCCCTCAACCAGTTGCGGTTGCATATAGGGGCGCAGGGAGGGGGGGGGCGTCCCCCCTTGCGGGGCCGCCAGCCCGCACGTTATTCGTTCGATTATTTCGACAGTCGACTCTTGAGTCGAGTTATTGAGTACTTGCTTATGTAGCGCGCCCGCGTCATCGTATTTTATACGTTTATGGCTGGCACATAGATAGCAACGAGAAAATTCGCGGCCTAGTTTTTAGTGATATCGATTATTCTGCTGTTCGAGAAAAGTCGCGAATATTCTACTGTTTGTATTTCTTCACACTCCATAAGAGTCTGGAAGCGAATATTCTGGCACCGAATGTTCTCGAAACGACCGAGCTACATATATAAAAGAAGCAAAATCGCTGCCGGGCAGTCAGTTTTTTTTGCCCTCCCCCCTTGAGTTTTTTCTGTACCCGCCACTGCCCTCAACCGCTGTCAATACGGTCGAAGTTGGTGGGCAGATGCATCCTCACCACGCAGAGGTGTTGTTTATCTAAAAAAATTAAAAATTAACAGATTTTACCTACTCGCGTTATTATCTGTCGGATGTCAACGACATCGTTTGTTTTTATTTTAAATTTAGTAGCTGCGTATGTACCTACGTTTGTATTAAGTGTTTTTATTTTATTTATTTATTTATTTATACTGGGTTTTTACAGATGTTCGCACTTACGTGAGAACATTCAATTATAAAAACTCAGTTATTGTACAAATAGAGACATACAATTACAAAAAATCTACAATTACATACTATTAAATACAGATACATACAATTAAATACAGATACATACAATTAAATACAGATACATACATTTTTATTTTTATTTTTAACTTTTTAACTTAAAGAGTTAAACCTCAAATTATAATATTTTAATTAATGAAGATAATATTAGCGAAAGTCAATCGAAAATTTGAAACAGAAAAATCAGAAAAAGATACGGATACATCTGGGACTCGAACCCAGGTCCTCCGGCAATCCGGGCCGACGCGCTTGGTTAGCGCGTCGGCCCGGATTGCCGGAGGACCTGGGTTCGAGTCCCAGATGTATCCGTATCTTTTTCTGATTTTTCTGTTTCAGATTTTCGATTGACTTTCGCTAATATTATCTTCATTAATTAAAATATTATACAGATACATACAATTAAATACAGATACATACAATTAAATACAGATCCATACAATTAAATACAGATACATACAATTAAATACAGATACATACAATTAAATACAGATACATACAATTAGAAAAACAGAAAAAACACAAATAAAAACAATAAAAAAAAAATACATTTTTTTTTTTAATCATTAATTTTTGCATAATCATTGTGAAGATAGCATTAATTTCATGCTCAAGAGAAAAAAAATACGATGAAAAGAAACTCCTTCGTCAGTAAGGTGTTGAAATGCGTATGAAATAAACTAAATAAACAATAACAACGATTTGCTTTCATTCTTAATAAGTTGCCTGCAGTTATTGAGCAGTGTGTTCCAATATTACACTTTTATTCGTCGCAGATACTTTAAACTTTTTAACAACCACACAATTTTCGCAAACGAGTAACTCATCAGCCATTGATACAATTGACACTTGTAGCAATTTGTCAGAACAGGCAGTACTGTAAAAACACTGTCGGGGGAAGGCACCAACAAACTTCTTCAATCATCGTTAGCTGTAATGGTGTTCCATCCTTTCTATACAATAATAGAATAATGGCTTGCATTCCGTGGCGAAGCTTTGTAAGACTTTTCCAATTTTAATATAGTTCTTTTTTGTCGTTGCATCGTCCGAGTCTTATTTACTTATTTTAATCTTATTGTTTGATCTTCTTATATTCAAGATAAAGGAAATTGAGTTAGCTCTAATTTCACTATTTCGCTAGTTATACAATCATTATCTTAATCTTGAAATATAAAAAAAAGAATGTTTCTGTATTTCTTCAAACTTCGCAAAATCACTTTGTGGCGTCATTTTGAATTAAATTAAAACAAATAACTTTGTATTAAACCACTAATTATATAATCACAATTACCGACATGTTTCAAAAATGTCATTACTACCCTGACGAAGAAACCATCGGTTTTGAAACATGTAGGTAATTGTGAATATATAATTAGAGGTTTAATACAAAGTTATTTGTTTTAATTTAGTTTCTTTATTTGTCCCTCAAGCTTTCCTTGAGGGGGTTATTACCAGAGAATACCGGAAATTAGTCTTTTTTAAATCAAATTCTAGACGAATTGACACTTTTTTACAAAAAAACTTGAATTGGTTTTGAAAGATTGTTATTTTATCTGGTACCCGCAGTTTTAAAATTTTGGTTAAGTTCATTTTTAAGATACCGCTGGTCTTTACCGTTGGCCGATTTGTTAAATTTTCAAACGATATTAAACAAATTTAAAATCATTTATAAGAAAATAAATCAATACATAATCTAGTAAACATAGTTTTTCAGAATTTTAATTTTAGTTTAATTAAAATCATTAAAAAATAAATCCGCGAACCTGTTTTGTGATAAAAATACCTCAGTTTTTTCTATTTATTTGAGGTTTACAAACTAAAATATTAAATAAAAATTTTACGCACTTATTTTGTTTAGACATTATTGAAAAATCAAAAATACTTATGATCAAAAAATACTATCAAAAAGGACACGATATTTAATCAAATTTATCATCGTGCGTTTTGAGCATTTTTATTGTTTACCGGAATGTAGGTATATATTAAAGCAAGTTTTGAATGAAATAAATCGATATTAGTTTTTTTTAAAATAATAATCGATCCTTCTCATTGGAACCTCTCTGTACAGTTGCAAGCATTTTAAAACTTTTATTCTCAGCCGTTCGTCAATCGCTCTTAACCGTTCATCCGATTACGATGAAACTTTGATAATTTTATGTGCGCATGCCGGAGCTTTTTTCTATATTTTCTATATAATAATAAATATAATAATAATAATTTAATATCTATCTAATAAATCTATATTATAATAATAAATAATAAATAAATAAATAAATATTCGTGAGCTCTCGAAATAGGAATTTTTTTGTTAGACCTACTCTTCATCCGATTGCGATTAAACTTTGGTGGGTTGTTTTGTGCACACCCGCGAATGTTTCTGTAAATAATAGTAATATAATAAGGATTTCAATAAATCGAATTAAAATACTTACTTATACTACAATAAATACTAAAAAACATTAGTTGAAGGAAATATTGTTAATTCTGAAATTTTGAAATATGAAATTGACAAATACGACAGTCTCATAATAGATCGCAATGGCTGAATCGGTAGAGCGCCGTCCCAGTAAGACGTGAGACAGTTGTTGCGACCATTATGTTTTATTAATTTTCTGTGTCTTGTTCATTTTCATATTTTAATTTAGATTATTATTGTTGTATTCATCTTCAATAAAATACTAAGGTTTTCTTTCTTTGAATGGCATTCAACGCATACCGGTTACTCGCTATATATATAAATATATATATGTGTTTATATGTATAATATATACATGTTTATACATATATTAATTTATTTAAATCTATTATCGTTCGCCTCACCCAATCACACTTTTCGTAACGCTCTCGTCACGCATTCGCTAGCTTACTCCCCAAGTCAACCAGCGTAAAGAAGTTTTACTGCAAAAAAATCGTTCTTCTGTAAATATTCTAAAATATCTTTTGATATATGAACCGTTTTCCGAATTTTTACAAAATAGCCAAAAAAATGATTTCCATCACGATCTATGGAAAATGTCAATTTTATTGACACAGTGATTCGACCGATTATTTCTGTTTTATTAGCTAAACGACTAATATTATTACGTAATCGTGTATGTTTTTAAGGACATTATATTGTTCTACAAACCAGTAACGAAGTATATATATATATATATATATAAAGATGTGAGCATAAGTGCGTAGCTATTCGTTTTTCACAAATTATAAGGTTTTTCGTTAGATGGATTGGCGTTATGGCTTCCATTAGCGGCTGCTTTCATGGGTGTAAAACATGAAATGTTTTCATTACGGAACCCTTAATGATAAATCCATATTATATTAAGTAATACTACTTGGGCTGGCTTTGCGTATTCGCCTTTTTGACAGGATCGTTATAATTTTTTGTCAAAATTGAAACTCATTTATTTCTTCCATTTTTACCTTGAATAATGTGCCTTGATATGAGTTTTAATTAGCTTATGAGTACCGAGAATGAGATATTAGGGAAGTTTCTGTATAATTGAATATAAAATCGTAGAAAATTTGCATGTTTTCTTATTAGCGAAATTCTATAAAATACTTCATAATTATGTTATGTTGAAAAAAAAAACAAAAAATACGAGTGTGCATTAGACCACAGGACTGAAATAAATACTTCTTTAGCTCTATCTATATGTACGTCCATTGTCCATGTATAAGTTTATATATATAAAATATATACATGTATATACATATATTAATTTTCTACAAATATTTATTTAAATTTATTATCATTCGCCTCGCCCGATCAAGCCATCCGCATCGACGTCCGCTCCCCGCCGCATTTGGCGCGTCATTGATATTTTAAAGTACTGACTGAAATATTTAATGCACTGGCTATGAGAGGAAGAGATAAAGAAAATGTCCGTGCGCACTGCTCTCTTTTGCTTCGACAGTGAGCCCGTTGGCCTCGCAGCGCATTTCAATTTCTTTATAATTTGATTTATATTTCATGATTTAACGTCGTATGTATGGCATAAATGAGTCCGAAGCCTAGCAACGAATAACAAAACGCCAAAGAAAACTCAAACGTCAGACGTCACCCGTTTATTTTTGTTTACTAACCTATAAGGTAAGTTCAACAGCTTTTTTTACAGCTTTTACAGCTTGAACAGATTAATATATCATCGTATTAACGACGTGGGTATGGCATAAATGAGTCCGACGCCTAGCAACGAATAACAAAACGTCAAAGCAAACTCAAACTTCAGACGTCACCCGTTTATTTTAGTTTACTAACCTATAAGGTAAGTTCAACCGTTTTTTGTTATGTTTTTTGATAATTCTATGATTATACTAAAGATTTTAGTTGAACCTCTTGCTTTGTATTATTTTTTACGATGAATATCAACCCGTTTTCTTTCTGATTCTTGTGAATTTTAGCTATTGAAGTAAAAAGTGGCAGTAGTGTGACAATAAAAATAGTTTTGTTTACAATTCAAATGGCGGAATCACGGGAAAATTTTATTCCTTTGTCTATAAATAATTATAAACGAAAACAATCTAAAAAAATTTAGTTTTTATTTATTTTTTAGTTAATAGACTGTACTGTGAAACACCTTAGTGCAGTAACGGGCAGATTGTTTTATAGATTCTCCCGTCTTAACAAACGGATTGCAATCTTTAGATCACAAGCTTCGGGTGGGAATGCTATCCTTGTCCTACCGGTATTTCAATGGAAGATGCTCCGAGAAACTAGCGTCATTAATCCCCTCGGCACCGGTGCATAGTCGGGATACATGGGATATAAACGCGCGCCCAACATATGTACACGGTTGACATTTGTCACACGAGAACGGGTCGCTTCTACGACTCGTTCTTGAGTTCGGCTCTGTGATTCCTCCTTCCTATAACCAAGACCCATGTTCACTCCTTTCTCTTCCAAAAAGACCCTACACTCAGCATCTTCAAAGATGACATAGGCCCTGAGGGAAATTTGTTTTTCTCAGGGCCTCCTTTGTGTAATTAATATTAAAAAAAAGTTTTTAGTCAAAGAAGTCTTACTTCAACCGCGCGTAAAGGTTAGACGCACAATTTTTTTTTTAATATTAGGTATTTACTTTTCGAGGTATTATTTGAGTAGGTTGGATGAATGGTGTAATACTTAATCTACCATATTACATTTACTTGAAAAAAATAACACGAGTGTGCTTTAGACCACACGACTGAAGTAAATACTTCTTTAGTCTTCTAATCTAATTTTCTTTCTGGCATCGAATAAAACCATTCCAATCATCAGTGTTTAAGAATCTATATTGAAGATTCGTTTGGATTGTTACAGTTCATCATGAAAAACCAGTCGTTTGAATGCACTGAGTTTGCACACTCTAAACGAAAATATTATTAATTTTATTATTGGAATTACGCTTAGAATGAGATTGATGATTTAATTCTTACAATAAAAAAATTTGATGCGGATTCTAGTTAGAAAGCGACGTTTATTCACATTTGCAGCAGGAAATTAAAAAATTCCGATCGAAAAATTGTAAGTTATTAGTTTGATTTTAACGTTTAGAATGTGAGAAACAAAAACACAACTATTGTCAGCATAAATGCCAGCACCCACTCAAAACGTCATTACTATGAATTTAAGCACTGTTGTTACGATTAAATTGAGAAGAATGAACCTCAAAATTAATTTAAATTTATTATCGTTCGTCTCCGTAACGTTCGTAACGCCCGATATTACGCCTCTCGTAACGCATTCACCAGTTTACCCCTCAAGTCAAGCGTGCGTAAAGAAGTATTTACTTCATAAAAACAAAATAATGCATCATCCATCAGAACTGTCTTCGAATTATATACATCCATCGCCAACAATTTTGAAGTCCACTTGAAATCTGTGAAAACAACGCTGTCCGAAACGTCGGCTAAAGAAGGAGGTAGCACAACACGGCATAACACCCCAAAAACAAACAACGAAAAAAAAACAACGATTGATGTTTAGCAACACATGGCAAAAGTATTCTACGGAGCGACAGACCTCGCTAATTTTAGTCGATGTCAACCGTCAAACGCCATTACAAATGACGGCCGTGCTATCGGAAGTAGATTAATTTTAGAAAGGCAATTTTTTAAAATAGGGAACAGTCATTCTGTCTATGCGACATTTGTGACCGTAATGAAACAAAGTAGCACATTAATCCCCGCCTGATTGTGAAATTGACTAAATAAATAATCAATGCAATTGACTAAATAAATTAAATGATAGTAAAGCAAGTCAAGTTTGTAACGTAAGTATAAGTGACAAGTAAAGCCAAATATCCATTAAATATAAATTACTAGCTTCTGCCTGCGACTTCCTCTGCCTAGGATTAGTACTTCGAGTAAACTATTTTCTTTTACTTAGTCCAATCTACGTTTATACCAAAATTCTTAACCTATTTATTTAAAATATAATTCTTGATTCGATTCAAAGTATTAGGTGAGTACTTCAAACAAATTCACTAATTTAAAGATTTTCTAAAATAGAATTTTGATTTAACAATCATTGTTGTGCAAAATGTCATTCTCAAAATTTGACATTTTCTATTATACAATAATTATTATTTTCAATACATCGAAAATTAATAGCTAGCTTTATAAATTATAGCGTATATGTTATTCTTATGTATGAGCTATATTATTGTTAAGTTTCATTAAAACCCATTCTGTAAATTTTGCGTGAAAGAGTAACAAACACACATACATCCATACAAACTTTCGCGTTTATAATATTAATAGTAAGATAATTTAAGGCGCGAAAATTGGACATAACAAAATAAAATTATCGGTCAGATTGGAAACGGTGTTGAAATGGCTATTAGCCATATTTGGAGACCAGATTTAAACGGCCAGGTACTTCCCCATCTTCATATTTCCTATCTCCTTCCCCTTACCAATACCTTCCGCCTCCCAACACATCCCATGTAGTCCCAATAGTCATACTTGCTCCGGACGGTTGGGAGCAGTTGAGTTCCGGTAACATAAAAAAACTCCATTATTTATGATAATGTAATTTTTAAAATGTGTGTGTTTTTAATAACTTGAATGCTGTAAACAATCTTGTTTGCGTATTATATTTACAAGTGCATTATTAACGAGGAAATTCGCTGTACAATGGCCGCGGGACGTTTTAACGTAATAAAATAACGTTATTACTATCCAAAAATGTAAACACAATATTTTCATCCACTCTCAAATAATTAATTCACTCTGTTCATTTTATATTCCAGGAATGCCGATTTAATAACCACTTATTTGAAAATTATTTTTTTTATTTATGGATACATACTGTTTATATATTTTTGTACACTTTACTTTCAAAACAAGAGGAATGTCATTATCTTAAGCAGGAACTTAAGCAAGTTATAATATAATATTGATACAATATTTAAAAACTATTAAAAATAAAATAAAATAAATACATAGATAATATTATAAATTTTCTTTATAATATAAATATATTTTTGGTCGACAAATTAGAGATCGATTCGTCAGCAATTGAAGTTGAAAGGAAAATTTTAACAAAAGAAACAAAATTCAAATAGAAATTAATTATTTGAAAAAAATAAGATAATTTTGATACATTCTATATCCATTGCCTTAACGTAAATAATTTCACGCAGAAATATGAATCATGACAATCAACGTAAAATATTATTTATCAAAATATTTTTTTTTATTAAATCATTAATGTCATATTTATGTTTTTCTTGAATATCCGTATCCTACTTTACATAGGGCGTAAACTTTTAAATTGAAAAAATCGTAATGGCTAAAATAATTGCATTAGCAACCCCACTTTTTTTACCAACTTTTCGCGCTTTAGTAACTGATATTATATTAAGCGATCTATCATCTCAACCAACAATAAACTTTTGTGAGACTAGACGTGCAGCTGAAAACATGTTAGCTTACAACGCGTTAACATATTTTACCTAATGTGTATATTTTGGGTTCGTTACGATAAACCCCTCGAAAAGAAAATACACTTTTACACGTATTTAGTTTATTCAGAAATTCGAAATTTATTTACACAGGGTTTCACAACATAAATAAACAGTTAAAAAGTCTGGAGTAAAGAAATACAAGTATTCAAAGCGATATATATTTTTTTTACTTTATGTTTTGTAACAGTTTTGTATCAGGGAAAGTATATCATTGCAAATTTTGAGCGTCATGTGGGAGGATAAGAAAAAGGCAGAGCTTAGGAAAGCTTGGGAGAGCAAGGAAAAGAGGGACCCGACGGAAGCATGGAAAGGCTAGGAAAAGAGGGAGCTGATGGAAGCTTGGAATAGCATGGAAAAGGGTAGTTGATGGAAGCGTGGGAGGGCGAGGAAAAGAGGAACCTGATGGAAGTATGGGAAGGCAAGGAAAAGAGGAACCTGATAACAACTTGGGAAGGCAAGGAAAAGAGGGATATGACGAAAACGTGGGAGTTAAAGGAAAATTAGGAAATGATGGAAGCTTGGAAAGGCAAGGAAAAGAGGAACCTGGTGGAAGCTTGGGAGGGTAAGGAAAATAGGGATTTGATGGAAACGTGGGAGGACAAGTTAAAGAGGAAACTGATGGAAGCTTGGATCACCATGGAAAAGGGGAGTTGATGGATGCGTGGAAGGGCAAAGAAAAGAAGAAGCTGATGGAAGCGTGGGAGGGCGAGGAAAAGAGAAACCAGATGGAAACATGGGAGGGTAAGGAAAGGAAGATACTGATAAAAACTTGGGAAGGCAAGGAAAAGAGGAACCTGGTGGAAGCTTGGAAGGGTAAGGAAAATATGGATTTGATGGAAACGTGAAATGGCAAGTTAAAGAGGAAACAGATGGAATTTGGAAGGGCATAGAAAAGGGTTGGAGCTGGTGGAAGCGTAGGGGTCAAGGAAAAGAAAAACTTTAGGAAAATGTGGGAAAAAATAGAGGAAAGGAAAAAGGGCAAAAGGTTTCTATATAGAAGCGAAAGCTGTGGCTCTCCAGGCCAATACTAGAGCATTAATTTCTGGAATATGATGAATATTATATGATTCAGGTTTAAATATAAAATCAAAACATGTCCACACGCCCTTCCGAACGTTTACCTGTTAGCATATTAAAAGCTTCCCACTACACAACAGTATGTCAGTTAGAAGAGTGTTTTTGTTGTGGGTTTTAATTTAGTAAACGCTGGTGTAATTCAAAGTTTTGTAGAATCACAGTAATAAGTAGAAACGGCGACATTGTACGCGGAAACAGCATTAGTATAGCAAGGTCTAGAGGGAATAGCCAAAGGTAGCGAGTCTTTCTCAACTTTCACCCGGTGGCGCTGGCCAGTGTAAATATTATGTGCTTGGCTGAATTGAAATTGTGAAAATATTTCAATAATTCAGAAATTCAGTTTGCCAAAGTTGTTGTTGTATTTTTCCTGAATGTTCCGAGTGCCGTGATGGATTTCCTCAGCCGCATTGTTTGTGAGTAATTAATTAATCACCCGCGACAAAGAGTGTTTTGTTGCCCTGTGAATGAGAGTGATAAGCACGGTCACACAATCTGTCCGCTGACTTTTTCCAAGGGCGCTATTTTATCACGCTAAAAGTATACTGTGACGTCAGCAAAAGCTTCCTAAAAAGCTCACTTTATAGACTTGAATTATTACTTAGCGCACTAAACATGATATTACCATTAAGGCAACGGCCCACCCATTGTAATATACCGTTGATGGCACCTATTTATATATAATTTATTACTTTTAATGAGATAATTTTCGGTGAAAATTTGCGAGTCGCAGCAGTTCTGTCTAAAATTTATATGAAAGAATTTTCGCCGCTTACCATTTTCACACAATCGCTTTTCACTTTATAAATCCTTTACAGCCACCAAAATTATATGAACCTCCTTTCAGACTATTTTTGTTATATTATAATCACGTTGACCTCCTTTGCTTGATGATACATATAAAAATGGCAGCTTTACCAAAACAATATTAATGTAGCTATTCGAAATTGATTTTATTGGAAATGATTTCACTGATTACCAGGAACTTTTAATAAACCAGTATTAAAATGATTTATTTATTGTGCATTGGATATATAAATTTATAGGTGACCTCATGCTCGCATATTATAATAGATCGTTATCATCAGACAACAGCTATACTTAGCATATGTACGAAGCCATCTAGAGTTTATGTCAACTGTCTGGTTTCCTTTTCATGTATCACGTATAAGAAATTGACTCGATTCAGAAAAAAATCATAAAATACATTTAAAAGCACAAAATCGATTTAGTAATAATCTGGAAGCAACAATCTTTTTTCAAAATTAATGTGTTGTAGACAATTCTCAGATGCAATGTTACTATATAAAATCATGAACAACATTACTGACTGTCCTGAATTATTAAGCCAAATATTATGACAAGCAAAAAGAACGTCGGGGATAAGTATAAGCAATTCAGGAGTGAATTCATTATGACCCAGTCAACATTAGTTTCTAACTAGGCAGTGCCTGTTCTATAAAACTAATCATGATATCAATTTTTTGTATTATCATGTTTTATCATAATTAAAGTATCAATTATTAACTATCTGATTTGGCTATAAAAAAATAAAATGATGAAATAAAATAAATAATTGCGAATAAGAAGCTTTCCACAGGACAAGACACTTGTCGACCCACTGGTCCCCGACCCGAATAGGACAAGGGGAAGAAGACGATGATGAATAATATTTCCAAATCCGTCTTACCTAAATCCAATACAATTTTTCTATTTTTGGACCGAAGTATGAAAATAGATACAGCTTCAGTTGTAAAGAATTTTTTAATATATTTTTGGTCCGAAAATGTAAACAGGCAGGTAGGTTGTAACAGAAAGGTTCTTTCGGCCTTTATTTCTAGTTTGATATTCGTGTTCTGTATTTTTGTTTTTATTTTTATTTTTTTTGAACTGACTGTTTTTATTTTTATGAACGTACGAGTAGATTTATATTTTTAAACAACACTGTCGAACACTAAGTACACTAAATTCCTTGAAGAGAGCGTCGAATATCTGAAAGGTTTCTTCATAACAAGAATTCATAATAGATTTCTGTGCCCTCAATAACGGGTATAATATGTTTTTTCTTGTACCTCCCCACGAAATGCAACCGTAGGTTATGATTCAGTTACATAGCCGGTAATATTTATTTTTTAAGTTTTGTGTGTTTAAAAAAAATAATTGTTATATTTTAAACCGCATGAAAAAATATGTGAATCAATACGCGAACTCTCTTTTTTTCTGTGCCCTCAATAACGGGAATAATATGGTTTTTCCTGTACCTCCCCACGAAATGCAACGTAGGTTATGATTGAGTTACATAGCCGGTAATATTTATTTTTTAAGTTTTGTGTGTTTAAAAAAAATAATTGTTATATTTTAAACTGCATGAAAAAATATGTGAATCAATACGCGAACTCTCCAACCTACATTTTCAATTTAATGTTTCCATTTGAGGTTATTATCAACGATAACGATTACAAAGACTAAAAGCTTTTTTACCAAAGGTAATAAATTAGTGGTATTGGCAATTCGTGACTTTTGCCAAATTATTTTTAACACTGCATGAAATTCTCGTGTCTAAATCATCACCCAATAATTCATTACCCGATTTTTAATGTATAGATTTAGACTAAACGAAAAATTTATTCAGTGGTCAAAATAATTTGGCAGTATACAAATATTGTACTCCACAACAAAAAGGCACTAATTTACTAGCTTAATTAATTTAAACAATAAAAAAGGTCAGATGGATGATGGACTAAAGAAGGAGGTAGCGAATATGGCTGAAAATAAGGCTAAGGCCCAAAAATTACCATGACTTTGAAACAAGGTTATTAAATTTTTCTTTTAACTATAAAACTCAATCCCCAAAAAATTTCGAAAAGCTCCTCGTTCAACGTTAATACCTATGTGTTTTTTTGTGTTAAAGCGTTATTTTACAACCTTCAGGAGTAACTCAAGTATTAGTACTCCCGCGCTTCAGAGAAAAAGAAAAAACAAACACACAAATTAGCCCACGCCGTCGAAATAAAATAATTCACCGAAACTGTTTTGATAACATTAGGAAACCTATTATTTATTTACCCTACCTACCTATGCTAAAAAACACATATTATGCGAATGAAATGACACTAATTTGACATATTACTTGACTTACATACCAGCGATTTCTAAGCTTTTTTTTATGGACTAGACTTTATGTCCGAGTTAAATTTTCCCCACAGGAAAAACTTAACCCTTTCACACGCTTTTCCACAAATGATCTCTAGTAAATCCACGCTATGCAAGTGTATTTTATAAGTATAGTTAATACAAGAACAACATGTTAACCTACCAGACTATTTAATGGAAAAATAATTCACCGATGCCAGATATTTTCATAACAGAGGGTTCTGCTCGGTGGAACTCCTAATCTGACCGATAAATCCTACTGATCCCTCAATATAAATATTTAAAAAATCTTTCGTAATTCTACATGTATTTAAAATGACTAATTTTTCCATTTTTTTATACAAATTCTTTAACAAATCTAGTTGTTATTATTATATCCAAAACATTATTATTTTTATTATTTACCTAAAAGTTAAAAAAAAAACCTCTAGCTTGAAGTTTTCAAAAAACCTAATATAAATTATTGAATAATTTTAATTACTATATAAATACAAACTTCTAAAATGTTCTTAAAACAAAAACAAAAGTATTCGGATTAAGAGAGTATAACCTTAAAATACCGGAAATTTGTCCTTTTTAAATCAAATTCTTGACATATTGACTCTTTTTTATAAAAAACATAAATAAATTTCGAAAGATTGTAATTTTATCTGGTAAAGCCTTTTTTTAAATTTTGAAAAAATAAATTTATTTTTAATACTTAGTTTGTATCGTTGGTCGTTGGCATTCATTTGTTAAAATTTCAAACGAAATAATTTATTATACAACACAAATTTAAAATCATATATTCATACAGTTAAATAAATCAATACAAATAGTAAATAGTAAATCTAGTAAAGACACTTTTAACTTTAGTTCAATTAAAATCATCAATTAAAGTAATTCCGAGGACATGTTTTGTGATGAAAATACCTCAGTTTGTCTATTTATTAAAATATTTCATATTTTTTTACACGTTGATTTTTCTTAGACATTATTGAAAAAAAAATACTTACAAGAAGTACCCGATATTAAAAAAATGTATCATCACGCGTTTGAGCATTTTTATTGCTTACTTAAATGTAGGTAGAAATTAAAGCAAATTTTGAATGAAATAAAGTCGATATTGAGTTAATAGTTAAAATTTTGGGTACGGAGATTAATCAATCTTTCTAATCGGAACCGCCCTGTACAGTTGAAAGAGCCCGATCACAAGTTGAAGTTTGAATTCGCGGTCGCTGGTTAATGGGCCGTAATAATTTATTATAAAATAAACATTTTTTTTACGTGCAATCACATCACATTTACTTTTTTTTAAATACTACCGTATTATAATGATAGTCATAAAAAATTAATAGCTATTCTTCAGGGATTAATCTAAAAGTAATCAAATTATAATCACGAAAACGTCTTATTCGTGACTTTGGAACCAACATGTCTTTCTGCTAACCTTCATAAAAAGTATTACTTACCATAATAATATAAATTTTATAATTTATTTGCAGATCTAATGAGTTAATATTTGTTTTGTAAATTTAAGCAAGTTTATTACATTTACATTGTAAATAATTTAAACGTATGTGTTCCTATCCTATTTACTTATTTGATAGATCCTCGAATAAACCTTTGAAGCCGGTGCAAATGTTTTGCTAGTTGTTTGATTTATCCCCTTAGGCGATTAGGATCAGTTTTCCACGCGGCAGAAAAGGGGAACGGGAGATTTTTCGCGCCCTTTAGTTTTACGCGTGAGCCGATAAGGAGTAATAGTATAACATTGAGGAACACTGTGGAACATTGTGGGACGGAGCCATTATCGAGGGAGTCATTTGGAAGGAAAAGCTGAATTTCAAAAGCTTCGTTATCCTACGTAATGATCAACATTTATCTTGCCGTCGCGATTTTTATCAAATAACCCGAACGAGCTAACAAATAGAACAGGCATTTAGTCAGCATTAAACCACCCTCTCGAAACCTATTTTTGTACCGAGATTGTCTTGGGTGCTGTTTTAAAATAATTTATTATTTCAGATGTAAAGCCGAGTATGTAATAATAAATCATATTTCCTAAGAACAAATATTATCATTCATGAACATTGAACATAAAGAATTACTTATTTTTACTTAATTTGGGCTTAGGCAAAAAAGTGACTTGTCATAAAATATTTCCGCTTGAACAATTTCAAATATATTCACTGTTTTTTAACGAATCCCAAAATGAAAATAGTTTTCGAAAGCGGATGAAAGAGACTTTCATAATTTAATATTGTACACGGTTATCCAACCAAATTTTTAAATGCAAACTTATCTAAAGATCTATTAAGAGCGATTGACCAGCAGCTGAGAATAAAAGTTTAAAAATGCTTGCAACTGTATAGGGAGGTTCAAATGAGAAAGCTCGATTATTCCCCGCACCTTTTTTTTAAATTAAAAATTTAATATCGATTTATTTTATTAAAAACTGCCTTTAATATGTACCTACTTTTAGGTAAGCAATAAAAATGCTCAAAACGCACGATGATACATTATTAAATATAGTGTACTTCTTGTAAGTATGTATTTTTTGAGTATTTATGATTTTTCAATAATGTCTAAACAATGTGTGTACAAAAAAAGTTGAAATATTTTAGTTTGTAAGACCTTAAATAAATAGAAAAACTGAGGTATTTTTGTCACAAAACACGTTCT
This sequence comes from Limnephilus auricula, assembly GCA_951813805.1. Lineage (NCBI taxonomy): Eukaryota > Metazoa > Arthropoda > Insecta > Trichoptera > Limnephilidae > Limnephilus > Limnephilus auricula. The sequence goes on along the minus strand of OX638391.1, from coordinate 15,859,194 downwards.
CGGTTTTTTTTTTGATTTTAATTTAACTAAAATTTTAATTTTGAAAACTTTGTTGACAAGATTATGTATTGATGCGGTGATTCCCATGCGATGTTACCTATAAATACAGTGTAATTAATTTGATAATTTCTTTATTTCCCCGATGAAGGGTTAGGTCGAGTCGAAACCGGTTGGTTAATGTATATTGTAAGTTTACGTATAGATGTAATAAAGTGGCATACGTTTAAACTAAGTTACTAATTTTTATTCTGAATTTAATTTCAATATTCGGGTGCAGGGGATATTTCCAATTAAAATTGAAGCAGTTCTGCCTTTTTTAGTATAAAAATTGAATATCGGGTCTTTTTCAATCTAAAAAACGAGTGTGCTTTAGACCACACGACTGAAGTAAAAACTTTTTTAGCTGCATCTATATGTATGTCTATATATATGTTTATATGTATAAAACATATGCATATGTTAATTGTCTACAAATATTTATTTAAATTTATTATCATTCGTCTCGCCCGACTAAGCCGTGCGCATCGACGTCCGCTCCCCCCCACCCGCGTTTGACGCATCGCTGGTATTTCAAAATACTGACTGAAATATTTCATGCACTGGCTATGAGAGGAAGAGATAAAGAAAATGTGCGCGCTCACTGCTCTCTCTTGCTTCTACAATGTGATACAGCCCGTTCGCCTCGAAACGCATTTCACTTTTGGTAACGCTGTATTTTCCGTAACGCATTCGCCAGTTTACCCCTGAATTCAACCGTGCGCAAAGAAGTATTTACTTCAATAAAAACAATGTTACGGTGTATTTTACCTGATACACTGTTAAATCTTTATTTTGTTTTCTAAATTTGCGTTAGTACTTATTTAAGTGTCACGTGACGGTAAGTGGTTGTTATCAGTTGTGTAAAAATTATACCACATTTAATTTGTTAAGGGGAATATATTTTCCTTTTGATATAACAATAAATCCCTCGTTTCCCGCTTTGAATTTAAATTTTTGTTTGAAATTAATAACATTTTTAATCCACCGAATTTTCAAATGAAAATCGATCTCTCTGCTAACAGATTTATGTGTTTACGAATTTTACATCATCGTTTGCCATTTAAGTGACTTGTCAAATTTGAAAATTTGGTGGTAAAATTATTGATGATAAAATCGATCGTAACAATTTATTTTTGCGTCAAGAATTTTAAAGGTTTGAATATCATTATTTATCGTTTATTTTTATCCATTATTTTTCAACCGTTATACAAATTTGTCATTTAGATTAAAATATTTGTATGGGTGGTCATGAATCCACGTTGTTCTTTGTAATATATAAAAATGGACACACTTACTAAATTACCTGTGATCGTGGTATAATGGACTTATTACAATTATCAGAAATAATTTAGTAGGCACAAAAGTTTTTTTTTTAAGTAAACCTTCTTTACGCACGCTTCACTTGGGGAGTAAGCTGGCAAATATGTGACGAGCGCGTTACGAAAAGTGTGCTCGGACGAGGCGAACGATAATAAATTTAAATAAATATTTGTACAAAATTAATGTAATATATATACATGTAGATGAACCTAAAGAAGTTTTACTTCAGTCGTGTGGTGTAAAGCACACTCGTATTTTTTTTTAAATTGAATTTTAAGGTTTCATACTGAAATCATTGAAGCGCCCCACGGCTAAATTTAGCAGCCACCTCTGGTCTGGAGCCCCAGAGTACCTGAAAAACAGCCTCGATTCCGTGCAGAAGCGGGTGGTCCGTTTGATAGATTCTCCCGCCTTAACAAAGTAACAAACTTCGGAGCATCTTCCGTTACAATATCGGTAGAACAAGGACTAGCAGTTGTGCACTATTATTATTTAATTTTAATTCTTAAAATATTGTAGTAATGAAAGTATATATTTTTTTAAATTTGGGAGACAGGTATGGGTACCACCGATCCTGTAACCATTTATTGATTAACCAATACCCCCGTCAAAGTGGAGAGACTGTTTGAGGACAACCTTTTGACCGCTCCATTCATACTCTCTCGACCCATCGCCATGCACCGCAGTGGGAGGGATAAATTAAATTAACTAAAATTATTAATTAAAATAAACACCTTGTCCCCAGATTCTTACCCTTTTCCTTCCCAGAACTTCATCTCCTTCTTTTCCCTAAATAGATCCTTCACACAGCATTTTTAAAGATGGCAGAGGCTCTGCCAAAGATCACCCCAAGTGGTTTGACACGTTTGGCGGCGGATCCGTTTGATCACCTTCTGCGTGGCGGGCCGTGTCGGGAGAGATTGGTTGAGGGAGATCTTTTGACCTCTCCATTCAGACTATCTCGACCCATCTTGTATCGCAGTGGGAGTGATGAATTTATACGTTCGTCACTCATCTTGTCCCTATATTCTTACCCACCCTTCATAATTTTTCCTTCCCAGAATTTCCTTCTTCCTACCTTCGTTTCCCTAAAAAGACCCTCCACACAGCATTCCCAAAGATTGCAGAGGCCCTCGGATTATTTTCTTTCAAAAAATACAAAATTGAAGCGGTTCTTTAAATTCTTAAGAATTACTAATATATTTTTTTTACTAAAAAAATACCAGTGAAAATGAAATAGTCTGAGACCAACACAATTACTTTTTACTTTTTTTCCCACTACACAACGGAGGCTGTATCTACTATTTTTACTTCATTTATTCATCTCGTACCTGGGAAACATAAATGAATGGGCTTCATAATTCATTTCATCATTCTCGATTCAGCATCGCATTAATCAGAATGAGAATTCCCAATTATTATTGATTAGTCCTTAGGCCCGGAGCACGGCGGAGGCTAATAATACCGTTTCATTAGCTGGCGCGCGGTGATTGTATCAAGTTCGCTACTCCTATGGACTTACTAGATGGCCGACGCTTTATCAAACTCGTTTATTGTACTAGGGTGTTCGATATCGTATGTTCTACTTATACCAATTTTCAATCTACCAAGCCAGACTCTTCGCCACACCAGCGATTGCTACCGAAATTTGGATACCTGTAGGTGTTCGATATCGTGCGTTCTACTTCACTTCTACTACAGTTCTCAATCTACCAAGCCAGACTCTTCGCCACACCAGCGATTGCTACAGAAATTTGGATACCTGTAGGTGTTCGTTATCGTACGTTCTACTTATACCAGTTCTCAATTTACCAAGCCAGACTCTTCGCCACACGACTGATTGCTGACAAAATTTGGGTACCTGCAGGTGTTCGATATCGTACGTTCTACTTATATCAGTTCTCAAACTACCAATCCAGACTCTTCGCCACACGACCGATTGATACCTAAATTTGGATACCTGTAGGTGTTCGTTATCGTACGTTCTACTTATACCAGTTCTCAATCTACCAAGCCAGACTCTTCGCCACACGACCGATTGCTACCGAAATTTGGGTACCTGTAGGTGTTCGTTATCGTACGTTCTACTTGTACCAGTTCTCGATCTACCAAGCCAGACTCTTCGCCACACGACTGATTGCTGACAAAATTTGGGTACCTGCAGGTGTTCGATATCGTACGTTCTACTTATACCAGTTCTCAATCTACCAAGCCAGACTCTTCGCCACGCGACTGATTGCTGACAAAATTTGGGTACCTGCAGGTGTTCGATATCGTACGTTCTACTTATATCAGTTCTCAAACTACCAATCCAGACTCTTCGCCACACGACCGATTGATACCTAAATTTGGATACCTGTAGGTGTTCGTTATCGTACGTTCTACTTATACCAGTTCTCAATCTACCAAGCCAGACTCTTCGCCACACGACCGATTGCTACCGAAATTTGGGTACCTGTAGGTGTTCGTTATCGTACGTTCTACTTGTACCAGTTCTCGATCTACCAAGCCAGACTCTTCGCCACACGACTGATTGCTGACAAAATTTGGGTACCTGCAGGTGTTCGATATCGTACGTTCTACTTATATCAGTTCTCAATCTACCAATCCAGACTCTTCGCCACACGACCGATTGCTACCTAAATTTGGATACCTGTAGGTGTTCGTTATCGTACGTTCTACTTATACCAGTTCTCAATCTACCAATCCAGACTGTTCGCCACTCGAATGCTTGCTACCCAGATTTGGTTAGCTGTAGATACTCGTTTATTATGACAGGGTGTTCGATGTCGTATGTTCTACTCACACCATATAAATCTTTATATCTTTCTCAATCTCCCAATCCAGAGTGTTAGCCACTCGAGCGATTGCTACCCAAATTTGGGTAGCTGTAGGTACTCGTTTATCGTACCAAAGTGTTTAATGTCGTATGCTCTACTCAATCTACCGATCCAGACTCTTCGCTACTCGAGCGTTTGCTACCCAAATTTTGATATATTTAAGAACTCGTTTATTGAACTAGGGTGTTCCGTATCGTACGTTCTACTCATACCAGTTCTCCAATCTACCAATCCATACTATTCGCCACTAGAGCGATTGCTACCCAAATTTAGGTAGCTGTAGGTACTCGTTTATTGTACTATGGTATTTGATATTGTACGTTCTACTCATATCAATTCTCAATCTACCAATCCAGACTCTTCGCCACTCTCGAGTGATTGCTACCCAAATTCGCGTACCGAAAAACAATTTCTCTCAGGGCCTATATCGTCTTTGTGGATGCTATGTGGATAGTCTTTTCATGGAAAGGAATGAAAGGACGTTCTGGGAAGGAAAAAGGTGTGTGCGGTGGGCAGAAATCTGGCGGTCAATACGTCCAGGAGTAGCGAACGTAAAAAATCCATCCCTACCACTGCGGTATAATACGATGGGTCGAGAGATTCCGGCTCAGAGGTTAAAAAGTCTCCCTTAACCAGTCTCTTCCGATCTGACCCGCAAACAGAGACAAACAAACCTCACCCCTCCAACCCAGGCATCCTTGTTAAGTCACTGAACGTAGCGAACCACTTTGTGATAACTGTGGAAGATGTGTTGATTATGCAATAAATTAATCTCGTTGCGGCGGTCCCCGGCGGTACGTGTGTAATGGCCCGCACACTTCACAATCACACAAAACCCCGTTGTCAATGGTAACGCAAGCGTTGACTCGCAACTGTCACTGCTGATTGCCCTGGGTGGCCATTGCTAGTTGCCAGCTGTCAGCTGATTGTTCTACGTCTATGGTTAAACAAGCTTTTTGACCAATCAAGACAGAGAAAACAGCCGGTTTTAGTTGGTTTTCAGTTGCCTCGTCAGCGGAGCGCCTTAGGGAAATTTCGATAACTAATTCACAGAATTCACGCGTTTAAAATTTTCCGGTACTGAAACAAAAAAAATAGAAAACATAACAATATGGAAAAATCGGTGAAATATAAGAGTATTCAATGGCTTTAAACTATGTACATTAAACAGTTTATATGTTTCCATGTTAATATTTGGAGGTATGAATTTTGGAATGAGTGCATCCAAATCCAACACCGAACGCTTGAATGGTTCATTAAAAAATATGCATGCAATTTTTAATGTTTTATTTTATATATGACCCAGAAGAGTATTATTAAGTCAGATTGGAATTTTTTCTCACTCTGGTGTTGCCAACACCAAGTGTTATGCTATTGGCAGACAAGTTTTTCACAGGTGCACCGAGGCGTAGAGGATCAACGCTGTAATTTCTTCAAAGAAAACTCCATTGATTTTTTATCCACACTGTAGGCCCTGAAGAAAATAATTCCCTCTATGTCATCTTTGGGTATGCTGTGTGGAGGAGTGAAGGTTAGGTTAGGAAAGGAGGGAGAGGGTTCTGGGAAGGAAAGAGGCATGAGAGATGGGTAGGAATCCGGAGGTCGGTGTGTCCAAGAGTGACGGAAGAATGGTTCTATCTCTCCCACTACGGTGCAAGGTGATGTTCCGAGAGAGTCCTGCTGGAGAAGCTGGCCGGAAGCTGGGGGTCGAAGTATGAATCCATCCCTCCCACTGTAGTGTAAGACGATGTCCAGTCTCTCCCGATCTGGCCTACCACGCAATTGATGGCCAGACTCATCCGCCGCCTCATGTGACAAACCTCACCCCTTAAACCCGGGAACCCCTGCTAAGTCACCAAACGTAACAAACCACTTGGGGTGACCTATAGCAGAGGTGTTGGTGATTCATTAAATGGTTCCCGGGGCGGCGATACCCATACCCCCTCCCAAATTGAAACAGTTTGTCGCTTCTTTTGTGTATTTGAGATGGCAGTACTTATGTGATAATGAAGTATTAAACAGAAAAATAGTTTTAGGGCTCCAGCTAGAGGTGGCTACCAAATTCAACTTCAATGCGTAAGTGGTAAGTAAGTCGATTGACACTGAAAAAACTGATGGTTCTCCATGGTGAGCTTATTTTTATAATATAAATGAAACTTAATAACGAACTGAAGAGTAACATCCCAGATAAGAGTTTTTATCTTTATCGTAAAAACTCTATTCTGTTCTTCGGCCTGCAAAAGCCAAAATATCTACCTCAATTTATTTATTATAGCCTTATCTAACGAGGCAACTGAAACCAAACTAAAACCGTGTGGTTGCTACCACACTTACATCAAACTTCTATGACGGCCTACTGAATTTTACGATTTCTGTAATTATCTCAGCTTAACGAAGAACAATCAGCTGCCATCGTAGTCATCTGTCTCTGTAAAATTGAAAAAAACAAGAAAACTAGAAAACTGAAACAAAATCGACGCAACCATAACAACCGAGCAAACTGGCAGCGGCCGGCCATGGCAACTAGCAGGGCGAGTTGCTGCTTGCGTTGCCATTGACAACGGGTTTTTGAGAAATTGTGTAGTGTGCGGGCTATCACACTGACATAAACAGAATAGCGAGTTTAGTTGCAAACTGTTTTTTTTTCAGTTGCCTCGTCTGCGGAGACACTAACATTCTACGCATTCAGCTCCTTTCAATTGATTTCAATTTTAGAGAAATGCTTGTGTGTTCGCTCGTGTGTTAGTGACTTCCTGCAAAAGTTGATAGAATGCATTCAGTTTTTTTTTCAGTTTCAGTGCCGGCAACCCGGGCGTTTATTTAATATAAATTGGTTGATTTATAATTTTCTGTTCTTTTACCTGCCTCACTAGACAAAGTCTGTTCCGAGGCGGGTAAATAACAGAATAAGTATAATTATTTAAAAAGTATATGTATCAGAAGAGACATGCATTAAAAAGATATGTATTAATATAGATATGTGTGCAAAAAAGCAAAAAGTGAATATATATATAATAAATATTTACATACCTTCTTATTTTGATTTTATTCTTTGTTACACTACCATCAAAAGCTTACATACGTTATAAAAATAAAAATAAAACTAAGAATAAAGATAAAAATAAAAATTGTCATCGACAAAGAGTCTATCTGCTGGGTTTCAGCGAGATCAGAAGTCGGAAAGTGGGTTAATTTTCACATCAAATGTTTGCATCCATTCAATCAAGAAAACAAAATCGAACTTCAAATAGATGTATTTAAAAATGAAAAAAATCAATCAAATGCTTAAATTCAATAGGTTTTGGAAATTTCATTGAATTGATTGCCACATTCCATGCAAATAAACGATTCGCAACCTCCTTGCCGGCTCTCAATTCCGTTCTAGAAACAGAAAATGTGGCGTATTCATTAAATTCGCAATTTAAAGTAGTTCCACTTTGCTAGCCGATACACTTCAACTTCAGAACGTTGAAATAAAGTTTGAGCACTTTTTCATCACGGACCCGTTTGCTGGTCTCGGAATCGCTCTTTAAAAAAGCATTCCGGTGAGTAACGTGAAGCACTTCAAGCTAATTACTCGTGCAACTAAACGTTTGTGAAAACTTAAACAATCATAAACTTTCTCACAAGTCACATTTTGTTGGGAACTTATTTTCGGTGCACTGCAGTTGGAGATATATCCATGGATGGAGCAGATATTAGTGGTGGGCATAAGATCACGGACTTGACTTTAGATGTTTTAGATTTTATGCTGAATTTATTTAATGGTTTCTTTTATTATGAATTTATTACACAACGCGCAAAATGCATTACGAAAGTATTACAAACTAACGTGGACCCGTAAAAAACACGGTATTGTCGGAATTCTTGAAAAAATCTGTTCCCATTGAAACAATGATGTTTAAATTTATTTACTGTGAAAACTATTACATAATAACTACAGAGAAGTAATTTATCGCTTCTTCGTTCAATGTTCCAATAATTTAGAAAATTTGAGTTAATTGAACCAAAGTTACGCCGGACGCACATACTACCGAAATTAGTATTTTTATTGTGGATGATGACAAGATCCGAAAATAAAGTGAACGCACATGCTACCGAAATAAGTATTTTTATTGTGGATGGATGATGACAAGATCCAAATATAAAGTAAACGCACATACCATTGAAATTAGCATTTTTATTGTGGATGATGACAAGATCCGAAAATAAAGTAAACGCACATACTCCCGAAATTAGTATTTTTATTGCGGATGATGACAAGAACCTAAACTACAAGTAAACAAGTTAGTACACGTAAGCCGGAAAACGAAAATAATTCAAATGGATTGTGATGTTAATCCATCGAAGTCATATAACAATATATGTGTATATATATATATATATATATATTTTAATGTTAAGTCTAACGCGCGCCCACTATTTTTACACTCAGTTGACTATGTGACATGTGAAAGGTCTTTCCTCAACCCTCCACGCCGAAACCCCAAAGATGACAGAGGTCTCATGGAAAGTTATTTTTCTCGTGGCCTCCTTTATTTATTTATTATAGAATAAATATAGAATAAATAAATAAATAAAGGAGGCCACGAGAAAAATAACTTTCCATGAGACCTCTGTCATCTTTGGGGTTTCGGCGTGGAGGGTTGAGGAAAGATCTTTCACATGTCACATAGTCTACTGAGTGTAAAAATGGTGGGCGCGCGTTTGGCACCGAAGCCTGGGGGATCAGTTACTCGGAGCATCTTACACTGAAGTAGCGGTCGAACAAGGAGAGCTGTCTTACTTGAGTTTGTGCTATAAAGATATGAAGATTGCAATCCGTTTGTTAAATACACAGATGCCCATGTTTACTGTGTTGATATTTCTGATTATATATCTTTGTAATTTTTGACTAATTTGCTATCAAGATATTATAATGATTAACTGGGCGTAGCGAAGACCTTTTTCTACTCGACATTTCGAATTTCTTCTGTCTGCACATTTTTATTTGTACGGATTGCTTCCATTTCGTGATGGTGACCGTTTTAATGGTTTAGTAAAAGTTCTTTTTTCGAATGGAATTTTAGGACTTTCATTCCCATTTTTTTCAATTTTATGAGGTACCTGTATGAAGAAACATTAAAAAAATACGAGTCTGCTTTAGAACATACGACTGAAGTAAAACTTCTGAGAGAAAGAAAATGTGCGCGCGCACTTCTCTCTCTTGCTCCTACAGTATTTATAAAATTGTCCGAAATGAAATTACGAATAATCTTCATGCACTAGCTATGAGAGGAAGAGAGAAAGAAAATGTGCGCGCGCACTGCTCTCTCTTGCCTCTACAGTGTGATACAGCCCGTTCGCCTCGCCCGTAACACGTTTTACTTCAAATAATTGTCTTTGAGGTAGTGACGTTTCGCTGAACAAATTGTTTAATTCTTTATTTGAAATAAAAGTGTTACGTATGGTATGTTATGGTTTTTAACTCAGTAAGAAATTTTTTTTTGATTTATTGAATAAGATAAAATTACACACATATAATTTGAACGCGAGGTCGTAGAACTACTAGTTTAATAAGATTCGACTATTACCAACATCGTATTTTGGCCACATAATGTTGCGATTCGGATGTTTGTGCAACCGGGGATCGATGTAATCCTCAATGATACTGTACATTGTACAGCTGTAGGAAAGTTTAGCGTTCATCGGATCTACCAGAGCCGGCCGCACTCACAGGGACCACAAATACTTCGCTACTACCTACATAACTGCTAACTGCTCACTGATCACTGCTCACTGCAAACACAACTTTCCCGACTATCTGTCAATTTTGGCAGTCACCTCTAGACGGCCGCCATTTGACTGCGTTCGAAGATTCTTTAATAAACTAACTTATTGAATGTCGTAACATATTATTATGTAGTACCAATGTGATTCGTTATTCATTTCAACATTTTTTTTTATTTAATGTTTAAAGGTTTTTTTACAATAAATACACAGTTTTTACATTTTATACAGTGGTAAAATAGTGGATATAAATAGCTTTTTCTTACCATAAAGAGACAAGGCTCTTGTGTTTGGTGAGGGAATTTCAGTTCAATTATATAATATCATGTGTGAAAGTAAATATTACAATATGGCAAAAAACAAGGGATAATTAAGAATATGAAAGATTTATCAATAAAGGATTTGAAAGAATAATAATAATAATAGTGAGATATGGACTCTTATAGTAGTTTTAGGTATTTTTTAAATTTTTGCTTAAATTCCTGAATATTTTCGATAACTAAAGATATAATGGTAGCTTGTTATAATATGTTATACCTAGATAGAGATAAGTATTTTGTGTGTGCTATGTACTAAATTTAGGGATTTTGATAGTATTCTGATATCTTGCTGATGAATGGAATGGTGAGTTATTTAACTGTATTTCTTTGTAAATTTGTAGTATTGAATATTTTTAATATATTTTGTCTATTGTAGGTACATTGAATATTGAAAAGAGAATTTCAGTAGAAAATTTGGATGGTTTTTCCAAAATTACTTTAATTATCAATCTTTGAACAATTTTGAGTGGATTTAAAATATTAAGTATAAGTATATATAATATATATAAGTATTATTATAAGTATAAATACATTATTTCCAAACTTTTTCAAAAGACAAAAATCCACCGTAAATAGGGATTGTAAAATCCATCCAAGGCGCCTTTATGAATGGCAATTTCATTTTTTATTAGTTTTATTAGTAGAATTACATATATACATATACATTACACGCATTTTTTTTAACCTTTAATGAGGCGCGTGGGGTCTCTGCGACCTCTTGTGATCTTCAAATGGAGTTATCTTTTTAGTTATTTACGCTATAGCAAGCCGAACTTTCTGCTATCTTACTAGCTCGTATGTTCCCTTCCCCAGAAGCGGTTATAAGGTATATAAGTTATAAGGCAGTGCTTGGGGTCGCTGCGACCCCTTGTGACTACTAGTGTAGTTCAAATTTAGATCCTTACTAGCTCCTTAGTCACCTTCCTCAGAAGCGGAAGTGGTCAGTGGTTATATTAGTGACTCGCGACTATTAGTATAGTTCAAATTTAGGTTAGTAAATTCCCTAGTATGGCCCTTCATAAATTAATACAAAACATAAATCGTGTACACTTTTTTAAAGCAATGCACGTGGTAAAAAGGCGGAGAAAACTATGTAAAGAACATTATAACATAAAATTTTCAGTAAGAGTAAGTAACCAGAAATATATTTTCAAGTAACAGATATGAAAGAAAACAGAAAAAACAGATAAAAGAAAAAGAGAAAAGAATATTAAAATTATTATTATGAAATATTATATAATAGTAAAATAAACGTTTTTCTATAATAATTGTAATAAACTATTGATGTTTTTTTTATTGTACTTCTGAATTTTGTATACATATTCGTTGTTTGTTTTTGGGGTGTTATGCCGTGTTGCGCTACCTCCTTCTTTAGCCGACGTTTCGGACAGCGTTGCAGTGTCCATCATCAGGGCAGATTCGGCAGATCCACACATCGTCGGATCTGCAGGATCTTCCCTGATGAGGGACACTGCAACGCTGTCCGAAACGTCGGCTAAAGAAGGAGGTAGCGCAACACGGTATAACACCCCAAAAACAAACAACGAAAATGCTTTTGGCCGTGAAAGTCTAAAAACGTATCTGTTTGTATACATAATTTATTTCCAATAATAATAACGGGTAATTGGTTAAATTAAACCATTTAATTTTTAATTATGTTTATTGAAGTGATTTTAGTAAACATTTTTTCCGTCTGGTACGTACACGAATAAATCAGTAGGTTTTATGATGCGTGAGCAGGCCGTATACATATACTATCCATGTGAGTTTTTCTAAATTTACCCATGCTGTCCCATAATGCTACTTGTCTCCTTTGCAATCCTTCCCTTCTCCCCAGCCTCGTTGAAGGGGAAGAGGGAGGGGTATAGGGAAGGATTGCAAAGGAGACAAGTAGCATTAGGGGATAGCAGGGGTAAATTTAGATTTTTATTTAAATTTAATTTTAACTTCCCCCTAGATAACTTATTTTAACCTCAAATAAAACGGAGTTCTACAAATTTAACTTGATGCAAATAATTAAAAGTTCTAAAATCAGGGAAGGTGAAACGAGTCATCGTTTATCAATTTGTAAAATTCTGGTTGGAATTTTTGCGGATAAATCGGCAATGACTATGATTCCTACAGACATTTCATTACACTTTAACCACTTTGCAACTAGATATCGACTTGTCTAAATATAGACTGAGGGTATGATGCATGGACTATTTAGCAAACCAATATGTAACTAACGAATTGCATTAGGACTGAATTTGATAATAATTTCTGAGCGATCGCTATGATCGTATATTCATAAAGTGCCGTCGAAACACACCGGGCGCGAACGCCATTAGGTTCAGATAATACAATTTTGTCTTATATATCTTTGTACTGTGTCTCATATTATTTTTTAATTAGTTGCCGGCAACCCGGCAACCCCTTTATTGAGACATGTTATCTATCATTATGCTGTAAGTTTATACTTAATACAAGGTGGCGCAAAAGTCGTCACCCTATTAAAATATGCTATAATCCTTGCAAATGGTGACAAATGTCAGTTCTACTTTGACATTTGTAAAGTAAAAAAATACAAAATACACATAAAAAAACCATGAATCGCTATACCCCCCCAAAACTGCGGAAAAATGTTTTTTGATTGAAATCGGGCAGTGCAAATCACCAAAACTCTCGTTTGGTGAGTTACACTAGCCTGCAAGATTGCCCGATTTAAACGTTCCGGACTTCTTTTTGTGGGGTTTCTTGAAATTACGAGTCTGTCAATAAGTTTCAGACTTTTAAAGCCCTCAAAGAGAATATTAGTCAAGAATGCAAGAACCTATCGCTTGAAAGGTGATGGAAAATGCCATAAATCGGGCCCGATGGTCAAAATTCTGGCGGCGACCACTTTTCCGATATCATTTTTTTGACTTGATGAAAAAAAAATTAAGACAAAAAAAAAACAGTGCAAAAGTAAAACCAAATTTTTTATTTATAAAACAAGTTATAGGCTAAAGAACATCGGATTTGGGTTATTAAATTATTAATTATTAAACCAACATTGGGCCATATACCTATATATTTTTATGAGCAATATTTAATATGGGGAATAACTATGATAATGGATTTAAAGTAATGATGCGGAGGATCTTAAAATAATAAAAATAGGGATAATGAGAAGAAGAAAAGAAATTTAGAAAACAAACCCAGAGTCACAATTTTTTGATGATCTGATTTTTCAAAGTGGAAATTAAATTATAAGAAAACATATAGTTTAATAAATATGTATATATAAAGGATTGCTTTATGACAAAGGTAAGTATTATTAAGGATTTTATTAGGATATAGGTATATATTTAAAAACAATAAATACAAAAATAGAAAATGTCCCTTGTCAATTAGTAGATTATGTAGGAGTGTGTCTAGAGATATATGCATAACTTTTCATAACATTTATCTTAAATAGGAAGGTACATAGATATTTATGAAGTTTTATTTTTTTGATAATTTAATAATTTACTAGGTTATGGTTATGCGTATGCACTCTAACAATATTTAAATTGTCAGATAATCTGTCTTTACCAACTATTGTATAAAATCAAAAAAATAATAATTAAATAAAACAAATATTTTGTGTAAACTACTAATCACATGTTATAATATCTACATTTTTTAAAACCTATGGTTTCTTCCTCAGGATAATAACATGAATAAAAAAAACAATAGAAACAAACAAGATAATAATGATTATAATAAATATTATTTAAAATATATTATAATAATAGAAGGTTTTATGCTTGCTATTCAAGATAGAGTAATTAATACCAAAAATTATAGGAAGCATATAATCAAAGATCCAAATCAAATTGATGATTTATGTAGAAAATGTATGGCTTTTCCGGAAACTATAGAACACATTATATCAGGATGTTCTATATTAGCGCCGTCTGAGTATACATTTAGGCACAATCAGGTTTTAAAAATAATTCACCAAAGTTTGGTAATTAAACATAACTTGATTGAATGTCATAATATAGTACCATATTATGAATACGAACCAAATTCATTTTTAGAAAATAATTTCTTTAAAATTTACTATGATAAAACTATACTCACAGATCGACCAATTGGTCATAATAGACCTGATATAGTTTTACATGACAAAATTAAAAAAATAACCTATATTATTGATGTAGCTATTCCAAATTCCTGTAATATTCAAAAATCTGTTTCTGAAAAAATAAGAAAGTATACAGATTTAGGAAATGAAATTAAAAGAATTTGGCATTTTCAGACTATAAAAATATTACCTTTTGTTATTTCGGCTACTGGCATTATACCTAGCTCTCTTATTAAAAATTTAGGCATATTAGATTTGTCAAAGAATTTGTATATAAAAATGCAAAAATCAGTCATTTTTAATACATGTAGAATTACGAAAGATTTTTTAAATATTTATATTGAGGGATCAGTAGGATTTATCGGTCAAATTAGGAATTCCACAGAGCCGAACCCTCTGATATGAAAATATCTGGAGACGGTGAATTATATTCCCATTTAATAGTTTGGTAGATTAACGTGTTGTTTTTGTATTGTTTTGTATTAATTATACTTATATAATACACTTGCATAACGTGGATTTACTAGATGATCATTTATATGGAAAAGTGTATGAAAGGGTTTAGTTTTTCCTATGGGAAAAACTAAACCCGTTCCTGTAAATCTGGTGAAAAAAATCGTCAGGATAATAACTTGAATCAAATGTTTTTATCCCGACGAAGGAACCACCGGTTTTGAAACATGTAGATATTATAACATTTGATGAGTGGTTTACACAAAGTAATTTGTTTTATATAATTAAAATGATGCCAATTTATATTGCAAATATTGAAGAAATAAATAATATTTTAGTTAGTTTTAATTCCAGAGTTTTGTTAAAATTGATGTAGAAACGAATGTGTGAATTGAATGTTAGTACCCCTCAAATACGTAGATATAAAGACTTTATATCTACGTATTTTAAGGGGTGATACCAATATTAAGTTAGCATGGTAAGCAAATTGGTTTGTTATTGAAATAAATAAAGTTATAAAAGCTGCACATCACCCCTTTATGTCTTTTTACTGACATAAATCACCGCGCACGCCCTTTTATAGATAGAACAGCCTCTACGGTAATTCAGTTTAGTGAAATTGAGCGAATAATGGATGAAAACGAAAGATAACAGGACAATAAAAATGTAGGAAGTTGCAAAAGGACGGAAATGCAAATATATTAGAGCGATTAAAGAACATATTTTTAGTTTTCCGCTGTGAAAAAACACAATAATAATTATAAAAGTAATAAATATTCTCGGTAAATTTTATGACAGCAAAAATCTTTTAGCAAGGAAATGTGTTGCTTATACAGTGAATTTTTTTTATTGTTTTACGGAATTTGTTCCTTGGTTAAAACGTATGTTTTTTTGAGATATTATTTTAAAACAACTTCGCCTGTAGTAGATGTTGAAACTAATATTTATTTGGAAAAAAAAAACATTTCATATCGCTTTGCACAATTTTTGATAAATATCAAACAAACAATGATAAAAAATAAATATGGTGTCCTTATTTCAATTGTTGAGGGTCAAATTGATAAATAAAAAATAATAAACGTGCTTTTAGGTTAGTATTATATTGAATCATAGAAAAATGTTAAGTAGTTGTATGGAAAATTATTTTTTAATAAGACGAGGAGATAACGTAGGAGATTAATACTAAATATTAACCTTAGGTACTTTTTGATACTTAGGTTATATTTTGTTAATACTATGAATCTGTGTGCGTGCAATGTTCAATCTTACTAATATTATAACTTAATATTATAAATGTGAAAGTTTGTATGGATGTATGTATGTTTGTTCCTCTTTAAATCGAAATTTAATGAATGGATTTTAATGAAACTTTACAATAATATAGCTCATACATCAGAATAACATATAGGCTATAATTTATGAAGCTAGCTATTTATTTTAAATATATTGAAAATAATAATTATAATTTAATAGAAAACGTCAAAATTTGAGAATGACATTTTGCAAAACAATGATTTGTAAATCAAAATTCTATTTTGGAAAATATTTAAATTACTGAATTTATTTGAAGTACTCGCCTAATACTTTGAATCGAATCAAGAATTATATATATTTTAAATAAATAGGTTAATAATTTTGGTATAAACGTAGATAGGACATAGGAAAAGAAAATAGATTACTCGAAGTACTAATCCTATGCAGACGAAATCGCGGGCAAAAGCTTGTATTACTATATAATATAAACAAATGAGGTATATACCTATTAGAGTGTATTATAGTGTAATATACTTTAAGTGTCGCCCTGGTGAAAGACCACAACTTAGATTTGAAACGTTACGTGAAATGGCTTTAGCCGTATTTGGTTACAATGTTTAAATATTTCCCCATCTTCCTCTTCTCGATCTTTTTACCCTGCCCACTACCTCCATCCTCACAAAACATCTCAACTGGGGATGCCATAGAATCTTAATTGATGTATTTTTTTTTACATTAGCTCCACAGGAGACAGACTTTTACAGGAGACCCTGAGGGAATTTTTTCCTATGTCATCTTTGAAGATGCTGTGTTGAGGGTTTTTTAAGGGAAAGGAAGGAGAGAAAGCCCTGGAAAGGAAAAGGGTTTTAGGGGTGGGTAAGAATCTGGGGATAAATATGTCCAGGAGTGATGGACGTTTGAAGCTATCCCTACCACTGCGGTACAAGGGGATTGGTCGAGAGGTTCCGGCTGGAGAGATCAAAAATAGTCGGCAGACGCATCCACCTAGCCCCACAAACCTGGGCACCCCTGCTAAGTTACCAAACGTATAGAACCACTCTGGGCGACCTGTGGCATAGGTGTTAGTTAGTTAATAGCATACCCGCCATCCAAATTGAAAATACTCTCTTAATAATTTATTTACCATTTTTATCTAGATATTATTTACACCTAAATGTATTTTAGGTGTGTAGCGAATACCTGATAATAGTATATATTAATTTGTGCATAATTAAAATACGTCCATCTGGAATACTGACGCCATGGGGGAATGCATTTCTGCAGACATAACATTACCGGCAGAGTAGAATTCTTTCGAGGGGATCCTCATCCTCACTACACTTACTACACACGTTGTACTGCATACAATACATAGCATAGCGCGCGCGCCGGCTCGCCGCACGGTCTCCAACTCGTATTAACCTTATTCGGGCCAAAGTTTACACGGCCGTATTATCTGTGAAATATGTTACGTTACGGCGTATGTATTTTTTAGAATCGCAGTCTTGAGGTGCCGGTGGCGGAAAGCACGGATCGTTAATTCCTCATGAATATGTATGGCAGACCGGTGCGGTGCTGGGCGGAACTTTGTGCTCGCCGCTAACAGACTAAAAGGGGACGCGGTAAGGTGTTCGTAAAATATTTTTTCCGGCATTTAAATCATCCCCCCTCCACCCTTTCACGTAGTTCTTTGACCCATGCAAAACACTGATACCGGCTGACATTTCGGCCAACTAAATGTCACGTGGAGTATGAATGCTATAATTGAAGTTTCCGTATTTTATTGGAGATGGGAAATTTGAGGGTGGTTATTCATTAAATATCAAATACTTAAATGTGCCCAAACTTATGTAACCAAAAAATATACAAAAAAATGTTATTGTATACCGAATAGTTTTTTGTGATGTACCTATTTATCTTTGTTACATACTTCTGTGTTTTGATATAAAATTATGTTGCCAATGGATTAACGACTATCACAGTACGAGCATGTGCCCAGAACCCAAAAAAACAAGTATGCTTTAGAACACACGACTAAAGTAAATACATCTTTAGCTCCATCTATACAGGGTGTTAAGCATCGTACTTGATTTACTTTAACCAGTGATTCCTGATATTATTTCGAGGAAAAATGTAAATGAAATTTTGGTCTCCGATGACTAAAGAATTTTTTTTTTTCAAAAATTTTTCTTTAAAATAAAACAAAAAAAAAATTCCATGTGTCGTCACTGGTCACTAAGCCAAGTAACCAACCAACCCCTCACCCCGCCCCTAACTTCCTAACACCTACCGATTGTTAATTAAAGTAAGTCAAGTACGATGCTTAATCCCCTACATGTATGTCCATATATATATATATATATGTGTTCATATGTATTCAATATACATATATTCATTTTCTACAAATATTTATTTAAATTTATTATCATTCGCCTCGCCCGTTCAATCCAGTATTTCAAAATACTGACTGAAATATTTCATGCACTGGCTATGAGAGGAAGAGAGAAAGAAAATGTGCGCGCCCTGCTCTCTCTTGCTTCTGCAGTGAGCCCGTTCGCCTCGCACCGCATTTCACTTTTCGTTACACATTCGCCAGTTTACTCCTTAAGTCAAGGGTGCGTAAAGTTACTTCAAAAACAATGCAATATTATTAAGGGTACTAGTTTTCAGAATTACACATCAATACATCGACGATAGAAATTAAACATGGGTAAAGCGAAATTCAGCTTTGACATTAAAGATGTACCCACACAACAACTTGTATTGTGCATGTTTTCATCAAATCAAATTATCTAGAGTTTCCCACATATTCTGGGAAACTCTAGAAAACTAGAATTGATGAACAAAAGCAAAAAAAAAATATATATATATTGTGCAACTTCATTTTTAATGTCATTGCTGTACGGCGCTTTAGCAATTTTTCCTTTAGCAATTTGTCAATATATATGTAAGTTCGCCTAAAAATAGGAGGCACGGTTTATGCTTCTAACATACCATAAAAATAGTCAACTGGAAGTAGAAGCAGAATCAGTAAAAAGTCATTGCACGCCAATGGAGCGATATAATATTTTTACAGACCTTTCGAGTATCATAAATATTTCGAAACAAAGAAATGTATCTACACGCAAATATCCTTTCTTTAAATCCTAGCTGATTTCTTCGTGTTGTCTAATGTACGGGTAATTACTAATGCATCGATGCAACTGGGAGAAACTCAAGTACATTTCAGCCTTGCAAATAAACATTGATATATTAAAGATATATTTAGTGTTGACAATCTTGAATGTTTCAAAATGCAACTAATATCGATTCCATCTGCTATTAATTCACTTTTATTGTTTTTCTTCTTTTATAACATCTTCTCTCATTCCAAACCTTACGAATAAATTATAACCTAATTTTTTGTTGTTTTTGATGTAATGTACATAAATAATTATATGCTTATACCTACTAACTAACTTTTACAAATTAAACTTTGTTTTCTTTCCGGTCTTATTTTTCAATTCTATATATATATATATATTTTGCTAAATTGTATTAGTTTTTTTTATATGTGCAACTCAATTATTTTATTCTTTAAATCTATTCTATAATGTTCTAAATACATATACTTCACGAGTAAATTACATTCTCATGTATTATGTTTTGTTGGTTTGTAACAAACATAATTAATATTGTGAATACACGAACAAACTTACTTTTTCATGTTATAATTTCTTTACTTACTATTTCAGGCTTACATTATATTAGATCGTTTTAGTATAGGAATAGCTAATTTTCACTAAATTTTATTATATACACAAGTGTTGTTTTCTTACAATTACTACAACTGCATTTATCTTTTTACACTTAATTACTGTAATCAATGTGTAAAATTTTCATGTAAAATTTTCATACCCCCATTAGGGTGTAAATAAATAAATAATAATAATCTAGGTACCTACACGCAGAAAAATGTTATTCTAGAATACGATCATTTTATTCGTACACACGGTTTAAAACGGGACTGAAGTTCTTACGAACAAATTAACAGTGTTTCAATGTTTATTGGCGGGAAAATGTAAGAATAATTTGTTAGTATACGTACGAAATTACGTATACCAACCAATTATTATTTCATGTTCCCGCCAATAAACATTGAAACCCTGTTAATTTGTGCGTAAGAACTTCAGTCCCGTTTTTAACCGTTTTTACGAATAAA
Organism: Limnephilus auricula; assembly: GCA_951813805.1. Lineage (NCBI taxonomy): Eukaryota > Metazoa > Arthropoda > Insecta > Trichoptera > Limnephilidae > Limnephilus > Limnephilus auricula. The sequence goes on along the minus strand of OX638391.1, from coordinate 15,838,905 downwards.
ATGATTGTATTTTAGAATAACATTTTTCTCCGTGTAAGAAAAGTACATTTGTAAATAAGTTATTCATTCGTCAACTCGCATCACGACGTCACGCAATTGCATGGCAACATAGTTAATCCGCTTTGTAGGCGCCAGGAGATACTTAATAATGTGTCACATAAACATGTTTCGTTTTCATCGAAGTTAATCTTTTTAATACTCTAAAAATGAGTTAGTATTGGTTATCCGCTATCTATTAACCACTGTGGAAATTGTGCATTATAAATAGTGCATTCCACGGTCATCAAATTCTCAACCTACATTGTTAATAAGCAAAGGATATTATGCAAAGGAATCTAACAACTTTTGACCACTGTGATGGAAATTGTGCAAAATTTTCACGTTAATAATATGTAATTTGGAATGCCTTTAAAATAGCAAAATTCATGAAACCATCGTAGTTGAAGAATAGTTTCAAGTAGATAGTTAATAGAAAGGTACGTAATAAAATGTATGTCATAATATAATATTATATTGAAAATATGTTGACGGCAAGATTTTTTTATTCCAATTTATTCAGAAATATACTAATTTTTTACGTGGAATATAAAATATGATGTAAATTGTAGTACCCAAACATATCTTCTCTTATATACAGGGTATCCGGGGGTAAAGTGCAGTAACTTCGGGGGGTGATTCTACATGATAATATAAGTGAAAAAGATAAATGAATTTTTTCAAAATTTAAGGGGTACTTTTTAGGTAAAACGATAAAATCAGTTTGTCGTACGCGGTCAGCACTAGGTACTATTTTACGCTGTTAAGATACGGGTGACTCACAATAATCTAACGTCGCGGGTGGGCGTACAGCAAATTTATCGTTAAGTTTGTACCTTACACTAAGGATTTTTAACAGGTTTGTATGGGAAAAAAAAGTTGGAATTTCTAAAAAAGTAATTTTTTTTTTTTTACTTATATTA